>LR749548.1:1572082-1678256 GCA_902729485.2 Mus minutoides
TGTGTGTGTGTGTGTCTGTGTGTATGTGCACTTGTGTCTTTATGTGTGTGTGTGCATGTGTATGTGCACTGTGTCTTTATGTGTATGTGTGTTGAGTCCCAGGTTGACTCCTGTTTCTTTTTTCCCAAGTGCTGAGGTTACAGATGTGTACCATGCCACCACACTTGGTTTGTTTATGGTAAACACAATATGATATGTGAGGTTCTCCTGCCGGGGCTTAGGTGGGCTTTCTCAAGCCCAAGTTTGCTTTTGATTTATTGTTTATTTTTAATTCCAGGGCAGTGAGAATGGCCTTCTCCTGGTCCCGGGTTGTGAGTGGGCAGTGTTCCGATTGGCACATCCCGGAGTCATCACTCAAATAGAAATTGATACGAAGTACTTTAAAGGTAAGCTCTTGGCAAGGCAGGCGGCACCACACAGCTGGCGGGATCCCTGTACAGGTAACAGGTGCTGTGGGAGTCAGCTGGAGTGTTGCTCTTCCCGGTCAGCTATGTGGCTTTGAGGAGGGTGTCCCTTCAATCTGTCATCCAGTATCTCTCGAGAGGCCCTTGTTGGCTGCATAGCACCCAGGGTCATCTTGTTAGAAAGCTATGAAAGGAAGAAGAAGGCTGCAGCGCTAGGGTAGAGCTTGTTCTGACTTTCCAGGCTGTGAGCTAGAGACAGAGACATGTCATGATCCACATGAGATTCCAGGTTGATGTGAGGTTCCCCTTGGAAGGTACAAAAACCTTGTGAGAAAAGCAGAGAGGTTGATGCAGTAGTAACAGGATAAGCGGTGTGTGTGTGTGTGTGTGTGTGTGTGTGTGTGTGTGTGTGTGTGTTAGCTTAGTCAAAGGCAAGAGCAGTAAATTCTAGTAACTTGTTCTCCAAACAGGTCATGGATATAAGCTGCCAGACCCTTGGGATCTCTCGTAGGGCTCAGGACGGAGGGAGCGTGACAGTACCCTTGGTATCAATAATGTAATGTTATATTCAGTTGACTCAAGGATACATAGCTTAGTGAACACACTATGCACACATCAGAGACAGATAGGACAGTTTTAATGTTCACCCTGCACTCTGGGATCACTAGTGACCCACATGCAAGGCTACTCTCCTAAGAGATGAACCACAGATGGTACATGCAGGCAGTAAGCGGCTTCTGCCAGGGTGCCGAATCTCCATCCCATAGGAGCATGTGACCCTTCTCCTAGGGCGTCTGACCCTCGCACATGATTGAATGAAGTTCCAAAGAGAAGAGAGACTCAAAGTCGTATTCTTTTCACCTAGAGACACCTTAGCAATCTGGGGGTACAGAATGTTTGATTTGGGCTCAGCACCCACCAGTGTAGCTTACAATTATAAACACCCCCTTTGTCTTTGTCTTCACATTAAAAATTTATTTATTTTTGGGGGGGCAGGAGAGATGGCTCACCAGTTAAGGAATGCTCCTGAATTCAATTCCCAGCAACCACATGGTTGCTCACAACCATCTGTAATGGGATCTGCTGCCCTCTTCTAGTGTGTCTGAAGATAGTGACAGTGTGCTCAATATATCTTAAAATTTTTTTATTTATTTATGTGTAGGAGGTGTGACTGTGCAGGTAACCATGGTGGCTAGATGGGGGTCAGATCCCCTGGAGCTGGAGCTAAAGGCAGTTGTGAGTCATGTAGTGTATGTTCTGGAAGCTGAATTCAGGTGCTCTGGAAGATTGTGAAGCACTCTTAACTTCTGGGCCACCTCTCCAGCTCTGGGATTTCTTTTTATTGTCACATTACAAAATGACATTGTGCCCATGTCCATCATGACTTCAGATGCGATGTAGCAGTAAGTAAGAGATTTAGTTTACAGTGTATGATGCTTATCAAGTATATCCAACTTTTGGAGTATGAATACATCTAACACATGGTTGGCTGCTTCTCATTCATCTGAACTGCACACATTCCTGTACCCCACAAGGCAATCCAATCCCATTCCTTCCTTTCTCCCTCACTGTACTTTTTTCTTTAGAAAGAATTCTGGCTTGTTCTTGATTTTAGTGGTTGTTCCTGTTTTGCGGTTCTGGGACTTGAACCTAGGGCCTCATACACACCAGGCAAGTGTTCTACCACTGAGCTATCTTCCCAGCCCGTTTCTGGGGTTTGATCTGGTTGAATAACTTGTATCCTAGAAGCTGAGGTATGCTGAAGGAAACAGTGTCCGTGCTTCTCTTTCCTCCAACAGGCAATTGTCCCAACAGCTGCAAAGTGGATGGGTGCATCCTGACCACACTGGAAGAGGAAGACATGATCAGGCATAATTGGAATCTTCCTGCCCATAAGTGGAAGTCATTGCTTCCAGTCACCAAGGTTTGTGAGGTGCAGATTGAAAACTGACACTCAGTCTGTGGAGGATCTTACACATGCTATGCATCTCCCTACCACTGAGCTTCACCCCTACACATCTCCCTATCACTGAGCTCCACCCCTACACATCTCCCTACCACTGACTGAGCTCCATCCCTACACATCTCCCTACCACTGACTGAGCTCCACCCCTACACATCTCTCTACCACTGACTGAGCTCCACCCCTACACATCTCCCTACCACTGACTGAGCTCCACCCCTACACATCTCCCTACCACTGAGCTTCACTCCTATATACTGTCTCCTTACCACTAAACTCCACTCTTATCCCTCTTTTTTACTTTTAGAGACAGGGTCTCTATGAGTTTCACTGGCCAGCCATGAACTTGTAATCCTCCTGTCTCTGCCTCTCGAGGAGCTAGAGTTATAGCTCTTCAGATACACTTTTCTATAAAGCCTTTGCTCAGTTTAACAGTAAAATTAATATACTGTAAAAAACCACAGCTGTGTTTTCCACTGGAGAAGGTGGACTCTGTGACTTTTGCATGCCCTACAGTCAAATTTTGCTAAGATAAAACAGAAACCCATCATGCTAAGAATGTGCTAAGAATACATACACAGACATATGTTTCTTTATAGCATATTTAACTTATTAGACGGGTGCCTGGCACACTAACAGTTATCATGCTGTGCCCATGTATAGGATGGATACCCTCATATGTGTTAGAGTGTCTTGGACTAGCAAAGTAGTCACCATGGTGGGGTAAGGTTCTGTGTAACCATGAAGACCTTCTCTTCCACTTGATTAATTCATCGGTTTGTCAAGAAATACACTTGAACACACATGCCGTTGTCATCTGGGTGCCCTTTCCCCACTAGTCGATTTCTGTTAGGCCAGAAGCATTTCTTAAAGCCCCCTAAGACCAAGCCTGATCAGCAAGCACAGGGGTGGGGGGAACCCCATGAAACCCTTCCACAAACACCTTGCATCTCTCTTTTTTTCCTCCCAGCTAATTCCCGACCAAAATCACTTTTTGGACAGCCTGACCCCGGAGCTTCAGGATGTCATCACTCATGCCAGGATTACCATTGCCCCTGATGGTGGTGTGAGCCGCCTTCGGCTCAAGGGTTTCCCTAGTTCCATCTGTTTGCTGCGGCCCCTCCGAGAGAAGCCCTTGCTGCGGCTCTCTCTTAAAGCGGGCTTCAGGGCGAATCTTTAAAGAGCTCATTCACCATAGTACATACCCACTGTCTTCAGTGTTCTGAACACCTGGTGGTTCCAATAAAATGATCACCCCACAAACTGGTCTTGGTCTCCTGTCGCCACCTGGTCGGCATCTTAAAAACTGGCCATAGCTATAAATAGTGGGATAGCCTCCTGAAGAAGTACTTTTTGGAACAAACACTACAAAACACTGATAGTATCAGCTTTCTGTACCATTTATTTGTAGACTCAACAGATAATACTTAACCTGAGATCTTGTTTAAGCATGTTAAAACTTTTGGGGAAGTATTTCTAGAATTAGCCACTCAAGAAACAATTGTCTTATCTTTATCCTGAAAGGGGGTGACTTTACCAAAGGACCCCTTCCTGAAATGTCACCTTTGGAGTGCTGGTGGCTACTAGTGACCTCAGCAGACAGTCCCTTACATACCCTATGTGGTGCTGAGCTGGAATCTTATCTCAGTGTGGGATGAAGGTTAAGAAACAGAGGCTCAGAAGGTGATGTGATTCCAGCAAGCGCCAGTGTGAGTGGTCAGATGGTTCTGGTCCCTTTCTCTACAGTGGAAGACAGCAGCATGCTGGGAGGTCAGGATGGGTACTCTTGGCCCAGTGACTCCTTATCCCTTTCTCCTCTTCCCTGAGCTCCATCATCTCACCTCTCTAGTGCTTTATCTATGCTTCACCTCTCTAGTGCTGGTCTCTCCCTCCCCCCTCTTCTTCTCTCTTCCTATTCCTCTCTCCCTCTCTCCCTCTCTCTCTCTCTGTCGCGGTCTCTCTCATGCGCTCTCTCTCATGTGCTCTCTCTCTCTCTCTCTCTCTCTCTCTCCCTCCCTTCAGCATCTTACTATGTACTCCTGGCTGGCCTGGAACTCTCTCTATAGACCATTCTGGTCTGGAACTCTCTCTATAGACCATTCTGGCCTAGAACTCTCAGAGATCTTCCTGGCTCTGCCTCCCAAATATGGGCATTAGTGGCGAGCACCACATCACTCGGCTTTCCCATTTCTCTTTGTGGGTCCTCACCTGACTGAGCTCTCCTGCACCCTCCCAGCCCAGGTTCTCTGTTTCACACCTCTCCCAGATTTATGTCTTCACGTGTGGGGGTTCTCTGTTTCGGACCACTCAACTCTCTGAGTTTCCTGCTGCTCCCCGACCTGTTTCCTGTTCTCACCAGTCTGCATTCTGAACCCTCTCTGCATCCTTCATGTCTCCAATCAGTCACCCCTGTCCTGCCTGTCTTTCTGTCACCCATCTCCTGCCCGCCCAGTCACAATCGCCCCTGGACGTCAGCGTGTGCTGCAGGCTCAGGACCCATTAGCCAGGCAACCCAGTCCCGCCTGTGGCCGGCAGCCCGAGGGAGCCCGTGGGTGTGCTGGGAGCCTCCTTGCACAGTTCTGCGTGTCCCGAGGCGTGCGAGCAGTGGCCATGGGCACGCGCGGGCCCTATACGCTGGTGGACACCACACCGGCCAAGACCATCTTGGTGTACCGCAACGGGGACCAGTTCTATGTGGGCCGCAAGTTCGTGTTCTCCCGGCGCCGCGTAGCCAACTTCGAGGCTCTGCTGGAGCAGCTGACCGAGCAGGTGGAGGTGCCCTTTGGTGTGCGGCGTCTCTACACGCCCACGCACGGCCACCAGGTGCTCGGACTGGACGCATTGCAGGCCGGTGGCAAGTATGTGGCTGCAGGCCGGGAGCGCTTCAAGAAGCTGGAGTAAGTGCAGCCTCTGAGATCTCTTCCTATGCAGGCCAATGCAGCAGCACCCTCTGCCCTCTGCACACAGTACACCTCACCCAGGGCCTCACCCTGCTCTCAGGAGCCAGCAAACCCCACTTGGAGTCTCATCCAGGGCATCTGGCAGCAGGAGCCATTGTTTCTAGGTCACATACAGAATGTGAGGTTCAGACAATCCAAGGGAGCGTCAAGGGGGTACAGATAACGTTTGCATTATCCAGGCACTTTTATGGTGATGAAATAGATGGTATATGTGGGTGAGTTCAACACAGAGAAGCATTTAGGTACCATTTTCTTCACCTCTAAGTTAATGACATGTGAAATTGGGCTCCTGTCTGCTGAACAAAACTAAGAAACTGTTTCTCCACCGGCACGGGTAAGGTGCCTTAGATTCTGAAACTGCTGAACCACTGAGCAGTTAAAATTAATATTCACCAGATTAGAAGATTCTAATTTTGTGGCTAGCAAACAGTTGTAAGTGATGCTAACATTCCTGGGGTTCCCCCTGCCCCCATGAATGAAAGATCTTTCTTCACAGAGCAGCTTGCTAAGAGATACAGTATGAATGCGCTGTGTGAGTCAAATCTTTTGGGGCTTTCACAGCATCTATCCTTCTCTTCAGTCTTGTCATGTCAAGGGTTGGGAGAGGGTGTGACAGGCCAAGGCAAGAGATAGCATTAAAGACGGGTGAGAGAGCAAAGACACCCTCTGAGTGGGACTGAATCCAGGCATCCCCACCTGAGGAAATTTGGGTAAACAAGATCCGGGCTCGGAGTTCACATTCTCATAAGTAAAGAAGGCTGGTGAAAGTGCACCTCACAGCCCCACAGAGGGGCGCCTGCACCGGGGATCACTTTACATCTTCCTCTCCCTCTGGAAACCCCAAGGACATTACTCAGTGACCATCCAGCCCCAGCAAACCCCTGGCTTGCTGGATCCTGAGGGACTATGCTCTCTCTGGACGGTTTCTGTGTTCTTTGGAGTGCAACACCGAAGAACACATAACACTTTGTGTTTTTGTGCCTTGATTTTGTGAATCAAATTTTGCATCGTTGGAAAATATAATGGTAATTGGTTGTCTCCTTGGGGGGGGGCACTGTTTATGAGAAAGTATGAAAACCAGGATTGTCTTCGTTAGGGTTTCCATTGCTGTGGACAGACACCATGACCAGGGCAACACTTAAAAAGGACAATATTAAGTTGGGGCTGGCTTACTGGTTCATAGGTTCAGTCCATTATCACTATGGCAGGGAGCATGACGGTCCCGGCAGGTATGGTGCTGGAGGAGCTGAGAGTTCTACATCTTGTTCAGAAGGCAGCTAGAGGAAGACTGGCTCCCAGGCACGTAGGAGGAGGAGCTCAAAGCCCACCCCCACAATGGCACACTTCCTTCAACAAGGCCACACCTCCCAGGGCCAAGCATATTCAAACTACCACAAAGATCTTAGGTCAGACTAGCAACATTCGCTTGGAAAAATGGAGCGTATGAGAGAGACTCTTAGGAAGGTCGTTGGACAGGCCTGTGGATGGATGAGGTGAGGGGCAGTCCACACTAGTTTCAAAGAGGGGAGCATGACCTTTACCTTTTCTTTCTTTTAAAAATCAATTAAACTATTTGATTCAATTAAAATTAAATAATTAACTAAATTAATTAAAGTTTTAATTATTTAAGTAAAATTAATTAATTAGGTTTTTGGAGACAGAGTTTCTCTGTGTAACAGCTAGCTGTCCTGGAACTTGCTTTGTAGATCAGGTTGGCCTTGAACTCATAGAGATCTGCCTGCCTCTGCCTCCTGAATCCTGGGATTAAAGGTATAGACCACCATGCCCAGTTTCTTGTTTGTTTAAAAAAATAAAAGGAGGGTTTAGGATCTGGAGAGCTGGTTCAGAGGTTAAGAATACTTGTTCTTGCAGAAGGCCCTGGTTCATTTCCCAGAACTTACATGGTAGCTCACAACTACCTATAATTTCAATTCTGGCCCCTGAGGGCACCAGGCATGCATGTGGTACACATAAATACATGCATGCAAGCACTCATACGTACACATAAAATAAGCATAAATTAAAACAGCCACCAGAAGGACTGAGGTCTTGTCCATTCTAGACAAGGATGTACCATCCTGTTGGTGACCATAGCTGTGGTTCCCCAATTGCCTCCTTGTGGAGAGCCATCTTTTCTCTGCCTTGCCTGTGGGGCTTTGTGACTTGACTCTATGAGGAACACATATTTCTTTTTCCTCCAACTCCAAGATAATCCCTCTCTGCATGTGGTTAAAACTATAAAGATTGGAAACAAAAAATGCATAGCGTGTTTTATTTTTAAAACAAAGAAGGAGCCTTAAGATACAAATCTTCAGCTACTCTGTATGACCATTTAAAATGTGCTTTATTCTGTGGGGACATAGAAGGCACTTTGAAAGTCCTAAGGGTCAAAAGTTCTGGGAAAATGAGGGCATCTCTGAAGCCCTGTGAATGAGTGTAGGGTTCTCATTTCAGAGTCTGGCTTCTGCTCTGTGCTGGCCTGCAGTGGGGTTTCATCACAGTTACAGTAAGCCTAACTAAGATAAACTGGTAACGGGATCATGGGGTATTGCTGTGTCTTTGGAAGGACTGTGGGAAGATTTTGGGGCTTGGGGCAGGAAAGGCATTGAGTATGCAAAGCTTGCTGAGCTGTTCTGTGGGAGCTTGGAAGATGTTGAGAGCGGTGCAGGCGATGGAGGCCTGCCCTGTGAAGTTCTAGAGGGAGGTTTGAGAGTCACTCAGAGACTCTATCAGGGCCGCTTGCTATTTTGAATTGAGACTCGGTGGTTTTGGTTAGACCAGAAGCACTGCAGTAAAATCTTGGCTTTATTGGGATAATTGATGCTCTCAAATCCAGTTTTGAGAAATGCTTCTATCAGCTACTCTGTATGACCATTTAAGATGTGCTTTATTGCCAAGAACAGCAGTAGCTGTGGTGGACTGGAGCCTGCTGGAGCCTAAAACACAGGCTGTGGGTGTTACAGAGGACAGAGCCTGAGATGTGACTCAGGCCCTTTGGAGGAGTCAGAAGATCAGGAGTGAATCCCAGACACTGGTCACTGAGTGACCAATTTATAGTGTTGAAGTTTGGTTTTGCTTTGATCTGATTTTAACTGTGCCCCGGTTCTTCCCTCTTGATGTAAGAAAGTATTGAACTTAATTTTGATTTTATAGGAGCCCACAGATTGAGAGACTTTGAATTTTTAAGACATATATATTTTTTAAATACATTGAATATTTTAAAGAGACTGAACTTTTTTAATGCTATTGAAATAAAGACTGTGGGACTTTTGAAGTTCTTTATGTTTTTATTGTGATATTATTATTAACTTAGGGATAAATTTGAAGCAGGTTCTAATTAAAAAGGAATGTGTTTGCGTGTCAAGTTGACAAGGATCAATTGTGCTAGTTTTATGTCAACTTGGCACAAACTAGTGTCATCAGAGAGGAGGGAGCCTCAACTGAGAAAAATACCTCTTCTGTGGAGTCAGGATGCAGGCAAACCTGTAGGGCCTTTTCTTAGTGACTGAGGGTGGAGGGCCCAGCCCATTGTGGGTGGTACCATCCCTGGACGGTTGGTCCTGTGTTCTATAAGAAAGCAGCTAGATTTCCATATATTAAACCATCCCTGCAACCCTGGAATCATCCCTGCGTCATACTTGGTCATGATGGATGATTGTTTTGATGTGTTCTTGGATTCAGTTAGTGAGAATTTTATTGAGTGTTTTTGCATTGATATTCATAAGGGAAATTGGTCTGAAGTACTCTATCTTTGTTGGGTCTTTATGTGGTTTAGGTATCAGAGTAATTGTGGCTTCGTAGAATAAATTGGGTAGGGTATTTTCTGTTTCTATTTTGTGAAATAGTTTGAGAAGAACTGGACTTAGGTCTTCTTTGAAGGTCTGATAGAACTCTGCACTAAACCCATTTGGTCCTGTGCGTTTTTTGGTGGGCAACTATTAATTACTGCTTCTATTTCTTTTGGAGATATAGGACTGTTTAGGTCATTAATCTGATCCTAATTTAACTTTGGTACTTGGTATCTGTCTAGAAATTTGTCCATTTCATCCAGGTTTTCCAGTTTTGTTGAGTATAGACTTTTGTAGAAGGATCTCTTGTTATGTCTCTCTTTTCATTTCTGATTTTGTTAATTAGGATGCTGTCCCTGTGCCCTCTAGTTAGTCTCCCTAAGGGTTTATCTATTTTGTTGATTTTCTCAAAGAACCAGCTCCTGGTTTGGTTGATTCTTTGAATAGTTCTTTTTGTTTTCACTTGGTTGATTTTGCTCCTGAGTTTGATTATTTCCTGCCGTCTACTCCTCTTGGATGAATTTGCTTCCTTTCGTTCTAGAGCTTCTAGTTGTGCTGTCAAGCTGCTAGTGTCTGCTCTCTCTAGCTTCATTTTGGAGGCACTTAGGGCTATGAGTTTTCCTCTTAGGAATGCCTTCATTGTGTCCCATAAGTTTGGTTATGTTGTGGCTTCATTTTCATTAAACTCTTAAAAAGTCTTTAATTTCTTTATTTCTTCCTTGACAAAGGTATCATTGAGGAGAGTGTTGTTCAGTTTCCACGTGAATGTTAGCTTTGTATTATTAATGTTGATATTGAAGATCAGCCTTAGTCCGTAGTGATCTGATAGGATGCATGGGACAATTTCAATATTTTTGTATTTGTTGAGGCCTGTTTTCTGTCAATTTTGGAGAAGGTACCATGAGGTGCTGAGAAGAAGGTATATCCTTTTGTTTTAGGATAAAATGTTCTGTAGATATCTGTTAAATCCATTTGTTTCATAACTTCTGTTAGTTTCACTGTGTCTCTTTTTAGTTTCTGTTTCCAGGATCTGTCCATTGATGGGAGTGGGGTGTTGAAGTCTCCCACTATTATTGTGTGAGGTGCAATGTGTGCTTTGAGCTTTACTACAGTTTCTTTAATGGATGTGGCTGCCCTTGCATTTGGAGCATAGATATTCAGAATTGAGAGTTCATCTTGGAAGATTTTTACCTTTGATGTGTATGAAGTGCCCCTCCTTGTCTTTTTTTATAACTTTGTGTTGGAAGTCAATTTTACTCAATATTAGAATGGCTACTCCAGCTTGTTTCTTCAGACCATTTGCTTGGAAAATTGTTTTCCAGCCTTTCACTCTGAGGTAGTGTCTGTCTTTTTCCCTGAGATGGGTTTCCTGTAAGCAGCAAAATGTTGGGTCCTGTTGGTGTAGCCAGTCTGTTAGTCTATGTCTTTTTATTGGGGAATTGAGTCCATTGATATTAAATATTAAGGAAAAGTAATTGTTGCTTCCTGTCATTTTTGTTGTTAGAGTTGGGATTCTGTTCTTGTGGCTGTCTTCTTTTAGGTTTGTTAAAGGATTACTTTCTTGCTTTTTCTAGGGTGTAGTTTTCCGTCCTTGTATTGGTGTTTTCCTGTTATTATCCTTTGAAGGGCTGGATTCGTGGGAAGATATTGTGTGAGTTTGGTTTTGTCATGGAATACTTGGTTTCTCTATATAAACAAACTCAAAGACAAAAATCACATGATCATCTCGTTAGATGCTGAGAAAGCATTTGACAAAATCCAACACCCATTCATGATAAAAGTCTTGGAAAGATCAGAAATTCAAGGCCCTTACCTAAACATGATAAAAGTGATATACAGCAAGCCAGTAGCTGACAGCAAACTAAATGGAGAGAAGCTGGAATCAATCCTACTAAAATCCCATTATCAGGGACTAGAGAAGGCTGCCTACTCCCTCCCTATCTATTCAATATAGTATTCAAAGTTCTAGCCAGAGCAATCAGACAACAAAAGGAGGTCAAGGGGATACAAATTGGAAAGAAAGAAGTCAAAATATCACTATTTGCAGATGATATGATAGTATATATAAGTGATCCTAAAAATTTTACCAGAGAACTCCTAAACCTGATAAACAGCTTCAGTGAAGTAGCTGGATATAAAATTAACTCAAACAAATCAATGGCCCTTCTCTACACAAAGGATAAACGGGCTGAGAAAGAAACTAGGAAAACTACACCCTTCACAATAGTCACACATAATATAAAATACCTTGGTGTGACTCTAAGGAAGTGAAAGATCTGGATGACAAGAACTTCAAGATTCTGAAGAAGATCTCAGAAGATGGAAAGATCTCCCATGCTCATGGATTGGCAGGATCAATATGGCAAAAATGGCTATCTTGACAAAAGCAATCTACAGATTCAATGCAATCCCCATCAAATTCCAACTCAATTCTTCAATGAATTAGAAAGGGCAATTTGCAAATTCATCTGGAATAACAAAAAAACCTAGGACAGCCAAAACTCTTCTCAATGATAAAAGAATCTTTGGTGGAATCACCATGCCTGACTTAAAGCTGCATACAGAGCAATTGTAATAAAAACTGCATGGTACTGGTATAGTGACAGACAGGTAGACCAATGGAATAGAATTGAAGACCCAGAAGGGAACCCACACACCTATGGTCACTTGATCTTTGACAAGGGAGCTAAAACCATCCAGTTGGAAAAAAGACAGCATTTTCAACAAATGGTGCTGGCACACCTGGTGGCTATCATGTAGAAGAATGTGAATTGATCCATTCTTATCTCCTTTTACTAACGTCAAGTCTAAGTGGATCAAGGAACTCCACATAAAAGCAAAGACACTGAAACTTATACAGGAGAAAGTGGGGAAAAGCCTCGAAGATCTGGGCAGAGGGAAAAAATTCCTGAATAGAATAGCAATGGCTTGTGCTGTAAGATCAAGAATTGACAAATGGGACCTCATAAAATTGCAAAGCTTCTGTAAGGCAAAAAACACTGTCACTAAGACAAATAGGCCACCAACAGATTGGGAAAGAATCTTTACCATAAATTGGATAGGGGACTAATATCCAATATATATAAAAAAACTCAAGAAGATGGACTCCAGCTTCCTTTTGTGACTGGCAGTGAAGGAGTGCGCAGTGCCATGAAGGCCTCGGGCACCCTTCGGGAGTACAAGGTGGTGGGGCGCTGCTTGCCAGCCCCAAAATGCCACACACCACCACTATACCGTATGCGAATCTTTGCACCCAACCATGTGGTGGCCAAGTCCCGCTTCTGGTACTTTGTGCCCCAGCTGAAGAAGATGAAGAAGTCTTCCGGGGAGATTGTGTACTGCCGACAGGTGTTTGAGAAGTCACTCCTGCGCGTGAAGAATTTTGGCATCTGGCTGTGCTATGACTCCCGCAGTGGCACACACAACATGTACTGGGAGTACCGGGACCTGACCACTGCTGGCGCAGTCACACAGTGCTACCGAGACATGGGTGCCCGACACTGTGCCCGTGCCCACTCCATCCAGATCATGAAGGTGGAAGAGATTGCAGCTGGCAAGTGCCGCTGGCCAGCTGTCAAGCAGTTCCAGGACTCCAAGATCAAATTCCCACTGCCCCACCGTGTGTTGTGGCGCCAGCACAAGCCACGCTTCACCACCAAGAGCCCCAACACCTTCTTCTAGACACAGAGACCCACTGAATAAAAACTTGAGACTGTCAAAAAAAAAAAAAGAAGATGGACTCCAGAAAATCAAATAACCTCATTAAAAAATGGGGCACAGAGCTAAACAAAGAATTCTCAACTAAGGAATATCGAATGGCTGAGAAGCACCTGAAAAAAATGTTCAACATCCTTAATCATCAGGGAAATGCAAATCAAAACAACCCTGAGATTCCACCTCATACCAGTCAGAATGGCAAAGATCAAAAGTTCATGTGACAGCAGATGTTGGCGAGGATGTGGAGAAAGAGGAACACTACTCCGTTGGTGGGATTGCAAGCTTGTACAACCACTCTGGAAATCAGTATGGTAGTTCCTCAGAAAATTGGACATAGTACTACCGGCAGACCCAGCAATACCTCTACTGAGTATATACCCAGAAGATGTTCCAACTGGTAATAAGAACAAATGCTCCACTATGTTTCTAGCATGCCTTATTTATAATAGCCAGAAGCTGGAAAGAACCCAGATGTCCCTCAACAGAAGAATGGATACAGAAAATGTGGTACATTTACACAATGGAGTACTAGTCAGCAATTAAAAACAATGAATTTATGAAATTCCTAGGCAAATGGATGGATCTGGAGGGTATCATCCTGAGTGAGGTAACCCAATCACAAAAGGAGTCACTAAATATGCACTCACTGATAAGTGGCTATTAGCCCAGAAACTTAGAATACCCAAGATAGAACTTGCAAAACACATGAAACTCAAGAAGAAAGAAGACCAAAGTGTGGGCACTTCTCCCTTTCTTAGAATTGGGAACAAAACACCCCCGGAAGGAGTTAGACAAAGTTTGGAGCTGAGATGAAAGGATGGACCATACAGAGACTGCCCCACCCGGGGATCCATCCCATAATCAGTCACCAAACGCAGACACTATTGCATATACCAGCACGATTTTCCTGAAAGGACCCTGATATAGCTGTCTCTTGTGAGACTATGCCAGTGCCTGGCAAACACAGAAGAGAATGCTCATAGTCATCTATTGGATAGAACACAGGGGCCCCAATGGAGAAGCTAGAGAAAGTACCCAAGGAGCTGAAGAGTTCTGCCACTCCATAGGTGGAACAACAATATGAACTAACCAGCTCGTGTGTCTATGTAGCAGAAGATGGCCTAGCTGGCCATCATTGGGAAGAGAGGACCCCTGGTCTTGCAAATTTTATATGCCCAGTACAAGGGAACACCAGGGTCAAGAAGTGGGAGTGGGTGGGTAGGGGAGAAGGGGGGGGTATAGGGGACGTTCGGGATAGCATTTGAAATGTAAATGAAGAAACTACCTAATAAAAAATTGGAAAAAAAAAAGGCAGGCTGAGCAATCCAGTAAGCAGTGACCCTCTGTGGCCTCTGCAGCAGCTCCTGCCTCCAGGTTCCTGTCCTGCTTGAGTTCCTGCCCTCACTGCTTTTGATGATGAATGCTATATGGAACTGTGAATGAAACAAATCCTTTCTCCCTCAACTTCATTTTCCTCATGGTGTTTCATCATAGCCATGGTGACCCTAACTAAGACAGGTAGGAACATTAAGAATCCCAGGGTCCCACTCAGTAAGTGGCCTGTTTGAAATGGTTTCCTTAACCAGTCACTTGTTAGGGCCAGAGGCATTCAGGGCTGCACTCCAGGGAGGGTTGATGTCACCTGCTCTGAGTTTGCTGCTCCATGAATAGAGATGACTACTGTGCTTATGTGCTGGTAAGTCAAGTCCTTGGGAGCCAGTGGCATGAAAGTGACAAATTCTAGCACAGCCCGAACTACAGAGTCAGACTATCTCAAAATAACCTAAAAGCAAACCAACTAACCAGCTAACTACCCACCCAACCAACTAACCAACCCTTCACCAGAAAATTGGAAAGCTGATGAATTAGGTAATTACTTTTCTTTAAAATATTAAAAAAGGATTTATTTACTTTAAGAAAATGTTTATGCATGTTTTGCCTGCATTTTATCTGTATACCATGTGCATGCCAGGTGCCTACGAAGACCAGAATAGGGCTCTTGGATCCCGTGGAACTGGAGTTACAAATGGTTGTGAGCTACCATGTGGGTGCTGAGAACTGAACCTTGCTGCTCTGGAAGGACAGTCAGTGATTAACCACCAAGCCACCTCTCCATCCTTAGATCATTATTTCTAAGTTACTCTAATGAGTACATTCCTATGAGGGAAGAGTCATATCCCTGGAGAGAGAACCACAGGGCGAGGCCAGTTAACACAGCTAGAGGTGTCCCCCGTCATAATGCTAATGTGCATTCATTTCTGATCTATGGGGTTGTCTGCTTCATTGCTGACATTGGCTCCATTGGGGTAGAGGGTACATGACTCAGCATCAGCCTTGTCTTTCTAACTATGATTTCTTTCTTTCTTTTTGCAGCTATATTCATATAGTTCCCAGAAAACCTTCAAAGATGAGAAAGTTGAAGGAAGTAAGTGTTTGAAACTAACTAATAAGACAAGCTGAATTAGGCCACTTTGGGAACAGTTTTTTGTTTTTTTTTTGTTTTTTTTTTAATCAACGCTAAGCTTTTCATGAACCACCATTTGGCTTTACTGGTTTTCCCATTTCCTGCTCCCTGTTTCATTATGTCTGTTGTAATTTGAAGATCTGATTCCCTTCCCTCAGGCTGGCACAGAGGCTGCTATGATTTGCACTGTTGTTAATCAAGCATTTGACTGGACCTCGTAGGGAAAGGGCTGGGTAACCACGATGGATACCTTTCTGCTCAGACCTAGTTTGAATCCCTCCAAACACCCTCTAGCCTTGCTGTTCCCCTGGAGGTTATCAGTTTCTTCCCCCGCCCCCACTTATTCTTCTCACAATGGTCTTCCTTAGAGCCTGGCAGGGAGGGGATTATCACCAACCCAGGAATGTCTGGGTCTCAGCTGCTACTTCCTTCACCACTTTAAAAGGACATAATTGAAGAGGTTCAGGAGGGGGAAATCCCTCCAAGAACATTGTTGTTGTTGGTGGTAGTGTGTGTGTGTGTGTGTGTGTGAGAGAGAGAGAGAGAGAGAGAGAGAGAGAGAGAGAGAGAGAGAGACAGAGACAGAGACAGAGAGAGACAGAGACAGAGAGGACGAGGGAGAGATACCTTCAGCATGCATGCTTCTACTGTTGGTGAAAAGAGAGGCTTCAGGTACTTTGTGGTAAAGATGGCTCTGTGGGCACAGATAGGCTGAGCAGTGTATTCCTGCTTCCTTCCTAGCCTCCCAGAGAGGACTATACAAAGCACATTAAATAGGCTCAGTCATATAATTCGCCATTAAAAAAATTGTCTATGTGCGTGTATATTTGTGTGTGTTAGTGGGGCTGTGTACATGCCGTGGCAGGAATGACGGTACATATGTAGAGGTTATCTGATGACTTTCAGTGATCTCGACTTCCACCTTGTTTGAAGTAAGGTCTCAGCCTCTGTGTGAGCCTGGCTGGCTGGCTGGCTTTAGGGATTCTAGAGGTTTCTCGTCTCTGCTTCCCATATACCTGCAGGACCACTGGGGTTACAGATGTGCAAACTACTGCATCTAGCTTTTCTGTGGGTTCCAGGGGTTCCAACTCAGATTCTCACGCTTGCATGGTAAGTGCTTAACTGACTGAGTCCCATGCCTTGTCATTTTTTTTTAAAGATTTATTTTATTTATTATATGTAAATACACTGTAGCTGTCTTCAGACACTCCAGAAGAGGGCGCCAGATCTCGTTACGGATGGTTGTGAGCCACCATGTGGATGCTGGGATTTGAACTTATCACCTTCGGAAGAGCAGTCGGGTGCTCTTACTCGTTGAGCCATCTCACCAGCCCCGCCTTGTCATTTTTAATGCAAAAGAATTGCAACACGTTCTAAAAGATGAACACTGAAGCCCACATAGACTGACCCTACATGAACCTCAGCCACACTTGTCTATGTGCACGCCAGGAGCCACAGTGCCGAGCAGAGTCAGGGACCGGGCTGCAAAAACTAATGTCTTCCAAGAGCTGCTTTTCCCCTCAGGAGATGCCATGCTACAAATGAGTTTTGACTTGTCTTAATTTCCAGACCTCATGCTTCAGGGTGGCTGACCTTGTGAGACTTCTCTGTATAGTCTTCTGGGAAAGAAAGATGCAGTTTGATTGCACAGAACTGCATATTTAATATACAAAGTGATCTGGGAGTGACCCAGGGTGACCAGTATACTTAAAAAAAGATTTATTTATTTTATGTATACGAATGCTTTGCTTGGATGTATGTGTGTGTACCAGAGTGTGCCTGGTACCTATAGATGACCTTCCTTCTTTACAAATGAAACAAGAGGGCCAACTGATAAAGTTCACTTGGTAGAAAACTTGCTTAGAATGCAGGAATTAGAGCTACCAGTCGTGGTTTGGCACTGTAATCCCAGTGTTCTGAAGGTGGAAGCTGGAGGATCTGGGCTCCAAGCTGTCCTCAGCTACAAAGTGTGTTTGGCAGTTGGCAAAGCTGTCCACAGGGTTGTGAACTCAGGAAAATTAGCCCTACCCCATCTGCCAGCTATAGCATTTATGAGAGCGAGCCCTAAGCCTTGTCTGGACAGCCTTGCTTGCTAGAGAGCCAGCCTTGCCACTCATCTCTGCTGAGGGTGGTGTGGGTTCAGGGGCACTTGCCCCTCACTGCCTGTGGCAGTTGGGAGAGCTGGCCCTGGGGTCATGAGAGCAGTGAGCTGGCCCTGGCCTTCATTGGCTTCCACACTCAGAGCGCTGAAGCCCTTGGGGTAGTAAGCCCCCATACCTTGACTGGGTAACATGGTGCAGCTGGCTCTGGAGGCATGGGTGTGGGTGAGCTGGCCCTGAAGGCATGAAAACAGCAGAACTGGCTAACCCCGCCTCCTTCTGATGGTGGCATTGGTGGCCTAGCAAGAGCAGTGCTGGAAAGCTCACCTTGTGGTGCCCAAAAGGGAGAGCCAGTGGGTTGAGCAGTTCAACTACTACCCAGGCTCTGAGATGGCCCACCTCACGACCTACATCATCTGCAGGCAGTTGGGATGTGTTGAAGGGCCAGTCCTGCTGCTCCAAAGCTGCAGGATCTCCATGACACAGAGCAACAACAAGATGACTGGGAGAAGTCTATATCAAAATCCAGTATTTATAGTGTCATTAAAAACCAGAGATCTTGAACCAGGCCCATGACGCATTGCAATGAACATTTGGAAGTGAAGATGTATGGACAGAGGGATGTACCATGGGACATACTGTGACATGCTACAGCTTTCACAATGGGATGTCTTCTATGCTTTCTGTTTGTGTGTTTTTTATTTGGGGGGGGAACTACAAGGTCAAAGGTCAGATATGAGGGGATGGGGAGATGAGCAGGTTTGGGGTGCATGATGTGAAACTCACAAAAAATCAATAAAAAGTGAAAAAAGAAGGAAAACAACAAAACAATAAAATCTGGGTCTGGTAGTGCAGACCTGTAAACTAATTAGTGCTGCCCACATGGGCATAGAACGCCTCCCACTGGAACAGGGCAACAGGCTATGTGCCACATTGCCTTTCCCAGCAGTCAGAAACTGGCACTGTCTCCCCAGCTCGGGTGGGGCCTCTTAGGTTCCTCCCTTCTCTGTGCTAGTCTGATCTTGTGCAGGTCATACGCTGGCAACCACAGCTACTGTGGGTTTATAAATGGAATGTATTTGTCTAGAAGATGTTATTCTGCAGCAATATTCTTTGACTTTTGGCTTTTATACTCTTTCCACCCCCTTTACAGAGACAGGAGAATTCCTGAGGCGTGCTGGCTAGGTAGTCTATGACTCATCAGAGCAAGAGACCCTACTTTAAAAGTCCAATCATAGGGGGTGGTCCTGAGGAATGACACCTGAGGTTGACCACATGCTTCCACATGTATGCAGTATACACCTGCAAACTTGAGCAGAACACACTTACACACACACACACACACACACACACACACACACACACACACACACACGGGGTTGGGGCAGCAATAGATGAGTTAGGGAGAGCTAGGTGTGGACAGAATGGCTATGAATGGTTGAGGGAGGGCCGAGGAACCAGAACCCCAGATCTGGCTCTGAGAGCTGACAGAAATGCTGGTGGTTTAGCAGAGAGGCCAAGCATGGGAAAAAATCAAGTGCCTCTCACCTTCAATGTTGCACAAATGGATCTTGCTGTTGCCATCTATGATGAGGTCTAGATTGGATATGTGTGGGGATGGTCAGTAATTCTCCTAGATCCAAAGTAAGATCGAGATGTCTAAATGGACTCACCTCTCCTCCCCTGTGTACGTTAGGGACTCTCATATTAATCTGAAGTACTTATTGCAATATGATAGGTACTACACAAGGCCTTTTATAAAACATTCATTTAATTATAAGAATTCTGTGAGGTCTGTCATCACTGTAAGAATTAACGAACTGCTATTCAGAGAGGTTACTCAGCTCTGCCTTCTAGAGCTGGGATCTGACCTCGGTAACCCAACTGTCAGCCCGTGACTTCCTCCCTGTGAGCCTGTGAGATTTGTCCTGTTTTTGCCTCCTGGTCATGTCTCTGTTCTGGCCACTGGTAGTCAATGGGAACAGTAGATGTCAAAACCTGTGTGCTCTTCCAGGCCTGGCATGCCATATTCCCTCCCTTCTTCTAAATGTGGTTCCCAGCGTTCAGGGTCAGTGCATCTTACCTCTGTGTTGTTGTGTGATAGGCTGTCCCTTATTTCCCAGTCTGTCTGCCATTGTCTTTAAAGTAAATTTATTGGCGGCCTTTTATTCTTATTTAGATGTTCAGACAAGCTCCCCAAATTAGCAGACTATGTGCTATCTAGTGCTGAGGTGGGGACAGTTTGGGAGGGAGAGACGTGAGGATGGGGCAGGCCAATGAGTCCCCTTGCTGGACAGGCAGAGCAAGGCAAAGGTCTCAGTAGAGAGGAGGCCTCCAGCCTGGTCTCAGGACCCAGATAGAAAGTGTGGAAGGGAGGTGTTTGCCAGACCAAAGTTTTTCGGTGCCTCTAGGTAGATGTGGATTGGAAAGTGGGGGCTTAGCACCCTGGGAATAGGGGACTTAGCAGATAAAGGAGTGGAAAGAGACCATCTGGTATTGTGTGAGGTCTGAGATACACAGGACAGCCCTACAGAGACAGCACCCCACAAAGTATATAGTGTGAGACAGGAAAGCCCACCAGGCTTCACGAGGTGTTCATGAGGGATGGTTCTTCAGTGTCACTCTCGAGATAACTTTGAACTTTGGAGGGTATTAAGTATGCGGGAGAGGAGAGCCCGGATTATTACTGAGCCACAGGCCCTCATACTTTGCCAAGCCTGCAGCCTATGCGGACAGGAGATAGGGTTACCAACTGACAGAGTATGAGATGTGTCAGGGAGGTGCAGTGTTAGAGGCCTTATCCCGCCCCCGCTCCCCCCCCCCCCAGGGTGGGACCTACCATGCTGGATTATGGCCAGTGGTGGCGGTGACAGGGAAGTGGGACTCAGGAGGGATTGACCCTATTACCAAGTGACGGAAGTGGAAGGCTTGTACCAGGTGACAGAACAGTTGTGAGGTGGGAAGAGAAGCAGAAGGTGTGACCCTAGAGGGTGGATACAGGGACAAAGGGAAGATGTGAGGAGGGTCTCTATGCTGTTCACATGGTGGACTGAGGAACAGAGATCAGTGATGTTGGCAACTCGTGATAGCATGGAGTGCTCCATGGGGTCTCTGCCGGCCTAGGGTGCTGGGCTCGACTGCTGCCCTGTCTTGATTCTCCACATCCTGTCCTTTTGCTTCTCTGTGCATTCCTGGCCAGCAGGCTGAAAGAAGAGAACTTTTGTTCTCCTGTGACAGGGTCCCCCAAATTGCTTCCTATTTGAACATCCTGTGGTGAAGCCTTGAGAAGGTCTTCCACTTGCCTCTGTATATTCATTCTTAAGAAAGAGCCCTGTAGGCTTGCTGGATGTCCCACCTGGTGACCATACTCCACTCTGTGGTCTGAAAATGGAAGCCACCTCTTCCATCCTGTAATTTGTCCAGCAGACCATGGGGACAGCATGGCTACCAGTATGCATTTATTAGGTGCGTCACTGGGTCTGCCCCTAGTATGAACCACGTATCCTCCTCAACTTTGTAACCCTTACCCCTGACACTCTGTGTGTCTCCTTCCAGTTCCCCAGAACTTGGAGTACATGACCTTCAGCCCAACATGGCACCTACTGGTACCTAATGGAATGATGTTGGACCCCTGGTACACACCCACCTTGAGTCCCCGGAACCCGTCCTTGGTGGTCTATAACCTTAGTGGCTTGGGAGTTGTACTTATTTTGTGGGTAGTGACTAGTGTTTGCTCATCTGAACTGACCTCTGAGCCCTGTGGTTTGTTTTGCAGATTAAGCCGGTGGTCCATTGTGATATCAACGTGCCTTCCAGGTGGCAAACTCAGAGCAGGACATCCCGATACATAAAGTGAGTTCAGTGTCGTGACTGCAGAACCAGGGCATGTCCTGGCTCCTTAGAGGCAGTTCTCTCCAGCTGGGCTATCTGTTTTCAGCCCTCTCCTCACATCCTCTTCTGCTTCCTCTCCCCCTCTGTCTCTCTGACCACACACCACCTTCTCTGTGGTCAGCCCTCAAGTATCCTCCTCTGAGGATGCTGTGCAGTCAGGGTGTTGCCATCTGCAGTAGCTTCTCTGAGGTGAAAAACCAGAGTGACACTTAGAGCTTTGCTTCTCCCCCTATCTTCAAAGTCTCAGGAACTGTGCCCTGGAAGTCCCTCACCTTCCGTTTCTAGAAAGGATCATTTAGAAGCACAGGTCAGGGGTTCCCATAGTACCCCTTGAAAGGCACAAACCCCCAGAGAACCAGAATCTCAGCACTGGGAGCCTTTCTGGGAGCAGTCATGTGCATAGAAGGGTTAAGTACACAGTCTGTTTAAAACATAAAAAACAGGAACCTGGCAAGATGGTTCAGTGGATAGAGACACTTGGCCCCAGGTCTGACAACCTGAGTTCAACTCCTGAGTACTCAAAGGGTGCCAGGAAAGAATTGACTTCTGAGAGGTTGTTCCCTGATCTCCACATTGGTTCTATACTCACACATTCATACACACATGTGCAAATGCAAAATACATTTTAAAAAGTTTTGGGGCATTGCTTCAGTGAGTGAAGGTGCTTGCTACTGAACCTGATAACCTCAGTTCTATCCTTTGGACTCCTGTGGTAGAAGGAGAGAATCGACTTCTGCATGCTGCTTTCTGATCTGCACATAAAATCTGTGGCGTGTGCAAGCAGACACATGTACACACAGGTGCATGTGAATGCATATGTGCGCGTGCACGTGCACACACACACACACACACACACACACACACACACACACACACACATACACTAAATGCAATTTAAAAGTGTTTGAAAAGTATCCAGGCTTCTCTAAAATAATAAAAGTCCCAGTGGTTCTAAATTTCACAGACACGATCTTTGGAGATCACGTCACACCTTTAGGAAATGTAACTTGCTTGTGAGACCTGGTTGACGAAGATACACATTTCTGTAGCTACAGCTTGGGGTCATGGCCCAGTATATCAGTGACTCTTGCAGAAGATGTATTTCACCTCCTGATTGGAGTGCTTGGAAGTTCCACTAGATGGACCCAAATAACCATCTAAATGCAGTGTCCTTCCACGACAGAAAAAGCCGATCATGTCGGCCTGGAGAACGTGAGACTGTGAAAGCACGTGGAAGTTACGAATTCTGTGTCAGGCATCCAGGATAGGAAGGACTCTGAGCTTTCCTTGCCATGGAGTGGACAAGACTTGCATGGCTTGTGGAGTGTGGCTTTTGTTCTGTGGTGGGAAAGCCTGGAGCTCCTTGGTGGGACACAGGGCACCACCTAGATAGTTGTGACCATAGAAGTGTAAAGTCTTCTATATTGGGGTTGGAGGTTGAGGCTCAGAGTCGGGAGATCTGGCCTCTGAGGTCACCACCACTCTAAAAGGACACCCCCCACCTCTGCTGCTCTGTGGTGGGCCCTCACTCTCAGATCATTTATGTGGAGAAGTAAAAAACTTTCTTAGAAGTGAGCTGGCCAAAGAGTTTCTAAATCCTGTGCATGGTTTCCCAGGGACTCCCTGCTCTGCATAGGAACGTGTTTTAGGCCAAGGAGGTGAAGTCATTAGAACTGGGGGATAACAGGCAGATATTTGATCTGTTGGTGAGCAGAAGGAGGCAGGGACATAAGGTGACAGTTAAGATCATGCTCCTGATCATTGGTAGAGGTTGACTGTCAGCATCATGTCTGCTTTATAGCTCTCAGGGCAGCTGTCTGCTTGGCCCATTGGTAGCTGCCCAAGGCTCTTGGTAGAGCTTCAGGTTGAAAGATTCATTTGGAGGCTCTGCCCGACTCAACAGTCCTTCAATTTTTAGTTGTGAGGCCTGGACCTGAAGTTTAACATCAGTGTATGCAATGAGGATATGATGGTTTGAATATGCTTGGACCAGAGAGTGGCACTATTAGGAGGTGTGGCCTTGTTGGAGGAAGTGTGCCATTGTGGGTTAGACCTTTATCCTAGCTCCCTGGAAGTCAGTTTGCTCCTGTTTACCTTCAGAAGAAAATATTGAACTCTCAGATCCTCCTATGCCATGCATGCTGAGGGCTGCCATGTTCCTGCCTTGATGATAATAGACTCAACCTCTGAACCTGTAAGCCAACTTCAATGTGGTCCTTATAAGAGTTGCCTTGGTCACAGTATCTGTTCACAGCAATAAAATCCTAACTAAGACAGAGTGGAAACATGTGGAATCCCATGTGAGTTGAGTTGCTTGGCCAGTGTGGTTGGTGTCCCCTCTAGGAGTGGTGGTGGTGGCTTATACAAGTTGACAACTTTGATGACTTTGGTCTTGATGAAGGGATTTTGGCAGAAGCATTTGGGAAACACTTAGAAGTTACACGTGTCAGAGTAAGGACAAAGTAGTCTTTGCTGTCGGTCACAGAATAAAATCTGTCTGTTCCTGTGGAGGAAGAGGCCAGAGAACAGCTCCTCTTTGTCTGTACCACACCACAGGGTTTGTTGTGGTAGAAGAAGTGAAGATAACTGCTGGTCAAGATAAAAGTTGGTTGGAGTCCCAAACTCTCACTAGTCTATAGTATCTGTCATTTGTCCTTTCTGCAGTGAGGACTTGTATAAATGAGATGTGTAAATGACTCTTGTGATAGGCTTGGGGTCTACCCAGTGGTCATCTGACTAGACTAACCTCTGGTTTTTCCCTGTCCAATTCCTCTCAAGTTTGAGGTTGTTACTTGGGCTGTGTGCTTTTGTGCCTCCCAAGGGAGAAATCTCACTATGCTTGAAGTGAGGCCCAGAGGTTAGTCCCGTGTTTGGAAGCCACTTGGAGTCCTCATGAATTGGGGAAGATGGCGCTGGTTTGACATATCCATCAGTCAGATCATTTATGAGTGTCTCTTGACTTCTTTGTACTATGTGTCCAACTGAGTATGTGTGTGTGTTCTCATGTGTGTAGGTGCATGTGCACACATGTGCACCTACGTGTGCAGGACAAAGGACAGCTTCTGCTGTCATTCAGATGCCATCCTCCTTTGTTTTTGAGATAGTCTCTCACTGGCATGGAACTTGCTAAGTAGGAGAGCCTGGCTGGCCAGCAAGCCCTAGGGATCAGCCTCTCTCCTTTTCCCCAGTGCTAGCCATCATGCCTAGCTCATCATTTTCATATATATATATGGGTTCTGGGGTCCAAACTGAGGTTCTTATGCTTGCAAGGCAAGTACTTGGTGACAGTACCATTTTCCTAGCCCTTCCTACCTTTTTCTGTATGTTTGGTATTTGTGCATGTATGCATGCATGTTCATACATGTTCACATATGATGAGACTGGCACTGGGTATCTTCCTCAGTCACATGGAATCAGGGTCACTCACTGAGCTTTGAGCATGTTGATTTTTATCCCCATATCCACTTTCCAAGTGTTGGGGTTACAAGTGTTGCTATGTCTTCTCAGCTTTCACACAGACACTAGGGACCCAGTCTTGGCACGCACATTTATTCAGCCTATGCTTTGTTCACTGAGGCCCCCTCTCCCCTTTTAATTACACCACTTTTCTCAGACAATAGCCGAGCTTCCGCAAACTGGGATCCATTTGCGGCTGGCTTATCAGCGGCTGTTGTGAATTCTTCAGGACATACCAGTTTTCCAGTGTTGGAAGTGGAGAAGCTGAGACCCAAAGAGATCAGGAAGTTCAGCCGTCCTCCTGTGCATCCGTCATCTGACCCCTGTACTCTGCTGGAGCATTTGCTATATGTGCCAGGTCAGAGAAGACCAAGAGACCGATGGAGACCTGTACTAAAGTGCTCACTGTCCAGCAGGGATGGGAGGTGGGAGATGGAGTTGTATCATTCACAAATCAGCTCTAGAGACCATAGCTTTGACTTTAGTATTGAGGACTTTACAATCCAACTCAGCTTGCAACTTGAATTGGTTATTGAGTAAAAGTGTTTGGGTTGCTTTATCATACTCTAAGTAATTTAAAAGTCCTCCCCCACAAGCAAACAAACAAGCAAGAGAGCGAAATATATATATATGTATAACAGCAAGTAACATAAAGAAACTTCCAGAAGTTTCCAAGTCGGAGTTGTAAAGTTGAGCTCACACACTGTTAAGAAACAAATCACAGGGCCCACAATGGAGAAGCTAGAGATAGAACCCCAGGAGCTGAAGGTGTCTGCAACCCTAGAAGCGGAACAACAATATGAACTAACCAGAAACCCTAGAGCTCATGTCTCTAGCTGCATATGTAGCAGAAGATGGCCTAATCGGCCATCATTGGGAGAAAAGGCTCCTTCGTATTGCAATCTTTATATACCCCAATACAGGGGAACGCCAGGGCCAAGAAGTGGGAGTGGGTGGGCAGGGGAACAGGGCGGGGGGAGGGGGAGGGAACTTTTGGGATAGCATTTAAACTGTAAATTAAGAAAATATCTAATAAAAAATATTGAAACAAAAAAAGAGAAACAAATCTTGTATGTTATACCTTAAAACCAACCAACCAACCAACCAACCAACCAACCAACCAACCAACCAACCAACCAACCAACCAACCAACCATGTTCTATGTGGTCCAGGTTGACCTAGAACCTAGGATCTTCCTGCCTCAGCTTCCCATGTTCTGGGATTACAGGTGTGCACCACCACACATGGTCTATGTGTTACCTTATTTTAAGGCAAATTATGAGACTTTGATTGCTGGGCAAAGCAAATGAAGTAGGAGCACTGGTTGAGCTCTCCCCACACAGCAATCATAAATGAAGCTCATTGGGGTCTTACTGCTGAAGATTGAGAGTGAGGTCAGGCGTTCTGTCAACGGTTAGGGGATTGTACAGCATTTCTTTTCCTTTGTTTTAATAGATGAGAATACACTTTATTTCTGTCCATAAATAAATATATATCAATTATATCAGTCATTCTCTCCAAACTCACACATACAGCATTTCTATCGAGTGTCTGTCTAGGCTCTATAACAAGGGACATGACTGCATCTCGCACATATAACCTCTCTTTTCTCATTTTCTATCTGGATATGATTTTTTTTCTAATTTACCCACCATAGGAAATATATTTTTGGGAAGTATAATTATGTCACATTCATTTTGGCACCTTTAGCTATATAAAAAGATGCTTTCCAAGCTGTGCTCAGAGCTCAGTTGTTAACCATGTGGCCTCACATGCAGGAAGCCCTAGGCTCCATTCCTAGTGATTCATAAGTCAGAAGTGGTGGTGTATGCCTATAATATCAGTGTTTAGAGGTGAAGACAGGAGCGCCGGAAGTTCAAGGTCATTCTCGGCTGCACAGTGAGCTTGAGACCAGCCTGGGCCATATGAAATTTTAAGGCACTAATGATACTTTTTCTTCTTACCCTTACAGTGTTTTCACAAATGGAAGATTATTTATCCCTCCTATAAAAATTATTATACCCAAATTCAGCCTGTCAGATTGGAATAGTGTGCTGGCCATGATTGGAGAAAAAGTCTTCCCTCTAGGAGGAGTTCGAAAGTAAGGTCCTCTCATGTGGGGGCTAGAGGTTGGAGGGGAGAACTGGGTGTTCTACCTTTATTTTAAGCCGGTTTCATTAATCAATCTATTCAACAAACATTGAGCTGTGCGGAAGGCACGGTGTTGCAAGGAAGGGCCTCAGGTAAGATGGCTCAGTGGGAAAAGTGCTTGATGTACATGTTTGACGATCTGAGTTTGATCACTGGAGCCCTTGTGAGGGTGGAAGGAGAGGACTGACCCCACAATGTTTTCCCTGGCCTTCACACTTGCACGGTAGCACACATGCACCCCTCATTGTGCATACAGCAGCAGCAGCAGCAGCAGCAGCAGCAGCAGCAGCAGCAGCAGCAGCAATGGCAGTAAGGAACCTTGCTTCCCAGAACCTCTTCCTCAGTGAGCAACAGTTAGAGGATGTGCTGTAGTTGGTGGTGGCCTGAAGAAGTTGAGGGATCATGTCAGGAATCAGTCTTCTAGATAAGACATAGAAGAAGAGTGAGGAAGTTTTCCTTATACAGGGCAGAAGAATTCAAAGGAGTCAGGTCAGCACCACAGCCTCTAGCCAGAGCTTCAGGGTCAAATCTCTTTTCCACCATCTGAACTCTGTGACCATAGGAACACCCACTCTTTGATACCCAGTTTCTCATTTGGAAAGTGGTCATGTTAGCTATTTGTCAAAGTTTACCTGAGTGCTCAGTGCTTCATCCAGCATGTGGCATACTGCATGTGCTAACGGAGGAGCAGTGGTGGTGGTGGGTAAAGCATGGATAGGTATGAGCCTGGGGAAAGGACCTCACCTGTCAGTGTAGGAGCCATATTGTCTTTGTTTATGTTTGTGTTTTTGGGTTGGGATCTAGGCATCTAGAATTATGACGTTTGAGAGAATTTTTGGTATAGCTATACAACTCACCCTTGTTGGATGGGCGTTCTCTTTTTTGGTTGGTGTTGCCCAGTCTGGATCCTAGCCAAGTAGGGTGACTGTGGGGTCCCTGGGTCCCAGCCAAGTGTGGTGGGTGTGGGGTTCTGGTAGAGAGCTGTTATGTACACCGAGGAAGGAGAGTCACAAGGAAATAGAGATGGGCTAGAAGGAGAGGCTGAGAGGAGAGGAGGGGAAGGACTAGGGGATTTCACAGATGAAACGGTGGGCTTGGAATAGTGCCTCCTACAGGCTGGTTGCAGCAGGACTAAGGGTAAGTCTGGAGATGCTGGAATGAAGGACAGGAAGAAGGATGAAGGTCCCTATTCTGAGTCCCAGCCTAGTGTGGCAGCCATGTGTACCTGCTAGAAAGAAGTTCTATGGGTCAGTGGAATCACAAAGGACTGGAGATGGGCTCGGAGGACAGGCTGAAGGGGGTCATGGGAATGAACTAGGTGGGTCCTGGCTTATCACCAAGAGTTTGAGTCCCTCAGGAGTTGAACTATACCTTTATTTTGGGAAAGTCGTTGAATTGGTTGTTTATTGTTAAAGCAAAAGTTTGGAGACATATAGAGATACTTCTCTCTCTCTCTCTCTCTCTCTCTCTCTCTCTCTCTCTGCGTGTGCATGTGTGTAAGCCAGAGGACCCCCTCAGGTTTTATTCTTGGGACCCATCACTTTGTTTCTTAGGTAGGGTCTTTCACCAGGGGAACTGCTAAGTAAGCAGGGCTGCCTATCCATCACACCTCCAGGATCCTCCCATCTCCTCCCATCTCCCCTTCTCCACAGCAGGAGTTACAACTATGCATAGTCATGCCTGGCTTTCTCCGGTGTCTCTGAGGACTGATCTCAGGTCCTCATGTTGCGAGGCAAACACATTGCCAACTGAGCCATCTCACCAGACCCTATATCCCCCAATTAGTAAGCTTCATTAACAATAACGTATGTAGAATTCTTCCCACTGCTGTGCCTAATGCTGATCTGGTATTTTGTGCTATAAGGTACGTTATTTAGTTACACGATCTCATTTGCTCATGGATTTTTCATCTGTGAAATTCTTACTCTAGAACTAGTTGAGCTGCTCTGTGCATTGCACACTCATTCTGTGCAGGGCTCATACTTGGCGTCATGCAGAGGCAGTCCAGAGGTGAGCATTCTCGGATCTCTCTTGAGCATCTCTAGATTCCTTCAATCCCAAGCTCCCCTCTTTAATTCTTAAATTTAGTCTTTTATCATCATACATTTCCTCCTTTCTTGTGTTACTTTAACTGAGTTTTTACATACTTTTAATCTGGGTATAGCGTGTCTTCTCACCCCCATGTCTTTTCTTTACTTTTTTTTTGTTGTTGTTGTTTTTTTTCAAGACAGGGTTTCTCTGTGTAGCCCTAGCTGTCCTGGAACTCACTCTGTAGACCAGGCTGGCCCAGAACTTAGAAATTAGCCTGCCTCTGCCTCTCAAATGCATTTGTATAGGTCTCTCTGGCTACTCCAGAATATGTCACTCATTCTTACATGATGAGTAGCCTGCTACCACTCTTCAAGACAAATGGATTCTTCTGCTTTGTGAAACCCATGGTTGAATTACATCTTCCTCCTCTTGAAACAGAGAGCTGAGGTATGTCAGCTCTCTATTGCTATAACAAAACACCCATGAAAATCACCTTGATAAGGGAAAGGGTTTGCTGCAGTTCATTGATTTCACCATACAATAGTCCTGCCCACTGCTTTTGCTCTGTGGTGAGGCACCATATCATGGTGAAAGTACACAGCTGAGGAAACTGTTAGCTTCATGAAGCAGCAGAGAGGGGGCTGGGGTTCTAACAGCTTGACTCTGTTATCCCAGCTTCTTTACAATGGACTGGGAACCATATCACCTCCCAATAGCACAATGGACTGGGAACCATGTCACCTCCCAATAGCACAATGGACTGGGAAACATGTCATCTGTGCTCAGGCTTTCAGGAGACAGCAGGCTGAGCACCTTGTACTTATCTTCATAGGTTGCTCTGACCCTTGACTTTGAGGACCAGTCATCTCCATTTATGCTGCACCTCCTTATTGTCTTACGTGTAATAGACCGACAATCGAATGAATTGAGTCTCTTCTTAAATTAACCAGACAGTGATGAGTTGCTAAAGAGTACCAAATGCAGTCATTTGGTCGTGATAAAAAGGCCCATTATTTGCTAACAAATGCTGATTTCTTTCCAAAGTATTGTAACAACAATGTAAGCCAATTTGTATTAATTTTAGCTGCTACTAGTTTAAATTAATTGAATACCAACTAAGAGCTGATCATGTTCTTGAAATCCTCTGAGGACTTGTGCATAATGAAAAATACACTTTAATTAAAAAGCTGTAAGCGGAAAGTGTGCAGTCCAGGAAGAACAGCTTCCAAAGGCTTCCTGCCTTGTTTTGTATACTTGCTGGGGAGTGTAGTTTCTCAGGTAGTTTCTCATGCTGGTTGTTATTAGGTGAAGCAGTACCCCTTCTTCCTATATTCCCATGTCCAAAACCTCACACCATTCTCTCTCCTGTGTTCACAGGTTGTTTACAATGGATGGACATCTTTTGGATGATTCAAAGAATTTGCAAGACAATTGTTTTTATGTTGCTGCAGGACTGGAGACTTTTAAATCCATTCCTTACTGGAAGTCCTCATGGGTCCCCTGTGAGGTCCAGCAGTGAGTATAATTTATACCTTTCTTTTAAATTAAAAAAAAACTCTGTCTGTCTGTCTGTCTGTCTGTCTGTCTGTCTGTCCATCTGCCCATTCATTCATTCACCTGCTTGCCCATCCATCCGTCCGTCCGTCCGTCCGTCCGTCCGTCCGTCCGTCCGTCCGTCCATCCATCCATCCATCCATCCATCCATCCATCCATCCTCTCTGTTTCTGTCTCTCTCTCTGTCTGTGTCTCTCTCTCTCTTTGTCTTTGTCTCTGTCTCTCTCTCTCTGTCTCTGTCTCTCTCTCTCTCTGTCTCTCCCTGTTCATTTACTTATCTACCTAGGGGGTGCATACCATGTTATTCATGGGGAGATCAGAGGATAACTTGTGGGAGTTGGTTCTCTACTCAGGTTCTTAGACTCAGTGTCAAGTGCCTTTACCCACTGAGCCATCTTCCTGGCCTCTGTGCCTTTTCATTTTGAGTGTTGTTGAGATTTACCTTTTTTTCTATTTCCTTTCCAACATATGTTGAGTTCAGTTACTGGTTACTTTTCAGTAGTGAAACTTGATGTGATCTTGTGATCTCTCTCTCTCTCTCTCTCTCTCTCTCTCATGTATTATCTATTTATCAACTATCAAGATATCAATTATTTATTTATCATCTACCCATTTATACTTATACATTCTCTCACTACATGTGCTTACATATGCATGTATATAGATAGACATTTTTGAACTTTGCATTTCTAAAATAAGTCATGGAGTGATGGGCTACACAATCTCTGAGAGCCCAGAGTCTACACTGTGGATACAGACTGGCCAGGCTAGTGGTTCTCTGATAATGGTGTTGGAAAGGCATGACCCACTGTTGTGTGTGTGTGTGTGTGTGTGTGTGCATGCTTGTTTGTGTGTGTGTGTGTGTGTGTGTGTGTGTGTGTATGGCAGCTGCTGGGGCAGGCCTCTAGTGTCCATGAGATAGGGAGGGGGTATATAGAAGCATGAAAAATGGTCACTCAGACCAGGGTTTTATGCCTAGTGGTTTTAGGGGACAGGCAGGTTTGAATCTCAGATCTGCCACTAATCAGCTCTGAGATGTGGGGTGAACTTGCATCTCTTAGGTCTTGGTTCCTTTCAGAGCAGCCAACCAGTTCTTGCTTCACTGGGTAATGGTGAGAGCTGCACAAATATGTGATAGTTATGTGCATAATCCATACTTTTGAAAGCATCCAAACCATTAAAATGTCAGGCTTCCTCTAGCATTAGACAGAATCTGTTATCATGCCATTCTAGACCAGGCACTACTCTACCATAGTAAACCTCTGGCCTTTTCTCCCAAGCCAGGAAATGGCTGCTGTCATTGGCTAGGTCTTTTTTAGAGAGCAGATCTTTCTCAGTCAAGGATGTGCCTATAGTTTATAAAGATGAGGGGCATCTGAGCTAAGCTTGAATGTATTAACTGTCTGCCTTTTGCCTTTCAGGAGGTTTGGAGGCAATGATAAATACGTGCAAACAAAGAAAAGAGTAAGTTCTGAAAGGAGAATGACCCCTGTTATTGATTCTGTTGTTTCCTGGGCTTCTGAGAACCTTGGGTGGCAAATAACTTTAATGGAACTGGGAAGAGCTATACCTACCCATGTGAGAGGGAGGAGGAGGATGGAGTGTTGGATTAGATTTTTCAAAATGTACTTTAATAAAGATTTTTAAACACTTTAACCTTCCTTCTAGCCCACTACTCACCAGAGGTAGTGGAAAGGAAAGATTAATAGGGCAAAGGAGGATGTGGGCCTGTTTAGAAACAGTTCTTTTGGCTTTAATCTTCATTGTCAGGATAGCAGCCGTTTAGTTTTCATGAACCAGCAGCAGTGGCACCATCCACTCACAAGCACTATTCAGGAATCAGCAACAGCAGTTCCATTCAGAAGAAACCACAAGGCTGTGCCAATTGGCCCAGATCTGCAGAAGTAGCAAGAAGCTGCTAGAACACCACCAGAAGTTCTTTGGTGTGTCTCTCTCTATGAAGTCAGGGCAAATGATGATCAGCAAGGAAGGCAAGGTGAACCAATGCCACAGCATCATCAGTGATGACAAGTATCAGCAAAGCCCAAGGAAGACCAGCAAAGTGTGGCAAGGTGAACCAATACCACGCAGTGTCCTCCACTGTCTGTTGGGTGATATTTATATCTTTTCCAAACATCACATGTTCTCTCAAGTGTCTGCTCTAGCAAAACATTACATGCCCTTTTTCTAGGTAGCTCCTAGAAAAATACCATGTGTCTATTCTCAGCAAAGCATTTTCCCACGTGTCTGCTTCAGCAAAAACATCCTTTCAGAAGACAGTCTCCAGAAAAACAACTCATGACACAACTGAGTCGCCAAAGAAACCAGAAGTTTCCACTTCAGTGGCATTTTCTTTGGAGCTTGGATCCTAGGGAGGCACACAGAGATGGCACTGCAACCTGCTCTCAGAGCTCAGGCAGTCAGATCAGCACACTGGGGATTGGGCATAGAGCATCTTTTAAATTTGAAATTTGTCTTTTAAAATGTACTTGTACTATAAAGCAGAGGCTATTGGGCACTCAGTGAGCATTTCACAAGAACAGTATAGAGCTTTGGATACACACGCTGTCGGTGTTAAATGGGGTACATTGCAGTGTGTTGAAATGCTGCTACTAAAATTAGATCTGCTGAGATCCTGCTTTCTGTACTTAGAACCCAACTCTGGCTTACTGCAACACCCTTTAAAACCATCAGGGATATTTAACTTGATCTCTTGTGTGAGGTGAACATGATGTATTTGGCTGAATTTGCTTAGAATACTTGAATTAAGACAGGGGGAAAAAAGAAAAAAAGAAAGAAAAAAAGAAGAAGAAATTATTTGTAGTACAGATTGGCAGGGTATTAAGAACCTTTGGTTTTGTGATGACCATGTACTTTATTGTTATTATCTATAGATAGTATAAAAAATGTATAAAAAATTCAGGTTTCCCTTACTGTGCTGTGGCATGGTTGGTTTTTGAGCCTTGTTTTGTGTATACAGTGTCTACTCGGGCAGATTTGGAGCGCTCTTGAGTAGTAGCTTTTGGTAGACTTCAAAGCGTGTCCTTCAAAGACTGGAGGAGTCTCTTCTGTGTCGTGTCTGTTGCAGTAGCCAAGCCCATCCTAGGCTGAGAAGTCACATGGCCTCCAGCAGTGCATCTGGGAAGGAGGCAGGACTATTTCCTTTGCCTCCTTCAGCAGGGGAATGGAAGAGAGTGATGAGACACAGGGAGACTTCTCGGGTTCCTTGGTTTCTTGTCCTTGTCCACTCCAAGGACCAATGTGGCCTCTACTTCTGACACCTTTTGTTCTTAATCTGCATATTAGGTGGAGTTCAAAGTAAAAGAACCTCTTCAAAATGACAGTGTACCACCTAGAAGTCAGGATTCTGTTTATTATGCCAAAGAGAAAAAGCAGATGGATACAGAACCTTTAGTTCAAAGTGGTGCAGGTAATGGGGTGCTGCATCTCCTGCAGGCTACAAAAAAGTGCTTTCTCTGTGTGTGTTCATATGTGGTATGCATGTTGTGTATAGTGTGCATGTGTGTATCATGTGTATATGTTTCACATGTGTGATATATGTATGTGTATAGTGTTCATGGTATGTGTGTATATGTTTGTTGTGTGTAGTGTATGTTTGTGTATGTGTATGGGGTAGGTGGTTTGTGCATGGCATATAAGGTGGATGTATGTGTATATGTATGGTGTACGTATAGTATATATTTGTAAGGGGTGTGAGGTATTCATTTGTGTATTGTGTATATATATATGATATGTATAGTATACATGTGTGTATTGTTTGCATATGTATGGTGTACATGGTATATGTTTGATGTGTGTGGCCTATTTGTGTGTGTGTAGTATGTATATGTATGGGGTACATTGTATACATCTTTGAGTGTATATAATATATATAATATACATACACATATATAGTGTGTATGTTGTTTTTTAAACATTTATTTATTTATTTTATGTATGTGAGTACACTGTAGCTGTATAGATGGTTGTGAGCCTTCATGTGGTTGTTGGGAATTGAATTTTTTTAGGACCTCTGTTTGATCTGGTCAACTCTACTCACTCAGTCCCTGCTTGCTCTGGCCCAAAGATTTATTTATTATTATAAATAAGTACACTGTAGCTCACTTCAGATGCACCAGAAGAGGGTGTCAGATCTCATTACAGGTGGTTGTGAGTCACCATGTGGTTGCTGGGATTTGAACTCAGGACCATCGGAAGGCAGTCAGTGCTCTTACCTGCTGAGACATCTTACTAGCCCTAGTGTTATGTTTATGTATATAGCATGTGTGTATTATAGTGTATATATGTGTGGTGTATGTGGTATATGTGTGTGCATAGAGTATATATGTATGGTATGCACTTCAGATGAAGCTTATTCTGCAACCTCTTTTCTTAGAGCTACTTGATTATCAAGCTTGATAATCTCGGCTTGAGGAGGAGCAGTAAGCTACTGACAAGACCAGTAACATCCCAAAGCTGAGGGCAATGGGAGTTTAATTAGGAAGCCTTAAAAATTTCACATACAAAATAAGTTTCACATTTACATCCACATGAGGACCATAGACACTCTTGCTATGTCAACTAAGCCCATCTTTTGAGGGAACCTTGAACATAGAAGCCATTTAGCTTGTTCCTTTGTACCTTTAGAAGAGGGATCCATCCCACACTGTAACATGAAATAATTATGATAGCTCTTGCCAAACCTACTCTTATTCTTCCTGCTGTACTGTCCGCTCTGCTGCACCCTTTTAGGTGCTTAGGTCTAATGAGGCCCTTCCTCAAGTATGTCTCCATTTCTAGTCTGATAGATGCAGTGGGAGGGACTTCTTAGTGTCTAGTTATGGGCACAGTCAGGAAGCAGGTGAGACATGTGAGAAATGTCCCTCCTATACAGCTATACTGACAGAATCAGGTGGGAGAAGACCCTCCCACACTGCTCTACAGACAGGAAACAGGTAGGAGAGGTCCCTCTCACATTGTGTTATAGATAGGAAGCAGGTATGATTGGACAATTTGGGAAGCCTCTGGACATAAAGATGCTCAAATTGGTCTAGGACCTTTGTGGAAGTAGAGATTAGACAGGCACTGCAAAAATTGGAGCCCACTTAACTGAGGCCTTTACAGAAGCAAAGACACAGGGAGGGACAGAGAGAGGAGAGAGAACAGATATGCAGGGGGCATGTGAACTGGGGGACTTACCCTATCTGGGCTTCTGTCTGATGGTATAGGAAGCTGAGGAGCTGCTGAATTCAAACTTTGATTTGGATCAGAAAGTATAAGTTGGGGATCAGTTCTCTACTGGTTTGAAAGGACTGTCTGTTACTCTCCCTCAGAAGGTGATGTTTATAAAGCCCAGACTCCGGCTAAGGAGGCCCAAGAAGCCCTGGAAGTCATGGAGGACCCAGAGGTGAAGGTGGAGGTGCCAATCGATCAGGTGGGTAGCAAGGGCTGGCACCATTTTGACTCAGTTGTGTCAGCCCTGACTTCTCCTATCCCTACTTCAGCCTCACACCCCCAAGTTCTCCCTGGCTTCTAGAAGGTTCTGTGTATGTCCAGTTAGCTACTTACCCATCCTTAGAGTCCCCATGCCAGACTATTTTTGGTCTCTTCTTCCCTCCTCAAACACTTGTGCTGAAAGGGCCATGGACAACTGCCACCTGTTATTGTCTCTGCCCCTGTCTAAGTTGTGAATACCACAGAGTAGGGCTAGCCATCTGCTTTGCTCGAGATTGACACCCTAGTGCCTATGAAGGCTCCTGACATGCACACAACCATTCAGTTTCATCTGTGGGAGAATGGAATGAGAAAGAGTGCTCTCCATGTACTTACCCACAGGTGGAGGTGACTCGTGAGGATGGCCAAGGAAGGGTTGCACATTGGGTACCTGGTGTAGTGCCCTAGGTCTGGCACCGTCTAGTTACTGTCTCCTTTGCAGGAGGAATGACAAACAGAGTCTTCTCAAAATAGTCTCAGAGAAGAGGAGGGAAGCAGGGAGAAGGGAAGGGGTGGTGACCTCAGGCCTCTGCACTGGTGACTAGACAGGGGGAACCAGTGTGAAAGGGGGCCAGGTGCGGGATGCAGGTGAGGACCTGAGGGAGCTGGCAAGGTGCAGGGAGGGATGGGTGTGTACAGGCTGTGTGCTGGCGAGCTCTGGCCTCCTTTGCTCCATAGGACTCCCCCCATTCAATCCAACAACCCGCACCTGGGTCCCTCTCATTCTCCTGTGAAGGATTATTTTAGGTAACCCAAAATCGTACGACTTCATCCTAATTGTCCACCACAAAGCAGACACCACCTCCTGTTGTTAGCCTTGGGGGAGAAAATTTATAATCTGGGAGAGGTAGGCATTAGCATGCGAGTCCCTTTTTACACTGCTCTGAGCCAGACAGGTATCGCTGCTCTTGGAATCCAGGGCACCCCCCCCCTCCCCGGGGACCACTGAGTCCTCCCACCGCTCTTCAGGTAATCCTGCACTCAAACTTTGCTTCTTGCTCTGCCATGCCTTTCCTAAAGCGTGGTTTTAGCGTAGTCCGGCCATTTGCTGGCTCCCTAATTCTTGGGCATTGATCCTTTCCCCTTGTGTCCGGCTACAGTTTCCAAGCCACAGTGATGCTATTTACTCTTCTTTTTGATACCACAAAACCAAGCAGGCCTCTCTCTCTCTCTCTCTCTCTTTCTCTCTCTCTCTCTTTATTCAACAAATTCTTATTCATTATTTATTTATTTATTTATTTACAAATGTACAGTCACTTGAACTCTTCACACATCTTCAACCAGCAGCTGGGCTTCTCTCTCTTGGGTCCCTGGTGTAATTTACTTGGGCTCTGTGCTTTGAAACCAGCTTTATAAGTGCTTTTCTAGGCAGCTCCTGAAGGGCTGTCCAGGTCAGGAGACCCCAGATCTTTAGTCTTTCAGAGACTGTAACTGGAGTGGTAAGATCAGAACTGGGGGCTTCCACACAGGGCAAAGTGGCTGAGCTTGTCCTTAACTTTGACTTCGGACTTCTTTTAGGCCTTGCTCCTACGCTGATTTACTGGCTCGTTGTCTTCTTGTCATCCTTGGGTGTCAGAATCAAGCTCAGAAGGCAGTGTCAGCCACTGCAATTTCACTAGGATGCTGGACAGAAAGCCATTTTTCTTAAAACTTCTATCAATTTAAATATTTTTGTGCCTTTTAGAGCCTCGTAACGAGGAAATTGTTGCTCTCTCTACAGTCACCTTTATGTGATGTTGGTCCTTGTTGCTGATGCATTCTTTGATGTGTTCAGCATTATAAATCAACATTTACAGCATGAATTTTACTGTTTATGTCCTTTTTATTTCTTTTTCTTATAGGGTTCCACTCTGTAACCCTGGCTATCCTGGAATTGGTTATGTAGGCCAGATGTCTGTGAACTCACAGAGATCCCTCTGCCTCTGCCTCCCAAGTGCTGGGATTAAAGTTGCCTACTGCCATGCCTGGCCAACCTCACTGTAATTTGTGTACAGTGGATATGTGCTCTTCAGTTACCTGTGCATTTGATGTCCATTGTGTTTGACACTGTGGTGTGGTTTTTCTCACTCTAGAATAGTGTGGTCTGAGAGGAAGGAAAGGGTCAGGTGGTAACTCAGGGTTTTCTCTGGAACAAGCTACTTTGGAGGAAGAAGAGTCAGGCAGGTGAGGGAGGTGGCCTCTTCCTGTACTCTCCCTGTATAGCATCAGGTCACAGTAAGAGATGCTTGGAAACAGGAATATCTACTGATTCCTATCTCCTCTGGGAAGGGATGGGGGTGCTTCAGTGAACCCAGACATTCTAGTGGTCAGTGACAATGTGAGTGCTGGCTTTGCAGCAGCAAGGGGGTGTGGTAGGGAGACCTCCTGATGGTGAGCTGATCGGTTGACCTTCATCTGTGCTTACCTGAGGGACCTGGGGAACTGAAGGAAAAGGCTGGGGATCAGGGCTTGTTTTCCAGATGGAGTGTTGGAGAGAGTGGTTATGGGAAGCGTGTTTCCGGCAAAGCACACTGGTTAAGTTATCTGACTCAGTGCATCTCACCAACACCACTAGCACCATGGCCTTATTCTTACAGTGTTTATAGATGCAGTTGAAATGGGCACAAGAAACCCTGAGTGATGTGGTCAGTAGATACAAAGTGCAGTCAGGCAGAGGGACACTCAGGTCACATAGACAGACTAGTACCCTCCCCACTGGGTTCTGATCTTTGGAAAGACTTGAGAAAATGCTCAGAGCAGTGAGCAGTAACCATGCCATAGCCTGGATGCTCTCCTGGTTTGAAATCACCCAATAACTTAGTTTATTACTTTTGAACTCAAATTATTTTTCAAGACAGTGTGTGTGTGTGTGTGTGTGTGTGTGTGTGTGTGTGTGTGTGTGTATGTGTATGTGTATGTATAGCCTTGGCTGTCCTGGAACTCACTCTGTAGACCAGGCTGGCCTTGAACTCAGAGATCCTCCTGCTCCTACTCCCCAAGTGCTAGGATTAAAGGTGTACACTACCACCATCCAGTTCACACTCACAAAATTTTTAACACACAGTCGAACTAGCTAAATTATGTGCCAGGAAGTAACATGAGTGACCTGTAGTCCTATTGCCCGTAGGGTCTTTGTTCCACTTTGAAACCTCATTAGCAAGGTTTCCATTGTGTTCTGCGTACCTGAGCCTAGGCCATTTGTAACGAGCAGAAGCTTGTTAGCTCCTCATTCTGGAGGCTGGCAAGTCCAGTATTGAGGCATTAGTGAGTGACTTCCTGCCATGTCATCACATGGTGAGGTGGTGAAACTGCTTTCACACAACATCAGCTTGTGCTTGGACACTCAGCACCTCCTACTACTGTTTTGAGGGTGACTGTCGTCCATCAGGAAGATGGGGAGGGATGAACACTTAAGTCACTGTGCTGATACTCCTGGATTTCAAAGAGTCACAGCAAAAGTTGAATCTTTGCTTCGACACTAACACAGCATATCCTGACGGCATCTCCTAGGCTTATCGAGTTTCCCCCCATAGAGCCAAGAACAAGTCACTGGCTAAGCTGAGATCATGGTCTCATCAGGAGAAGGTCAGTGTAGGCTCCTGTTCTCTGCAGATTGCCTAATTAGAAGATTTGTGTGGAGTTGTGGAGCCTTAGAGCTTTGGGGTCTCTAGGTGCGGAGAGTGGCTCAGAGGAAGCCGAGGAAGGTCCTGCATGTATTTGCTTTAATGAGTAGATTAAAAACCCAGTTAGCTTCTGCATCCGGGCACACTGTAGAGGATGGGAATCTCACAGAGCAGATTAAGCATGGAGCATGTAACTGTCACTGTCACAGAGCACACGGAGCAGATTAGACATGGAGCGTGTAACTGTCACAGAGCACCTGAGATCCATGCAGAGGCCTCGTGAGATGGAAGATTCTAGAGGCAGCAGATTCAGCTCATCAGGTGTGATGAGTATTCCCGTTCTCCCATCACTCTCCCCCCACCCGCCTTTCTCTACACTGTGATTTTTGGCCTCAGGCTTGCTAGCTCAGGGGGCTGCCTCAGTTATGTGCCATGTATAAGGCAAGACTGCTGTTGTGGAGGTCAGAGGCTGCGTCATTGCAGTAGGGACACATTTCCTGGGGGGTTTCCGAAAGATTTTTCTAGTCTTTATCTAGTCTGTGTCTGGTTCCCCTCATATCCAGTCAGAGGCATCTGAGCCCTGATGGGCAGGAAGGTTCACTTCTGGGGTCTACAACTTAGTGTGTAAACAAAGAACGAAGTAAAGATAGCTCTGAGACGGGTAGGGTGTCACGCCAGGTCACAAGTGCTTATCTGCACTCATGCACCCTTCTCAACATTGGGGAAGAGATGTCTATTCTTCTGTAGCGTCTCCAGGATTTAAACAGGGGCACTGCTCAGAAGCCTGGCGCTTTAGGTTAATAAGGTGTGTCGTCCCTAACCCCAATATCAAACTTCTATTGCCTTTGGGATCCCGCCTGTCTAGAATGCCAAAGCCCTCCTGTTATAGGCGAGCATGGACCCTGCTTGGGCTCTATGTCAGGAGCAACAACCACCTATCCAGCAGGTGCAGAGCTGGCTTTTCCAGGGAGTGGCTTCTTCTATCTCCCGCCCCTTTCCCATCATGCCATCTGCTGATGCTACTCCTGAGCCCACTTCCACACTCAGTGTGCTCAGAAGCACTTTCCTCCACCTGGTACCTCCAGCCACTCTTTCCCCTCAGGATACTCCCCTCTTCCTTGCAAGCACCCGACTTGCCTTCTGCCTCTGGTCACATCTTTCTAGGGTTCAGTGAAGGGTCTGTGTTGGGACTTCTTTTCTCACCCGGTAGGCCCCTGAGACTCATCTTTGAACTGTTCCATATCCACATTGTGCTACTGCCCGGAGCCTACCCACCCTCTTCCTGAGTCCATCACTCCTCTCACCTGGAAGCATCTCATGACCGAGGTCTTTGCATTTCTCCTGCTCCCTGCTTGACCATCCTGCAGTCTGAGAGCACTGTGCCTCACTTGCGGCAAGTTTTGCAATGCCATCCGGGGTGCAGGCATGCACTTCCGGTTCCTCTTGTGCTTGTTAGTGTCTTACATCCTTCACGTTTTAAGATCTTGAGTGCAAACAAACACATCCTTCAGCTTCTTGAGGATGTGTTTGCACTCAAGATCTCTGGCGTCTCTAAAAGAGCGGGATTCACAGCAGTGGCTGTCCTTTTTCTGTTTATTGGATGAATGGGTGACACAGCGTTGGCTGTCACATCAGGTACCTTTTGAAGAGTTTTGAAAAATCTGTTTTTATGTAGTTTGCACAGTCTTTGCACATAGGATTAGGGTTACTTGTCTATGAGACTATAGGGATGTAACATCTATGCCACCCTGGTCTGACTAATGGTGAGGTAATGAGATTGGGGCATTGGCCACGCCCACACATCTGTATGATGCTCCTCTACTCTACCAGGCTGGCAGCACCTCTCAGGATAGCGCTTTGCCTGCTGCCAGTTCTTTACCCGTTTAGCTCAGGTGTGCTGTGTGTCCTGCCTTCCTTGGCTAGTGGGGGCAGCTCCAGCCTCTTGCCTTGACTCAGTGTCCTTGGGATCAGGACAGTAGAGAGGATCTTCCACCATTGGGTGTCCTGGGTGAAGTGATGAAGGAGCAGAGTTCTAGCTAGTCCCCGCCCTCAAGGACATGTGGTGCATACATGTGGCTTGCTGCTGTCGAGTCAGCCTGTCTCAGCAGATGTGACACTGAAATACAAGTGGCCCACCGACAGAACTGCTCAAAAGAGAGTGGGGCGAGGGAGAGGTGCAGAGGACCGATAGAGTTGGCTCACTGCCTTTTTCTCACACATCCCCGAGACCTGGGAAGGATAAGAAGCCGAGGGAGGGCACACTGTTCTGAGGGGCTGAGAGCAATCAGGCTGCAGAGGTTACCTATAGAACGGGGAACAGCCCTTCAGCTGGTGTCTTGTGGGTACAGCAAGAATAAAGAAGGAACTATTGTTTGCTAACCGGAAGCACCTGACATGGCCATAGCATTTTAAATTAATGAAATAATTACAAATATTTGTCGATACGTTTGTATTTATGCATGAGGGTGTGCGGGTGTGCGCCTGCCACAGCATGAGTGCAGAGGTCTGGACAACTTTGGGTGTCAGTTGTCATCTTTCCCATTGTTTATAGAGCATCCCTTCTGTAGCCCAGGCTAGTTGGGGAATCTCCTGCCTCCGTCTCCTGTCTCACAATAGGAGCACTTGGAGTATAGATATGTACATTGGTGTCCAGTTTTTCCATAGGTTATGGGGAGATCCAGACACACTTTATCTCACTGGATCCTTTATTTATTTATTTATTTATTTATTTATTTATTTATTTATTTATCTATTTCTGAGACAGGGACTTGCTATGTAGTCCAAGTGGCCTTGAACTTCCCTATAGCCCTGACTATCCTCAAATGCAGGATTTTCCTGCCTCACCCTCTTAAGTTCTGGGATTACAGGTATGGGGTTACATGCCCATCTCCTGGTATTCCTGTTTACATGAAAAGAAGTTACAGAGCCCCTCTCAAAAGATGTCTCCATTTCCTTGGTGGAACTACTGGTAAAAATGGCGCACGCGATACTGTATTTGGAAAAGCTGCACTTCCCACTTCCAGTTCTGTCTGTAGAACTGATCTGGCACAGTGGTTCTCATGCTCTCTGCTTTTTCCGAGGAGTTTGGCACTGACCATAGCTCAGCTTGACCATGCATTTTTCTCCCCAGGCACCAGCTGAAATTGTTAAAGAAATTGACGAGATAGGCGATAGCAGCCCTGGCCTGGAGAGCAGCATGGTGAGTGAAGTTCGTTTTACCTTTGATAGTAGTGTTCCAATCCATCTTCTTGTGATAGGTTTGGCAGAGCTCATGGTTGATGGTCAAGGATCTGGGAACACAGGATGGTCCCAGATCACAAATGCTTATCAGAGTGAAAGCACCGTGTATTTCAGGAAGGCTCAGGGGTAATTCTAATCACCTCTGTAATTGTCTAAGCTATTCTTCACTGCACTTCACATCGCAATGGTGTAAGCTTTCCTCCACCTGGTTTTAGGCTATAGCCAGGTCGGGGTGGTGAAGTACAGCAGCCTCTGTGAGGGCAGCTTCCTATAATGAGACAGCCATCCACACTTACCAGTGGGTGCTATGTCTACAGCCCCTGTTTAGGAGGTCAGGCTGTGTGTGGCTACCGGCATGCAGATGGCGGTTCAGGTTGGAGCAGGACACGGGGCTGTAGCTTCCTGCTTTTTCTTCCTGTCCAGGGATCTTGGAAACATCGTCTGGAGAGGCAGGTGTTCCAGGGTCTCTTGAGTCCAAGTGGTGACAAGTCTACATAATATGTACACACTGGGAAAACAAAATATGCTTTACATATGCGATCATGATTATGTCGCTAAGGAATAAATTGCCATGGTTTGTCTTTAACGTTCTATCTCCAGGTGTTTTTCAAAGTGGTTTACGTTTCGGACTTTTGGCCAGGCTGACATGGTGCTCTCTATAGCTGCAAACAAACATGAGCTTCAAGAAGGATGCCTGTTCTCTTTCTTTTCTTTTCTTTTCTTTTCTTTTCTTTTCTTTTCTTTTCTTTTCTTTTCTTTTCTTTTCTGTTCTGTTCTGTTCTTTTCTGTTCTTTTCTGTTCTTTTCTTTTCTTTTTGCCTAGTTTGGCAAGTGGCCTTTGAAGGGGTGTGTGTGAAGGAGTCACAGGACATTTGCTAGGTTTTTATAGGCACACTAGAGGAGCTTGGGAATCTTGGGAGTCAGAGAAAATGGCACCCTCACAGAGTACATCCTCCTTCTCCGTACAGCCCTGAAGGGCGTGGGTTTGGGGGTGGTTTTTAATGAGAGTGGTTACTGGCTATGTCTAGTGGGATAGAGAGTACTTTCTAATGAAGAACAAGGGTTGATTTTAATTTCTCCAGTGTCACGAAGTGAGAGTGTTCTGGGAACAGGTATAACAATGAAGGAGGCTGTCCCAGAGGAAGAAGGGTTAAGGGTGAAAGGGCTACTTGTGCTCACAGGGATCGTAAGAAGAGAGGAGATGGTGCTCCCGGGTTCATGGCAGGGATGCCCATGCATTTAAAATCTTCTCTTTACAAGGCATTTGCACTAAGTCTAACCTATCACCCTGATTCACTGAGGGAAATCTGTACAGGGCCCTAGGAAGGGTTTTATGCATTGGTGACCTGGTACTAGCCTATGACAGATTTAATTTTATAGAATGATTTGAAATATCTCCCTTAATGAGAACAGCATTGCAGGAATAGCTATAGATATTAGTACCCCATCTTTAGAGAAGGGGCCAAGGACTAAGCTTTGGGGTGGATGGTGGCAGAGGGAAGGCACTCTTCCTTCTGTTGACAAGCACTGGGAAGGTTATGTGGGCAAGTCAGAGCAGATCAGGGCAGGACAGGGAGCACATGCTGGGACACCCTGAGTACTTCTGAGTTCCCCGTGGACACACACTAGTGCTGGCCCAGCTCTTTAAAGTAGACATCCAAAACAGATAAAAAAAAGAGGGAAAACTCAATGGAAAAACAACTTGTTAACATTTCAGTCTGAAATCAATGGATAGGACTCTGGATTTCAACCTGGATTTGAACCACACCAAAGTCTGAGTATTCCCGGCAGTAAGCCAAGCCAGTTACTGGTTTTCTTCTCAATAGATATTTGCTGTTGGTTTCCCCTGTCCAGTTCTTATAAACAGGGGAGAAACAACTGCCTGGTGTTCTGTCTGAGAGTGTTTGGTTCTTCCAAGTCTGTGCCTTCTCCTTGCTTTCTGGCATGCCCTGCACAAATGTCTCTGCTGTGCTCATTATCTCTCTATTAGTGTGAAACACCCCATGAATTTGAAATTGTTTGACCCTAAAATCTTCCAAGCCATGTCTTGGAAGGTTCTGAGTGGTCCAGCATTTGTGTTTATTATCACAGCAAGCAGTGGCCCCGAGAGAGAAGCCACATCCCACTGGTTTTCCTGGCCAGTAGGCCACTGTGCTGTATGCCCACTCTTAATGAGTCATTTGTATATCCATTGGTAAGTCTATTTTTAGGGCATTTGAGACAGATTGTATTAAGTTTCTTAGACAAGTTAGTGCTGGCTGGCCACTGTGAAGATGGACTGTGACATCCCTAAGCAGCTGAAATGGTTTCATACATGTCTTCCAGAATTCTTTAAAAGCTTTGAGTTTTTTGTGACAGGGTCATTCAAATTTAAATATATGATTCAAAAATAAAATGCAAGTTGCCTTGTGAAGCTGTGAGAAACATTGTTAGCATGAACAGTAAGATATATTTGGTCACAGATTTTTTTTTTTTGGTGTGGCAAAAGCATTTAAACTTTGCTGTTTTGATAGTTTTTAAGCACTGAATCCAGTACCATTGCTTACATTCATGCTCTACACACAGTCTAATCCTCAGACAGTTTCAACCACCACACAGTCCATCCTGGAAGCAGACTCCCTCTCCTCTGACTCCCCCAGTTCCGAGGATCGGCGCTAAGCCCTTGAAAGCCTCAGCCGGAAGGAGCTTTTCAGATGAATTTGTTAGGATTGAGACTCTCCTTAGGCCCAGAAGTTGTGGACAAGTGCGTTCATTTTGTTATTATATGTGTAAAATAAAAATAAAAAAAAAATAGAGCCATGCTTCTGTGTGAGACTTCTTCCTCCTGAGGACCATGGAATAGGTGTAGTGTGCAGCCCTGACAACAACCATATTCAATATTGTCCCCATCATCAAAGTGGAAAGTTACTAACATTGATGAATGGGAAAAGCCCTTCTGTGAAGTGAAAATGAAATGTGTACTTTGTCCTTTCTCATGCTCCAACTTGTCCAACTTAATTACACTGGGTGAGTACTACTGCACTCAGGTAGACTGGAATAATCTCCAGCTTTAAAACTTATATTTATTTATGCTTCTATATACTTATTTGTTATGCGGGCACTATGTCGTACATGTAGAGGTCTTGGGACAGCTTGCATGAATCAGTTCTCTCCTCCCACCATGTAGATCCTGGGACGGCTGCACCACCGCACCAGCCCTGTTTTTCAGTTCCCAATGGCCCAATCTGTGTGGTACCACTGGTTGTAAATGATTTATAGAGAAGCAATGCTCTGCAATTCTATACTGTCTGATCATTTTGTAAAACCAGGTGTAAAGTTTTTGGAAACATGAATTTCCTTTTCAGAATATAGGAGAAAAGTCTGATTGGCAGTGTTTGCCCAGATGACATGATTAGGACTCTGTATAGATAGCCTACATTTCCCATGCCTCTCTAGTGAGGTCTATAGACCAGCTCTGTAGGGTGCCATAGAGAAGCCTTTCACTTGGAAATGCCAAATTTCATGGGACAACAAGGGTTCCTTACTTTGGGTTTCCAATCTTTTAATTTTTTTTTTTTTTAAGTTTTCCTAACCCTGGAGATCCTGTATAAAAGCTTCAGGGGCAGGAGAGTTAACTTAAAGTGCCTGCTCTGAAAGCCCAAAGACATGAGTTTAGATCCTCAGAACCCACACAGACACAGAGAATGGTAGTGTGCACATGTCCTCAGTGAGTGTAGTGAGTGTATGGGGTGTGGATCCAGGCAGAGTCCTGAAGCTCCCTGATGAGCCAGCCTAGCGAAATAGATGAGCCTCAGGTTTGGTGAGATCCTGTCTTAGAAAACAAGGTTGAGAGAAAACAAGAAAGACACCTTACATTGACCCACTGACCCTGGTATTTACATGCATTAGCACATATTCATGTATACCTGCACACACACACACACACACACACACACACACCCCGCTCTGAGAAGGGGTACAGGAGGAACTGACTTTAAATTTTAGGTGATGAGAGATTTGTTTTTTCTCTCCAAGAACAGACTTTGTAACTTCTTGTTCCTGTTGGGCCACATAAGCTGTCTGTCCTGTCCTGTCAGTCCAGCTTTGACACCCTCCATAGCTCCCTGCAGATGCTGCCTTCTTTTCTCAGCTCCCTGGATTCCCCATGTGTCTTCTCCACAGCTCCCCAGATGTTTACTCTTCTTCCACCATCTGGCCAGTCTAGTCCTTACTAGGGTTACCTGTGTACCTGAGCCTGGGATCCATTCATATCCTTGCCATCCTTCGTGCTCCTCCTCCCATTCCCAGGCACACAAAATTAACTGATCTTGAATGTGATGGAGAATTTGGCAGACACAAAGGAAACTCTGAGCAGCCAGGCAAGCAGCATGGGGCCAGATAAAGATACAGAGTGCTAGAATCAGGGCTTAGTCTCAAAATTCTCTAAGAAATGTAAGAAATGATCATCTCCAAAGACAAAATGAGCTGGGCGTGGTGGCGCGCGCCTTTAATCCCAGCACTCGGGAGGTAGAGGCAGGCGGATTTCTGAGTTCGAGGCCAGCCTGGTCTACAAAGTGGGTTCCAGGATAGCCAGGACTATACAGAGAAACCCTGTCTCGAAAAACCAAAAAAAAAAAAGACAAAATGGCTTTCTAAATGGAAAACCAGGCTTTTGTCTTTGAAAAAAAAAATTAATGAGGTTAAAATTCAACCAAAGCAAAGAAGATGTGAACCGATGTTCCTTAATTTGAAAGAGCTCCTAATGTCATGAATACAGTGATAGCCCAATAATAGAAGGCAGATGAAAAAAGTAGGAAACTCACTGACATGGCAGCTCCCCAAATTCTAATCTCCATGTCTCAGTCCCTATTTAAGGAAGAATGAATAAGCAATGTGGTGTTTGCCACTTAAGTCAATGATGCCCAGTGCTTAATAAATTTAATTAATGATTTCTTATAGAGTATCCTTGCACATAGCTGACAACATTTATGTAAATATAGATGCAGAAAAGCTGTAGTACTTCTTAGGTTGGCTTATGAATTGGTGCAGTCTTTTAAAGATTATATTTTTAAAAGTTAAATTGTGTATATGTGCATATCCATATATGGGTGTGTACACGTGAGTACAGTGCTCATGAAGAGCAGAAGAGGGCATCAGGTCCTCTGGAGCTGGAGTTACACACAGTTGTGAGTATCCTAACTTAGGTGCTGGGAACCAAATTCTGGTCCTTTACAAGAGCAGCAAGCGCTCTTAAACCCAGAGATATCTCTTCAGCCCCTGGGTGTAGCCTTTCAGAAGTGAAATTCTGCTTTATGATTAGAATTAAATCCACACAGTCTTTCTAAGCTACCAAAATAATAACTGGGAATTTCCCACAAGTATATTAATTGATAATTCGTAGAGACAAATGTGACATTCACTCATGGGAGTTGGCTAATTTGTAATCCTACCGTAGAATGAGCAGAAGAGCAGTTGACAGTGAAAACTGTGGGTTGAACTGGACGTATGGAAGGGCGAAAGTTCTCAGAGGTTGATTAAGCAAAAATCAAGCCAAGTGCAACAGAATAGAAGGCTGTTTGTTAACTTCTTGTGGCCCTGAGCACATGCTGGTCGGATAACACACGGAAGGAAGACGTTGATGGGTTCTGCTTTTAGAGACTCTCTACCTGTTATGGCCACAAATGCGTAGCACAGTTCATGGTGGTGGGAGCACATGGGATGTCAGGAAGAAGAGATAAAGCTGGAACCAGGGGACACTTCTCAAGCGGTCCAGTTCCTCTGCGTCCAATCTGCTAAAGCTGTCATGGCCTCTCCAGGCAGCCAGGCCAGCTGGGGAGCACGTCTTCAAAATATGAGCCTGGGGAGACACTTTACACTCAAACCCCATAAACACCCAACAAGCTGAACATAAAAAGTGTTTAGAAAGGGAAAAGTATATACTGAGGGAAAAGGAGGAACCAGGAGAAACAGGGCAAGTGGATAGCAGCCTGGAGCAGGATCGGGACTTAGCACAAAGCTTGTATTTTTGATAAGGAGGAATCTGAACTAACTGAGGATGGGAGAAGAGATGGGGGGAGGGACTAAGAGTTTATTTATGGCACCTTCTTGCAGACACTTGATGACCATATATATATATTTTTAATAATAGGACAAGGAAGTGGAAAGGCTTTATGAAGATATTGACAGAAAGGTTTGTATCAACAAACTGTAGCTTTGTGCTTCTCGTGCAGAAGACAGGGTGCTCCCTGGACCTCAGATCTATCAGGTGCCTCTTAGGAATGCAAGTTCCTTACCTGTCAGAAATCCTGGCCCAGTTCTTGGGGTTAGATAACAAAGTGAGAGGTAAAGAAACACCCTCATAGCATTTCGGATGGGCAGATGCTCTACTGTGAAGACAGCCTTAGGCAGTACGTCCAAGGAGCTCTCCCCGAGGAGGCACACTTTCCTAGGCAGTGGTAACAATTTCATGTTGTCATTGCAGCCGTGTGCCATGAGGGGACATGTTACCTCCCCTGGGTGTGTGTGGAAGCTCCAGACAGTGTCCCCCTCACTCTCAGCTCTGCATTAAATAGGATTAAATTGTCACGGTTGATATGTGAATGTCGATAATGACTTTTGGTTGAGTATGCCTAATTTATTCCACTTACCCTTTGGTTCATTTGGGCAGTTTATTACTTCATCGAGAACATGGGACATTCATGGGAATGTGAAGGTTAGTTACATAATCAAAGCTATTGTGGCTCAGCCTAGAGCCATACGTTGGGTCCACAGTTACTAGGATAGTGGCTATGGGAATTCACCTGAAAACCCCAGGTTCTGCTTCCTCCTCTGTTAAAGTTTCATTCCTTAAACATAACAAAGTCCAACTCTAGAGCATTCATAAAACCTGCTCAGGGTTGTTGTTCTCTTTGTATTAACTGATTTCTATTATCTTTGTATTAACTGGGGGTGGGTGGCTCTGTAAGCTCCAGGCTCCTTAGACTATAACATGTGGACAACCATGCTAGGTAGCACTGGTGTATTGTGTCAGCTCTTCTCTAGGTGTCAAAGTGAAGTGATTTGCCCCATGTGTACTTTGTACTTTAACCACCATTTTCCATGTTTGCAGGCTCGAGGGTCAGGGAGACACAGACCCGAAAGTCCTATAAACCATGGCCTCTCTGTGTAAGAGAGTGATGGTGTGATGGTACTCACACTACTGTGAAGCCACATAATGAATGTTTGTGTACCTCAGCTTGAAATCTGGCCGATGCCTGCCCCTTTAAAGCCTGAGTTAAAAAACAGGCTGTCAGCTCTGCTCTCTGTCATCCTGTCTGGGGAACAGTGGTTGTCAGTCTTTCCAACAGGGCTGGAGAGACAACTGTGTGCACAGTGATTCCTCATCTGGGTAAATGGTTTAAGTATCAAGCAAGCCTTTGGAAAATTCATCCTTTGTCTGGCACATGTGTGATTTGCTCCCTAAGCTAAGACAGAGTCTCTCTGTGTAGTCCTGGCTATCTGGATCTCACTCTGTAGACCAGGTAGGCTGGCCTTGAGCTCACAGAGATCTGCTTGTCTGTGGGGAATTGCAGGCTGGCCACCAGTTGAACTGAGGTCTGAACCCCGGAAATGGTGATAATTCACCTACATAACACAGTAGGCGTTCCCTCATGCTCCTGGAACTCTGGCCCCTGCCTAAGTTACCACCCTCAACAGCCCCCACAAGAGAAGCATGACTAGAAGTCAAGTAGGCAATGACTCAAGCTTCTGACCTTCAGGCTAAACTCCTCCCCGGTTACCTAGCAACAGTAAAGACCATAAAAAGGGCTGTTCAGCCCCTGCTTGCTCTCTTACTTGTCTCTCTTGCTTCTTACCCCTCACTCTCATCCCCTCTCCTCTCTCTTTGTCTTCTCTTCTCCTCTCCTCTTTGTCTTCTCCTCTCTTCTTTCCCTCTTACTCTCTTTTCCCTAGCCTTTCCTCTCTCTTTCTCCCTCTCTTTCTCTCTCTCTCTTCTACCTTCTCTCTTTCCCCCTGCCTTTCTATAATAAAGTTCTAAAACCATAGAGAGTCTCTGCTCCAGTTAAGATCCTCTGCACACACTCTTGCAGGTGTTGGGAACCTCTTCCCTCATCCCTCTCTCCCATAACCCCGTGGCTTTAGCAAGGTAGCTCCCGGGCTCCCAGATAGGGATGTCCCTTGCCACCCCCCCAAAGAGTGGGTCAGAGGCTTAGATGCCCACCCAGGGATGAGTGGAAGGTAGATAGCAGCTCTCCCACGCCTGACAGACCAGAGAATAGGTAAAACTCTGGCGGGGTGTGGGTCTTCTCCTTTCCCAGGGCATCTCCTGGGCCCCTTCTTAGTTCCCAGTACTTGTCTCTGCCTCCTGCATGATGGGATTAAAGTTATGTGCCACCACTGCCCAGCTGCTATTCACTTTTTTGCTCAGGAAAAAAAAATGCCAAAAATTATGTAATGAAAAGATTCAGTACTCAGGAGGCAGAGGCAGATGTTGGAACTCTGTGAGTTCAAGGACAGATTGATTTACATGGTGAGTTCCAGGGCAATCAGAGGTATTTGGTGAGACCCTGACTCAAAAACAAAACAACACATGGTCTTAGATTCGGAGCAGCCCTGGGCGTAACGGTTCTTGTTTTTATCATACAATATGACTACTGGATCCTTTCTGATGTCTAAGCATCCATGGTTGCCATAGTGACAAGTTCAGGTACAAAGAACAAAGGAGATGGAAAGATAATTGTGCATTTTTTTAATGAGGCTTTAAAATCTATTATAAATAATTACGATTAAAATAAGTTTTGCTAGCTGAAAGAGAGTGCCTAGCATGAGATTATTAGCATCCACATTAACACTCTTTAGAGATATATTTTATAAGTTTGATGACAAGGCTGAGCCTCTTCAAATGCATATGCTTAGGCTTATGCCAAAGCTGGTTAAACATTATGGGCAGGGTATTTTTAGTTTTCTGGAAAAGTAGTAGTTTTTTTCCCCTCCCTTTAAGCATTTGTATTATGGTGCCTCTGGAAACAAATGTGCAAAATCACCAAGCAACATGTGGGTACATGGCTGGTATCAAATATGCCCTTTGGTATACTTGTAAACCATGTGTGTGCAATTCTTTGAAATCTTGATGTCAACATTGAAATATTTAGACTGTAATGTAAGTCCAGAATCTTCCCTGGTCTGGCCTGGCAGTGGCGTGTTGAGTGTCTGGATTCGAGGAGAGTATTCCTCAGAGGCAGGGTTGCGCCTTCTCTGCAATAAGTGGTTAGTGTGTTTTGGCAAGTTCATCAGCTAATGCTCCAGCTCCGGCTAGTTGTGCTGGGCTGTTGATGTAGAGAAGCAGTGCCAGGTGAGCAGTGGGACAGGTGTGTCACTGGGGGGGGGGATGGCTGGTCCTGCTGTGCAGCTGTGTGTGATTTCTTACAGAGTGCCACCTGTCCTTTTACATCCGGATTTCCCGACTTCTATGAAGGGAGTGCTGGCTCACTCAGTGATCTTGAAGGGATGCCTTGCCTTATGCTGCCAGTTCTCATGCTCACCTGACTTTAAGTTTATTTCTAGACTGATCTTGAAGCATTCTCCCCGTCCTATGTGTTTGTTTTGAGCACCGCCTGAGGAGACGTCTGGTCTCAACAATCTGAACCTTGCTGTCTTCTCTGTGAGTTTCAGCAGCTTTGTGGAACAGTTCTTCTTGTCTAGCAAGGCTAGACGTTTCTCCCAGGGCAACCATTTGCTCAGATTCATCTCTTTCCTTGCCGGTAGCAGTTTTCTAAAACAATTAAAAAATAAAACGTTCTGAATGATGAAATGGGCAGGGGCTCTAAGATTTAGGAGTGAGGGTCAGAAGGCTTTGGTCTTTCATAGCTTCTTATCTGTTTGATGCTATTGGCATCTAGAAATCTTCAGAGCCATAATTTGACTCCAAGTCTTTGCTGCAATGACAAGAAAAGTACACATTTAGAAGCTGTGGTGATGGGGCTGGAGGGAATGGCTCAGCAATTGAGGGCTTGCTGCTCTTGCAGAGACCTGAGTTAGTTTCTGGCACTTGAGTTATATGCTCAGAACAACTTGTAACTCCAGTGCCAGGGATCTGACTCCTTCTTGCCTCTTTCAGGTGCCTCCAATTTTGTGTGTTGTCTACACACACACACACACACACACACACACACAACACACACATCACACATCACACACACACACACCCATCACAAACACACACCATACATACCACACACATACACACACATATACCACACACCCATCACACACATACACCATACACCACACACATATACACACATATAACACACACACACACACACACACACACACACACACACACAATTAGTTGGATGACTTGGCCACAGCTTTCATGGTTTATATCCATCAACGTGAATGATATTTAAATAATTTAATATTTTTTAATGAATGGTGAGCTAAGGGCATTTGACAAGTTCCTTCCTCTGCAGCTACTATTGCAAATAATCACTTAGGCATCTTACTGGAGTAAATAAAACCTGTGTACCAATCCCTAACAGTGATCTACTCTTGAACACGTAGTCAGTCAGCAGGACACTCATTTAATTGATACTGCCAACAGTACCAAGAAGACCAGTGTCGTTTTCCGATCCAGCATTGTTTCTGACTCAGGGTTTTTTGTGATAAAATGAGCATGGCATTGATGCTTTAATTGATTTTTAAAATTCATTACCTACCCACCATCCTTTCTGCTTTTCCCTCTTCATTATCTTGATGCTACTCTGTCACCACAGCTAGCTATTTTATTGCTTCTCCAAGAGACAGGGTCAATATTGATTGATCCTGGGTCTGGAAAGCTAAGTGTAAGTCATCAATAATGCTAAGTGGGATGATGATGAATTAAATACTAAGTGTTGAAACTTTTAGAGAAACACATGGTTCTAGAAAAATGAAATGTAGATTCCTCTGTACCGAGAAGATGCACTTGGATGTAAGTTAAAGGAAGAGATTTTCACTTTCATCTTTGTCCCTGAGAATACTTTATCCCTGTCTCAGTCATGTGTTGTAACATGGGTGGTGTTGGGCAGCAAAGCCAAGGGATGAGGTTGATGTCTTAGAATAGTCTGTCTTGTCCCGTGGTGAGCAATATGGAAACAATCTTGTATCTATGGAAATGTTTTTTTTTTTAAATAAATTAAAAACTTTTTATTTTGATTAACAATCAAAGTCATATAAATAAATAATGCCCCTTTCAATATGGTCATTTAAAAAATTAAATTCAAGCCTTTGCTTGAAATTTCAATTTTTAACATTGGCAAAAATAATGCCATTGTTCATAAAGTAACAGTTTTCTCTTTTTAATTTTTGGCTAAAATGTTTAGCCAGATACTCAAATTTGGATACCTGTGCCTTTTAATTTACTCTTTAAAGTAAAAATATACTTTAAAAATAAAGTACTAATTTTTTTATTAGATATTTTCTTTATTTACATTTTAAATGCTATCCTGAAAGTTCCCTATACCCTCCTCCTGCCCTGCTCCCCCCCACTCCCACTTCCTGGCCCTGGCATTCCCTTGTACTGGGGCATATAAAGTTTGTAAGACCAAGGGGCCTCTCTTCCCAGTGATGGCTGACTAGGCCATCTTCTGCTACATATGCATCTAGAGACAGGAGCTCTGGGGGTACTGTTTAGTTCATATTGTTATTCCACCTAAAGGGTTGTAGACCCCTTCAACTCCTTGGGTAATTTCTCTAGCTCTTCCATTGGGGGCCCTGTGTTCCATCCTATAGATGAATGTGAGCATCCCCGTCTGTATTTGCCAGGCATTGGCATAGCCTCACTCGATATCGTTATATCAGGGTCCTTTCAGCAAAATCTTGCTGGCATATGCAATAGTGTCTGGATTTGTTGGATGATTATGGGATGTATCACCGGATGGGGTAGTCTCTGGATGGTCCATCCTTTCATCTTAGCTCCAATCTTTGTCTCTGTAACTCCTTTCATGGGTGTTTTGTTCTCTATTCTAAGAAGGAATGAAGTATGCATACTTTGGTTTTGTTCTTCTTGATTTTCTTGTGTTTTGCAAGTTGTATCTTGAATATTCTAAGTTTCTGGGCTAATATCCACTTATCAGTGAATGCATATCAAGTGACTTCTTTTGTGATTGGGTTACCTCACTAAGGATCATTTCCTCTAGATACATCCATTTGCCCAAGAATTTCATAAATTCATTGTTTTTAATAGCTGAGTAGTACTCCATTGTATAAATGTACCACATTTTCTCTATCCATTCCGCTGTTGATGGACATCTGGGTTCTTTCCTGCTTCTGGCTATTATAAATAAGGCTGCTATGAACATAGGAAATGTTAGAAATCACAGTAAGGGTGGTACAGGAGGAGATAGATACAGTGTCTCTGGTCTGGTGCAGAGAAATAGCTGGTGGAAGACCCCTGACTGTAGCTTGGGTCTCAGTATCTCATTTGTCACCTGGAAGCTCTGTGCTTTGTTCCTGGTTTCTAGCAGGGATTTAAATTCTCATCCTATTTTTCAATCTTCAGTAGAATTGGATTCCCTTCCGAATACCAGTGGAGCCTGATGGTCTTAGTGTATCTTCCATCCCTGTAGATATTTACATTCTGTGGCTGGAACAGTGACTCCATCCCAAGCCCTGGCCAAGGGCTCACCCTCTGTTATTCTTAGAACCATCTTCCTCTCTGAGCCATTACCACTTGGCTCAGGACTGGTGGAGACAATGCTTTTAGGGAAGGCTGCTCTTGGCTCTTTCTGGCTCTTAGATATGTTCCCCCTGTGTTTTCTGACCTTGACGTTGGAAAAGTAAAGGAACTAAGACTGAGTGGAGTGTCCAGATAGGTACCTACTCATCACCTGCTTTTGTATTTTCTCATCACCAGAGCTTTCTGCTACAGAAAGTTGATTTTAAGTTCATGAATAAATTCTTATTTACTTCAGGCCACCTACTAGGACATAGAACGGGAGTGGGATTTTGTGGTGAGGAAAATTTCAGTGTGTAGCCTTGGTACCTCTCAGAGAATGTGAGCAGGTTGAAATATCTTGTAGAATTTCATAAGTGGTATGTCCTAGTAGCAGGAGTAGGAAGCAGGCGATAGAAATTGTCCCCTCTGTGTCCATTCATCTCTAGCACCACACTCTTGTTCCTATGAGGATGGATGGGCATTCTATCACACTTCTGCCTCAGAGTGACAGAGGCACTTATTAAAATGTAGCCACTCAGAGCACAGCCATTGTAGCTATAGCAGGAAAGGGTCATTTGTAACTACTTTGCTTACTGCATGGCTTAGAGAGACGCTTTCTCTAACTGTATGAATTATAAAATGTACGAATCTATTTAAATTATGAGAATATACTTGGTTTTCTTATGATGTTTTTATAAAGCACTGAAGGAGCTGTGGTTTAGGTGTGTATGACTTAGATGACACAAATATAATTTTTGGACCCAAAAGGTAACACTTCCACATTGACTTTGGGGAAGGTGTAATGAGAGATCTTGATTGACTGTCTGTACTACCCCACGAGGAACTAATTTTAGGAGTATTTATAATCTAGATGTACTAAGTTGACAGCCAGTTTTGAAGGAAAATACCCCTTTCCCATGAGTAGTTTAGAGGAAAGAGATGAGGAAAGATGCTGGAAGATCAAAGATGCTTTGATTGACAAGTGACGTTGTGTTCTGTGGAAGCCTGCTTTTCTCTGCTCCATGTTTTTTTTTTTTTTTTTTTTTCTTGAAGCTGGAAATTTTTCTCCAAGAGGAGGCAGAGATGAGAGGCACGAGGTCTGCTCAGCTTATTGTCCTGGTTGCATAGGGGCTCTGTGTGGTGTCCACCCAACCCAGGCATTTCTGTCTTGTTTGTCTGTCTGCATGGTTTTTGAGGAGCGAAGTCCATGGCGGTGCAGAGGAGATACTTACAGAAACAGCTCACATTTCCTACTTCAGAACAGAACAAGCTGAAAAGTGAGGCTTTAGAAGCAAGTTTTGAAACATCAAGAGATGATTGTGAGGCTGGAGAGATGACTCAGCTTGTTACACGGTGAGACTCGCAACCAGAAAATGTGAAAAATAATTTTGCATTTTGCTGTGCTCCACAGTTCATTCCATGGATTGGTAAATACTTTAGGCACAGACAGCACACAAGCACTCTCCTAGCTTGCAGCCGTATTTGGGGCCACAGCTAAAATGCTATTGAATTTCCCTATTTCCATGGACACTTGGATCCCGAGCAACTGTCTCTCAACATTCCTGTCACTCCTATACACATGTGTGTCACCTACTCCATGTAGATTCACATAGCTTTTTCAGTAGCTACCATGTTAGGAATTAAAACTGAGAAATTAAACTATTCAGAAGGCTGAGGTGAGAGAATCAGGAAGTTAAAATCTTTAAAATATTTAAGTATGTCTGGTTATGTAATTTAGTGGTAAACTACTTGCCTGGCCCATGAAAGGCCCTGGGTTCAAACCTCAGCAGAAAAAAAAATTACCACACCACACCTCAACACACCTCAACACAACACACCATACCACATCACAGAAACAATAATCCAGAAGCTAAGGACTTTAACATAATATATTCAATGACTCATTTCAAATTATAACCAGATTTACTACTATTAGCATAGTTTTGATGAAAAACAGTTCCATTTCCCAAAAAAAAAGGGTCAGTAAGAACATAGATGCTGTCTTTCATTTTTGGCAAGTGCCTTTGGTTCACAGAAAGCAGCAGTTTCTCATGTCCATCTGCATCAGTCAACTCAAATAGCCTAAGGGCATTCAGACCTCATAGGTTATGTCCTTGAGAGGAGAAATGCTTACGTAGCCTTTTAGATGCCGTGGACTTTCTGGGTACCACACCTGAGCTTGCTACACATGGTCTTTTAAAGGTTAGTTGCAGTGTGAACCACACCTGTGAACTTTTGTTCCACCATTTTTTTTAAATCATTAAAATCCATTATTAAATGTTATGGTTTGAGTGGATTATTACTTATGTATGATTTTATACCACAGTGCATTGGTCATTTGGAAAATACAGTTCAGTGGAGACACACAGATGATAATAACACATTAATTATACAGCACTGAAAAGTCACACACATTAGTATTTCTGCCAATATCTGGAGAAAAGACTTTTAGCATTGAGAGTGATGTCAAATACACATACATAATATAAAACTTCTTTTCTGTTTTGAACACTCAAATTTTATTACCGCGTGCAAACGCCGTCAGTAGTTTTCATCAACAGTAAGGCCTCAATTTGTTAAAGAAAACGCCTGCCAAGCACTCCAGTGGATAGGCATAGCTTGCTATTTATGCTTTTCAGTTAGAATACCACCCCATGAGCTATGTGGTTAGCTTATGTGCTTTTTAGTGTGTGTGTGACCGTGAAGGAGGTATAGCAGAACTGTTTTGCACGGGTTTTTCATTTCCTTACACAGAATACTAATAGCAATGGATTGGAGGTCAATATTTAATGAAAAAAAATAGTTTCATTCCCAAACTTCCTATGCATAATCATAATGGATCTGTGGGACTGAACTGTGAAGCTTGGAGCTATGGCTTGATCTGCCCTGATGCTAATGGGTCTCTCCCTGTGTTCCACCATCAGCTCAAGAAAGCACTCCTACTGTTACGAACAGTGTTTGACCCAGCCGACCCCCTATGTGGTTCTGAGAGCTGTGAACCCCTCTAAGAAGCAGTGTTCGTGGTGATGGCAGTAGTAAGAGGTTGTCAAGGTTCTGTATATGGATGACTTGGTCCTGATGGAGCTTGGTAGAGCTGAGCCGGAGGGCAAGGCTCTGGGAATGCTCCTTAGCCTACACTTTCTCGCTTCGTCCATATTGATGATAAGATTTCATGAGAGAGTGAGCAATTTTTTGCCTGACACTGGGTACCCAGGACATTCACTGACCACTGTTATTAGTACTCAGTAGGAAGGTTTAGTGTTTTCAAGTCAGAAATCATCTCCAATAGTTTAAAACTTCACTTGGAAATGGCAGTTATTATACTATATTTGGACAAAAGGATCAAGTTCTCCAAAGAGTTGCTTCTATGTACAACCTGTCTTTGGTGGCTAATGGTCCAGTCAGCTCCTTGCTTCTAACTTCTGATTTGCCTTCTTCACAGGAGTCTCTGTATCCCTTGATACCGAGTGGCTCTTTCCTCCCAGTGTGTGCACACTGGCCCATTTGCCAGGCACATGTTCACCCCCCAGAAGCAGCTGTCTCCTTCAGAGCCTTCCTTGTCACTCGATGCATGAACTTGAAGGACATTGTGTAACCTTCCTAGAAGTGGTGTCATGAGCTACTCCTCACTTCCAGCACAGCCTCTCCTGTCTCAGCCACTTACCTTTGCAAGAGTAGCATTCCTTACTTCTCAGTGCTCTTCAGGGCTGAGTAAGAGACTTCCAGAGGGATTCTGGACCCCTTACCCTTGTCCCAGGAACTGCTTCTGCCTCTTTTGGATGACACACTATGACTGAACTTTCTCTCTTACCCTGGTGCCCTGCAATTCTGCCTACCCGTTCACCCGAATCCAACCCTACATCTTCCAGTTGTAAATGAAGATGGTTTTCAATGGTTACTGGTGACAAAAAGCACATTCTGTATTTTTTTTTTAAAGTTTACTTATCTTTATTTTATGTGCATTGGTGTTTTGCCTACATGTATGACTGAACGTGTCTGTTCTTGGAACAGACAGTTGTGTGCTGCCATGTAGGTATTGGGAATTGAACCCTGGTCCTCTGGAAGAGCAGCCAGTGCTCCTAACTGGTGAGCCATCTCTCCAGCCCCCACACTCTGTATTTTTAAATGTAAGCAGTATAGATGTGATATATCTGCCGTGGACAGAACTCCAGGTCTGGCTAGACCTCTGCCAATCATAGCAAGTGCTGCTAACTCCTTAGACTGCCTTAAGAGTTTCCTTGTCTGGACTGATAGAGTAGAACTCTACAGGCTTAGGGAGTGTAGCAGGAGTAGAAACCCATTTCTCAGTGTCTTTAAGGCTAAGAAAGTTCAAGGGCAATACTGTGGCTCCAGTAGCTGGTGGGGCTTCTTGATTGATAGATAGTGCCTTCTTGCCACATCTTTGTGAAGGAAAGCACATGGGGTTTCTTTCGTATGGAGATGCTGATCTTATGGGGCTCCACTGTCATGGACTAATTACCTTCTAATAGCCCCACCTCCTAACCCTCCCTCTCAGGTTGAGGTTTCAGTATCTGTCTTCTGGGTGACACAAACATTCAGGTCAGAGAATACACCTTTTCTCACTCCCCTAGCCACAAGCATCTTCATCGTTCAACTCTCGTGGGCCTCTGTGCCTGTTTCCTCTAGAACCATAAACTTTTCCTTCTCTGGAAGTTTCCTTTGGCTCCACAGTCAACGGATGCCGTTCCCTTTGAGGTGCTGCTCTGGGTACTTCCAGTTACTTGCGTTCATTTGCCAGCCTAAACCGTTTGCTGCCGTGTGTCGTGTGAGCAGTGGTGTTGCTCCTCAAGTCTGTGCACACTGTTCCCACCGTCTTCACTGTTCTCTAGAATAGCTTGGCTCATAAGAGCTGGATTCAGGGAGACTAGCTCATCCTCAAATTCCCTGAGAATATTTTGTGGACACTGTTCACCAACCCCTCTCATTCATGACCCGTACTGTTCCATGGCAGGACACTCTGATTCTCATCGTGGCCTGATGACTTTTCTGCTGTCCCCAACCTACTGGACAACACCTTACTCAGCTCATCTTGGTTCTCTTCGCACTTCCCAGCTCAGTTGATCCCTCCAGGAGTGTGACATCAAGTTCAGCATTTGGACCACAGTTGTGGGGACCAACTTGCCTTTGTTACACTCCAATTCTCAGCCCCATCTCCAACCCCTGCCCCTCTCCAGCTCCTATTCTTAATGGAAACTCTGCTGGGTTGATTCTTGCCAACCGGCAGAAAGAAGTATCCCCGCCTGTCTCATGTTTGTTGGGATCCCAGCAATTCCACTCTGTGATACCATTAAAGCATCCTGAACACCCGCACACCTGTGGCACACCTGTGGCACACCTGTGGCACACCTGTGGCACACCTGTGGCACACCTGTGGCACACCTGTGGCACACCTGTGGCACACCTGTGCTCCTCTCTTGGTGGTTCTCCCCGGACTCCCGTCAGCTGCACCTGAGAGGTCATATCTCCTCCTCTCACTGCATCGCTCCATCCTTCCACAGTCACTCCATGTGCCCTCTCCCATTGCTTCTCAGGTAGCTCCATTATGACTCCTGCTTCACGGTCCCTGCTCAACCCACCTCTTCTGTAGTGCTGTGCCTGACTATTTCAAATGCCAGCACTTTCGGAAGTCCTACCAAGGAGGACAAATCGGTCCATCCATGTGACTTTGAATTCACAGAGGACAGTGGCCACAGGTGACATTTTCCTGGCCACCCAGGACATGGCAGATCCTGGGCAGGTGATTGGAGACAACTAGTAGTTAGTTCATGATGACACTTGCAGGAGACGGGTATTTTAGACAAAGATCAGCAGCTCTCTAGCTGCTTGCCACCGTCCTCCTTGGTGACTAGTCTGCTGATGAGCTGTTTCTTCTCTTACTTCAGTTTTGTACATTCTTTTTGTTTGCTTTTCTGGCTTCAGATTCTTTTTTCTTTCTTTTTTTCTTTGGGTTTGGTTTTTTGTTTGTTTTTGTTTTTTAAATTTTATTTTATTTTATTTTTTTTACTTATTCACTTTTCACCTCGTTCATTGTCCCCCCTCCCAGTCACCCCTTCTCTAATCCTTCCCCCATCCCTTCTCTAATCCTTCCCCCATCCCTTCTCTTCTGAGCAGGTGGGGGTTTCCCTGGGTATCGCTCCACCATGGCACTTCGAGTCTCTTCGAGGCTAGGTGCTGCCTCTCTCACGGAGGCCAGACAAGGGTGGCTTCAGAGTCTTAGAAACTTCACTTTAATTACCACAGGAGCTGAAGGGGTCTGCAACCCTAAAAGAGGAACAACAATATGAACTAACCAGAACCCCCAGAGCTCGTGTCTCTAGCTGCATATGTAGCAGAAGATAGCCTAGTCGGCCATCATTGTGAAGAGAGGCGCCTTGGTCTTATAAACTTTATATGCCCCAGTACAGGAATACGCCAGGGCCAAGAAGTGGGAGTGGGTGGGTAGGGGAGCAGGGCGGGGGAAGGATATAGGGTACTTTTGGGATAACGTTTGAAATGTAAATTAAGAAACTATCTAATAAAAAAAATTGGGAAAAAAAAAGACTGAGGAAAGGCTCAGTAGTGGGAGTGGGCCTAGTTTTTAATGTGTTTGTGCTATCATGTCTATAACTGAGGTCAATAGGCCAAAGTTATTGGATTATCACTAGTATTGAGTGAAAGGGTTTTCCCCAGTATGAATATTGATAGCAAAGGTAAGGACTTTGATTTTAAAGGCTCTTTTCCTTTTATTCCTTATTTCCTTTCATTCTATGGAAAAGGAGATGATGCTCTCTTACTGTGGAGGTGACGAGTAGGCCTGACTCATTGCTGAAATAGATGCGTAAGAGTCACTGAACGTCAACTCTAGTCCATCGACACAGGCAGTGCTTGGAGCTGAGTCTGCACAGTAGAGCTTTATGGCCACCGTCTTGTCCCTCCACCCTGGTCTCTCAAAGAACCAATATCGATCGAACAATAGGCACCTCCTGCTAAACTGTCAGCGACTTTTCCTTCCCATGTCTGATTTGGCCAGACCAGAAAATTATTTCAGTTTTAGGGTCAAGGTGGTGACCCTGGCAATGTTGCAAGATCAAACGTGACATCTCATGCCTTCATTCCTGGTCCAGTGATGCTGTGAACCTTGCCAAACACATTTTATGACATTTTAAAAGAAGTGAATAGGTTTATTGCAAACAAACTTTTGGTGTTTAAGTTTGGAGGTGGGGGAGAGGGACCTACTGGTTCCTTAGAGCATGTGGTCTGTGATGCCTCACGACAAGGCCAGCTCTCCCACCTGCTACAGAGAGTGAGGGGAGATCTCTGATTTTATTCTTATTTTAAGCTATTTTTTTGCCATTCAAAATATTTTTCTTTTCCAAATTAATATTAGACTTGGCTTGTTGATTTCTGGAAGAATCCTGGCTTGGAAACAAAGATCTATAGATTATTTTGGGGGAGATTTTAGATATTAATAATGTTGGATATGAGAGGCCATAAATATTGCCTGTCTTTCCACCATTTAGATCTGTGGACTTTTTTTTAAATCATTTTTTTGAGACACGGTCTCTCTGTGTAGCATTGGCTGTTCTGGAACTTGCTCTGTATACCAGCGTGTCCTCAAACTACAGAGGTCTGCCTACTTCTGTCTCCAGTGTGCTGGGGTTAAAGGTGTGCACCACCACTACATGGCTACACATGAACTTTCAAATAAATGTTTGTGCCATTTAACATAACAATCTTCGATACAGCTTGTGGGATTTATGTACAGCTATTCTGTTTTAGGTGCTATTGAGCACAGCACCTAAAATATCGGTGTTTAGTTGTTTATTGCAAGTGTGTAGAAAAAAATTAGACTTTTGTCTGTTGATTTGAATACTGAAACATTGAGATTTCCAAGAGTTTTGATGGGTTTCCAAGGCTTGTCCACTTTTTAGCTTGCATCAGGAATTATTTCATTGTAGGTTTAGATACGTATTCCATTGTGTGTTGGTCTGTCTTTTGTGTTTGGTAGAATTTATCAGTGAAGACACTTGGGCTTAGGTTGTTTTTTTGGGGGGGGGGAAGGGGGATATTACCAAGCTAATCTTTGTTCTAGTTTGATATTTTCTAATCTTCTTGGGTCAGTTTCAATAGTGTCTTTATTAGAATTTATTCATTTTTATATAGCACATTTAATTTGCTAGCAAGAGTTATTTATTGTATTGTTTCATAATCCACTTTATTTTTGAATGTTCCATAGTGGTATTCTGTATATGTTCTCAATTTTATTAAACTGTGGGTTCTTTTTTTGCTTGGTCAGTATAACTCAGGGTCTGTTTTTCTTCTGATCTTTCAAAGAACCGACTTTGGATTTCTTTCCCTGGTTTTTCTGCTTTCCCACCTTGTCGCACTCTAAACTTCATCACGGTTTCCTTGTGAGTGCTTTGGACTTGGTGTTCTCTCCCTCATCCTCCCTCTCTTCCTCTTATGAGACAGCCCTTGAGAATGCTTTGGACTTAGTATTTCTTTCTCTCGCTCTCCCTCCATCCCTCCCTCCCCCTTCAATGCCCCCTCTTTGTAGTTTTGTGAGACAGACATTCCAGCTACTCTCTAGAGCCCATTCTCCCTTCTTGGGATGTAAAGCCATGGATTTTCTCCAAGCACTTCTGGCACCATGTCACATGCGCCGTGTTATATTTTAGTTTTCATTCATTTCAGAATATTTTCTTGTTTCCCAGTGGTTTCTTGTCTGACCTACTTTAAGAAATTAGTCGTTTGATTGAAAATGTTCCTGTTTTCCAGGTTTCCTTCTGTCATAGAGTCTAATCTTATCCTTGTGTTTTAAGCAAACATGTCACATCGTTCCGATCTTCCCACATTTGTGGAGACTTGCTTTGTGTCCTAACAGTTGGTCTGCTGAGCAGAGTTGTGTGTGTGTGTGTGTGTGTGTGTGTGTGTGTGTGCACCAGAGCACATGCACAGTTGGTTGCTGGGAGGAGGTGTGCTGTGCTGGGGTCTTCATACCACACACATCTTTGGTTTTCCTTGTTGGGATGCCCAGATGTTGTTCCAGCTGTCATTGGTGAGTTATCAATTCTCTTGGCTTTGATTCCATAGACTTGGGATGCTGCTGCTAAATGCATTTTTAGGACATAGGACATTTTTACCCAGTAGGGAACCCTTGCTGATAAATCCTTTCTGGTTTCTAAAGGTGCCATTCTACCAACTCTGGATTTCCACCGTTTCAGGCTAAAGCAGATCCTGTCATGTTCCCTTTCTGGATTTTGTTTCTGGATGACCTGGCTTCCTTTACAGTTCTCTGTTCAGTTTTTCAACAGTTCAAAATATGATGTGCCTCAGGTTTGGGCTTCTCTCGCCTTCTCCCTTCCTCTGTGTTTCTCTTTGTCCTGTTGTCCTTAGAACATCCTCTCTCCATGGATTGATATAGTTTAGTATTTTAAAGAACTCAGAGATTCTGGCTCTTATGTATGCATTTGCTACCTGGAATTTCAACTCCACACATGTTTGCCATGTAAGGCATAATTCTACTGCCCGTGGATGCCCTGTTCCTCTTTCCTTTTTCTAGTTGTCTGTCCAGCATTGATCTATCTTTGAGTACCTGGGCTTTTATTGACTTTACTTTATAACTGAACCTATCTGTTATCCATTACCACTCAAGTGATTTCTAGCATTTCCAGTGGATATTTCATAATAGCTCATTCTCTTTGGTGATATTTCTCATTCATTAATGGATGACATTTATTTTTTTACTAAAGCAGGGTATAGGGAATTTTACCTAAAGAATTGGGGAGTAAATATTTAATATTGGGAGCTGTATAATCTCTGTTTTAACTCTTTACCTCTGCTGTTAGGGTACCCATGGGCAATGGGAAGAGATGGTGTGGCATATTGTGGTAGAATGTGGAGGCAAACAGCCAGCAGGCTAGACTGGGCACAGGCCTTTTTCTGCTTGTTCTTGCATTGGTAGCTAATATTTGATGAGTGCTGTATAGATCCTCTCTTGGATGGTTCCAGGATATGAGACATATCAGTGTCTGGTTCCATGGATGGCTTTATGACTTTGTGGTGGGTCATTTTTCTTCTGTTTGCATGTGTTTGAGAAATTTTGCTAAAACTCTTAAACTCACATGTAGTACATCTTGGCAAACTTTCTTTTGGTGAAGTGCCGGAAAAGAAATATTTTAGATGTTCTAAGCATGGCAGATTTCACTGTGGCTAACACATGAGCTTGTATCCTAAGAACTCTTTATGTGCAAAAGCAGACATGGGGCTGGACTTGAGACACACAGGCTATACAGAGGCTGATAGCACCTCCACCATGACAGCTACCTCCTCTTCCATTAATCCTTTAGAAGGGCCTTGAATCAGCCCAGACAGGAGGTTAGATCAGTGCTCTTGTTGCTATGGTTACTGAGCTATTACCTTGTGCTGAGTGCATGCCTGCTTTTTCTCCTTTTGTTAACATTTCTTTTTTTAAAAATTAATTTATTTTTCACACTCCATATTTTATTCCTCCCCCTCGCCCCCATCCACCCTCCAACTGTTCCACATCCCATACCTTCTCTCCATCCCCTTGTCTCCATGTAGATGTCCCCACCCCTCATCCCACCTGACCTCTAAACTCTCTGGGGCCTCCAGTCTCTTGAGGGTTAGGTGCATCATCTCTCAATGAACACAGACCCGGAAGTCCTCTACTGTATGAGTGTTGGGGGCCTCATATCAGCTGGTGTATGCTATCTGGTAGTTGAGTGTTTGAGAGATCTCAGGGGTCTAGATTAATTGAGACTGTTGGTCCTCTTACAGGATCTCCTTTCCCCTCAGCTTCTTTCAGCCTTCCCTAATTCAACAACAGGGGTCAGCTGCTTCTGTCCATTGGTTGCGTGCAAATATCTGCATCTGACTCTTTCAGCTGCTTGTTGGGTCTTTCAGAGGGCAGTTATGATAGATCCCTTTTTGTGAACTCCCATAGCCTCAGTAATAGTGTCAGGCCTTGGGACCTCCCCTTGAGCTGGATCCCACTTTGGGCCTGTGGCTGGACCTTCTTTTCCCCAGGCTCCTCTCCATTTCCATCCCTGTGATTCTTTCAGACAGGAACAATTATGGATCAGAGTTATGACTGTGGGATGGCAACTCTGTCCCTCACTTGATGTCCTATCTTCCTGCTGGAGGTGGGCTCTATAAGTTCCCTCTCCTTACTGTTGGGCATTTCATCCTTTGAGTCCTGAGAGTCTCTGGTGCATTCTGGGGGGGGGGTCCCCCAACCTCTTATTTCCAGAGTTGCCTGTTTACATTCTTTCTGCTGACTCTCACGGCTTCAATCCTTTTCCCTCACCCAATACCAGATCAGGTTCCCCTCTACCTCCACTGCCCCAACCCCTGCCCTATCCACTTTGCCTCCCAGGCCCCTCCCTCCCTTCCCACTTGTGATTGCTTTCTTCTCCTTCCCAAGTGGGACTGAAGTGTCCTCACTTGAGCACTTCAGCTTGTTGACATTTTTGAGCTCTGTGGACTGTATCTTGGGCATTCTGTACTTTTTTTTTTTTTTTTTTTTTGCTAATATCCACTTATTAGTGAGTACATACAATGCATGTCCTTTTTGGTTTGAGTTACCTCACTCAGGATGATATTTTCTAGTTCCATCCATTTGCCTACAAAACTCAGGATGTCCTCATTCTTAATAGTATTCCACTGTGTAAATGAATCACATTTCCTGTATCCATTCTTCTGTTGTGGGACATCTGGATTGTTTCCAGCTTCTAACTATCACAAACAAGGCCATTGTGAACATAGTAGAACATGTGCCCCTGTAACATGGTGGGGCATTTTTTGGGTATATTCCCAAGAGTGGTATAGCTGGGTCATCAGTTAGATCCATTTCCAATTTTCTGAGGAACTTCCAGATTAATTTCCAGAGTGATTGTACCAGTTTGCAATCCCACCAGCAATGGACGAGTGTTTCTCTTTCTTCACATCCTCTCCAGCATGTGTTGTCACCTGAGGTTTTGATCTTAGCTATTCTGACTGGTGTGAGGTAGAATCTCAGGGTCATTTTGATTTGCATTTCTCGGATCACTAAGGACTTTGAATATTTCTTTAGGTGCTTCTCAACCATTTGAGATTTCTCAGTTGTGAATTCTTGGTTTAGTTCTATACCCCATTTTTTGATTGGGTTGTTTGGTTTTTTAGTGATTAACTTCTTGAGTTCTTTATATATTTTGTATATCAGCTCTCTATTGGATGCGGGGTTAGTGCATGCCTGGGTTTAAAGGAGATACATTATCAATTTTCTGGGCCCATCTACAGCTCTAGTGTTCTGGCATTAGCCCCATCATTGCTGTAGAACACTGTTAGCTGTCACTGATGTTTAGTGGCCTGCTGGTTATAGGTAGGTGGTGGGTTCTTTTTTGTTTCAGATTCTTGTCCACATGGGTTGGTCCCTGGGTCTAGAGGTAGGATTTCCCAGTTGTTCTGCCTATCCTAGTGGTTTGGGATATGTCATGATCTGGGCACAAAACAGTTCATGTCCTGGAGGGGAGCTTTGGTTTAGTCCTTCTCCAACCCTAGTGAACCTTCAGCAGCGACCTGAGGGTGGCAGGCTTTGCTGTCCTGCCCTTAGTGTGGAGGTTCTTGCAGCGGTGCCCACCCTTCTTTTCTACTGCAGGGGCTTTTCTATCCTCTGGGAGCACCCAGTCGGGGAGGGTCCGAGTAAGGCATGTAGGCTATTGCCCAGGTCGAGGCACGTTCTTTCCTTGCTTCCCCAGATTCTGTGAACCCACCTTGTGCTTGCCTGTAGCTCATGGACACTCTTGGCAGAAAGCATCTGATGACCCCATTGGGTACTCTTGCCATCCTCCTGGGCCGATTGGTTTCTGGGAAACCAGGCTCTAGTCATGTGTCTCCAGGGCTGAATCCTTCTTCACTTAAGTATCATCTGTCTGATGTGTTTAAATCAAAATTCATGGATTTATCTGGCCGCTTAGAGTAAGAGGGGGAAGGGCTCTCCAGTTTTGTAGCTTGCAAGCTGAAGCTGGGTGAGCTTTGATATAGAACGTGTTTGGAGGATATATTGGTGGTGGAAAGATTGGAGAGACCGATTTGGTCTAGGTATGGGTTGAGTGCTTCCATGCTTGCCCCTCTTAAGGTGGCTGAGTCCTTCTAAGAGTCCAGCAGTCAGGACCCTAGAGAGCAAGTAGATGGTAGTGGTCTCACAGGCTTCTTATGTCTCAGTCTGGAAGTCTAGACTTGTGCAAAAATCATGCTGACTTTGGCTGGCTAGAAGAGGTGCTGACCTCCTAGTGGCTGGCCCCGAGTCTTGGTAGGTCATCTTGGCTATCTTCTGTGAACTGAACTTGGTGGCGCAGGTTTCTGCCATAGCTGAATAATCCAGTTCTGAGGGACTTCTTGCTTATTAGCAGAGGAGGAAGAATCAGCTGCTAACATAACTGGTTTCTATTTCAGGGAGACCATTCACGAATGTCTTTTAAGAAAAGGTTTCCCTTAAGACACCGCAGAAAGAGAAAAGGTATGTGATGTTGAAGAAATAGAAATGTGTACACTATGTAAGAACTCAGTGGCTGCGTGAGAATATGCATAGGATCCTACTGTGAACAGTTAGTGTACAGCGACTAAACTCATCTCTTGAAAAATAATTAGAATATGCAAAGGACTCATCATAAGAAAAAGATCTGACTTCCCACCTAACCCTTCCTCTCTCTACCATAAAACCATCACAATAATATCACTAAATTATTTATACCTTTCCTAATTTTTCATAATTATATTCTTTACCATACCTTTTGTATTTTTAGTTTATCTATTGGTGTTTTAAGACAGGGTCTAATGTAACCTAAGTTGGCCTTGGGCTCCTAAACTCAATGCCTCTACCTTCTAAGTGCTGGTATCACAGGCCTGCACCACTATGCTGAGTTTGCACTGATGTTGAAAACCGGTTTCATAGAAGGATCCATCATCTGATTTTCTCGGTGTAACACCAAGAGTAGGAAAATGATAGATGACAGCTTTAAACGACATTGTGCTTGGGGCCATGTTTGGGAGGGCAGTAAGAATGCTTTGGGTACATTTGATAATTTACAGATGGGGAAACTGAGGCAGAGAGGGTGGCTACTCAGCTCAAGGCTATTTCCTGTATCATTGAATTGGAAGTTAGCCAGAGCTCATGCACAGCATTTTCCAAGATGTCAAGATTCCTGCTGTGGGTAGAAATGAGAATCTCAGCAGCCTGGTGCTGTGTGGGATACCAAGCTCTCCAGCCACAGCGTCTGTGCTTTCTGGGGGCAAGTAATTTCCCCAAGTCAAGACCTACAGTTTCTCTTTTTAAAAATAAAGGGCAGAGAAATGAGCTGCCAGGAAGCAGCAGTGTTCTGTAAGATCACCTAGCAGAGCTTCCAAGACACCATGGGGCATCATCCCCTGTCCCTCTCCACCTTACTTATTTATTAGGTGGCTGCTGGTGTGAGGATGGAGGAAAGACATAGAAGGACTGTCACCGAGGGAGGGAGGTGCAGACTGTGCTGCGTGCAGGAGTGGGTGAGCTGCACTCTTAGGCATGCGGACAGCTACCACCTGATGCATGTTGTGGTCTGAGCTTCCTTAACATAGGTGTGGTCAGAGTTAGAATAAGCATGGAGGGGAGCCTTGAAGGGAAAGAGGTGATAAAGACCAGAAACAAGCTCATCTGTGGAGGTGGAGCCCTCGGGTCATGTGGGTACAAGAGGTAACATGGCAGGAGAATGAGAGAAAGAAGAGAGGGAAGAGAGAGAGAGAGAGAGAGAGAGAGAGAGAGAGAGAGAGGACACACAGAGAGAGAGACTCTAAGGTGACCCGGGGCATCATACTTACAGTGTACTATTTTGGCTTTGAATGTTAACATTTCACTACAATTGTTGACATTCCGTTGATCATGAGTAGAATTTGCACTAAATCCTGGGTCATCTTTGGTTTTCTACTCTGCTTGGTCAGAGACAAGTGCAAACCAGATTATCAGAGGACATTTTTCTGTTTTTAAGAAAAGAGGTTTACAAAGTGGACCCCTCAGATACTGAGACATGAAGGTAGTCTTTGTACCCAGTTGGAGGAGAAGTACCACCGCCTGGTCTCCAGCACTGAGCCCACGTGTCACGTCAAGTAAGTCCTGGATGGCATCTACTCAGCCTATAACTCAAGTCTGCCCTGCCTTCTTGTTCGTTTTTCAATTATTTGAGTTTTAATTGAGAGATGCTTCCAGGTTCCTCTGTATCAGAATTAAAGGTGCTTGAGCAACGTCTTCTGTAGCCTTCCCTCTACGCCCTTCTGCTCTTCGACAGTTATTGTAACACCCATGAAGGCCCGAACGCTTTTATTGAGACTTATGCTCGGAAATCATGCATCAAATTATCTGCTGTAATAATCTGAAAATTGGTTCAGAATCCAAGGTGTTTTAGCGGCAGCTGGGTTGAGGATAATTCTCGTTTTACTGAGGAGAAACGAGTTTGTCCCTTTCAGACCCCATAGTCAGTGTATCCCTGTGTGCTGGCTTGCTGGTGGGCTTGTGTCCACTGGGGGCTGCCTCTTTGAATGCATGCTTTTGTGGGTAGCTCCATTCTGTCTGCCAGAGCAGCTGCTGGCCAGGTCCTCTGAATTCTCATGCTGATTTCCAAGTGCCCAGCTGCCCCCGACAGCACCACAAATATCTCTGAAGTTCAATTACAGCCTCCGAGCTCCGGAGTGGTTTTTCACCCAAGCACATTACACAGGGCTGTTGAAGGCCATCAGCTACACGGGGCCTCTTGAAATTATGGCCTAGAAATAAGATTTATTTGGGAGTAGGGAATCAACCATTTCACACTTGACCTAAAAAATGTGTCCTTGCTCAGGAAGGCTGCAGCTGTCAGTGCCTATTCATTCTCTTAGATACCGCAGGCTGGAGCCTCATGGTCCTGGGGAGGTTGTGTTTCTCTCTGTCCCAAGTTGCTTACAAAACATCATGGTACCTTCCCACATTTTGTGAGATCTGCAAGTTCCGTCTTTCCCGAGACAGTGATAAGTTTTCCTTAGCTCACTGTGAATAATTTGTGGTTGTGTTTTATTGTAATTATCTTGTTTGGGGGGAATGAGGAAGCAGAATGATAGACAGAAAGCAGAAGTAAATGAGAAAAAGAAAAGGTCTTTTTTTTTTCCATTAAAATCTTGAATTGGCTTGGCATTTCTTCGAAGAGCACTTGGATCTAAGGATCAGGACATGACATGGTGCGATGGCGGCTAAATACCCCTTTTCCTTTGCAGCATAGAGGCAAACACATTTTCTCACATAGTCCCTTTGTGTACTGAAAATTCAGGATCACCAGGCAGAGCCTCTTCTGGCTACTTCTCCATTAGATACCTGGTTTGCAGTTGCTGTGATTAAGTCAATCTGGCAACCTAGAAATGGTTTAGAAATGAGTTTTTAATGATCACAGATTAGCTTGGCTTTTTGATGACTTTTTGTGATTTGTCCTCAAAAGAACTACAAGTGTTGGTCATGGTTGGGGTCCAGGAGCCCGGGTGGCCTTGTGAAGCAGGGTGCGGCATGTGACAGGATCAGCTTCCCTCTCTGCCCAGTGTCATTGGCTCAGCTGGCTTTGTGGCACTTCCTCTGAGGTGTCTAATTTGACAGTCTCCTTTGGTTTGTAGAGACAGCTCATTCCAAGCAGAGGGAATCACAATGACCTTCCAGTTTCTCTTTTTGTCTTGGGATGAAGCCGCATAGGCTCACTTCTCTCAGCCAGGTGTCTGCTCTTTCCCAACGTTTTTATTATTAGAGTGACCCTATAGAGACAGTTGAATGTCTGGGTTTCAAGGCTCCCAGCTCCTAATCTACCACAAGAAAATCTCTTTGAATCATTTTCTTTCCTATTAGGTAGCCAGAGGGTAAAATTGCTGTTTTCAAGAGCTTCAGTCCAGTATTGACATACTAGTGTGAAAATAAGGCCGCATCTCAACTTCTACCTAAGTCTTGTGGCTTTGCATTTTAGCTGCAGGTAGAGAGCATAGGCTGCAATGTTTGAAGGGAAGCTGCCTGTGAGAGCCACTGGATGTGGAGGTTGCAATGCAGGTACCACCCAAAACCAGTACCACATAGGCTAGTGAGACTACTTAATACCAGTACCACCCAGGTGAGTGAGATCACCCACAGCCCGTGCCAGTTCTACCCAGGATTGTTAGGCTATCCAATTCTAGTACCATGCAGGCTAGTGAGGCCATATTGGTTCAATGAAATGGTGCTAAACACATAGAAGGGGGGGGGGGAGACTTCACTGAAAACATACTCCATAATAGCCAAGGACACTAGAAATGGAAACAAGCACTTATTCCATTTTCAGGGGACTTGGGCCCTCGCTGTTGTACCCAAATGTCCATCAGCACGTATAAAATGGCTCCTTTAGTTTCACAGATATATGGTAGGCAGAGATTTAGCCAGTGGGTCTTCATTTTGACCCAGTAAATTTTGAGCACTTTTAGTGGAGTGGTTCATGCTAATTATCATTATTTTTAGCAAATCCCTTCAGTGATGTTCTATGGTCTTTTACTTAGGTGTAAAACGATGATTAGGACTGCAACACGGTGCAAAGGAGAGCGAGTCCTGAGCCTGCAACCCAAAGAACTGATAGTAGCCCTGGACCTGCTGTCGAGGGCCTATGTCGGCACAGGCCAGTTGCAGGGGCCCCATGTCGTCATTGGTAAGATGAGGCTGAGGAGTTAGATGTTCCCTATTGAAGGGTCCTTTTCCCCCAGGAGAATGAGGCAATTTCAAATCCCAGACGACCAGTTCCGGGCAGTCATAAGATTTCTGTAGCTTCCTGGCTACAGAAATAATTTTTGGCTGTGTTATATTGGTGTTGGCAGGAATTGTTCTGTAAGTTTGAGTTTAGGGGAACCATAGGGGTGGGTTTCTTTCTTAGAGACACATGAACCGAAGCAATCTCTCTGCTCAGCCTTGGCACTGCTGCTTGATAGAGGTGGAGCTGGATGGAGCTATGCTCTGGTCCTCAGGCACAGCCGAGGACTCAGAATGTATGGTGTGGGACTGACTTTGAACCACTGAAGGTTTGAGTTTGGGGTCTAGAGACTACATATGGAAAGAACAAGAGAAAAGAACAAAAGAAAATTATTTTAGAGAAAGTATGAGGCAATTTCATAGATATTTTAGATATTTTCTTTTTAGATATTTTCTTTCCCACTGATGGGTCTTCCTTCCTTCCTTCCTTCCTTCCTTCCTTCCTTCCTTCCTTCCTTCCTTCCTTCCTTTTTTTGTTTCCTTTTTTTTTTGAGACGGCCAATTCATTTCCTGTACAGTGTTTGATGTTGAGGCAGCCTGTGTCAGTCTTCTGGAGAAGTCCTGAATATGTATGTGTTTTCTAAATTGTTTCACAATATGGCTAATGGAGGGACTCCTTCATTGCCTTGGGCAGTGGAGTGTAGGCTTCCTCTGATTTATAGACAGTTTCCTTCAAATGGACCCAGAGAGGTTGTCAATGAATATGCTAAAAATCTCTAAGAGGAAGTTAATATTTAACAAACAGTCTTAAAATGCTTATGAATTGAGGGCTGGAGAGATGGCTTAGCAGTTAAGAGCACTGGCTGTTTTTCAAGAGGATCAGGATTCTATTCCCAGTACTTATATGGTGGCTTACAGCCACATATAACTCCCATTTCAAGGTGTCCAATGCCCTTGTCTGGCCTTTGTGGGCTCTGGGCACACAGGTGGTGCTCAAATATACCTCTAGGTAAAACCACCTGTATTCACGTAAGAAATTAAGTTTAAAAAGTACTCAGAAGTTGAGAGAGGAGAGTGGCAAGTTAATCTAAGGACTGGGACCCTAAATGTCCCTAACTAGTGTAAATAATCTGTGTGCAATGGGAACCCCAGTGGACAATTTCTTCATGTGTGTATGGTCCTTCATTCTTTTCTTTCTCCTTTTGGACCTGTGCATGGGTTGGCTTGGGTGAGGCTCTTTTGTACTGGGGTGACCTTTATTCAGGTTCTCATTCATTTTCAGCTGACTCTGTATCTGCTTTTGACTGGTCCTTTTGGACATTTGACGGTTATTGTGTGCCAACCAAACACTGAAGTCAACACTCTTGTCATTGCTGAATGACTAGAGTTCACTCTTATTGTATTCTTTGCTTGAATTTCCTAGCAGTAAGTTTCATAGAAACGGCATTTATAGCACAATAAATTGTCATGTGTTTCTAATGAGGACTCTGGCATGTTTTTTGTCACTTGGAGAAAGGACCCTATGATAGGACTGGGGTTCAGATTAGGATCATCAAGATCCCTGAGCCAGGCCTTCCAGCTCCTTTACAATTTCTCTCCTAATGGGAAGCACTTCCTTACGTGCTCCCTGAGACGGTGTCTCTACTGGTAGAGGGCTTTGCACACTCTGAGGATCTTAAGATATCAAACTAAAGCCCCTCCCCTGGCAGCACACAGTGAGGCTAATCTCTGGTTAGAACTTCACATTTCAAAGTCTATATTTGCATTCAGTTCACATGTATTGTGTGCCTGGATTTTGGTCACCATCCTTAGATTCGTTTGCAGCCTTGGTGTCTGCACCATCCGCATGTTATTGGCTCCATGGCTCTGCATCTGTCTGCAGAGGTCAGGATGGAGGATCCTGGGCAGTTCTTTTCTCCCAGTGAGCACTATGGACAGCCATATGCTGAGGCTCTGAAGGGGGAGGGAAAAGATGGCTGCAGTGTTTAATTAGTTTATGTAGTTTTTGTAACAAATGAAAACAAACTTAATAACTATCTTATAGTTTTGTAGGTCAGAAGTTTGACGTGGTCTCATGGACTAACAACCTATATTTCTGTCCCAGGAAAATCTGTTTTCATGCCTTTTCCAGTTCCCAGAGGCACCCATAATTTTGGTTTACGGATCCTTCCTCCTTTTTCAAAGCCAATTGCCTTTCTCTAGTGCTTCCTTTGTGGTCCTCCCCCCCCCCATTCTTCTCTTCTATCTCAAGGGACCATGGAATTGTGCTGAGCCTACGTGGATATTCTGGGGCAATGTTCCCTGTCTATCACTGCCTCCATCTCCTCTGAAACCCTAATGTGCCTTTACCACACAAGCTACCATGCCCATAGGTTCTGGGGCTAGGATGTGGATAGCTTTCAGGTACCACAATTCTCAGTTCTAGTCCCACAAAGTCCTGTGTGAGTTAAGCAGAGTTTTTGTGAATGCACATGTACATAGGGATGCTCAAGTGTGTGGAGAGCACAGGCCAATGTTAGGTGTCCTTATAAGTCATTCTCCATCTATCATGTATGAGTGTTGTATGTATGTGGGCATATCTGTGTCACAGGGTGTGCAGAGGTCAGGGACAGCTTGCAGGAGTCAGTTCTTTCTTTCCACTAACTAGGTCCTGAGGATTGAACTCAGATCTTCAAATTTGGTGGTGAGCATCTTAATCTGTCAAGCCACCTTACCAGACCTTCTCTTCTCCCTCTGAATCTGGAACTCATTGATTTAGCTAGACTGATTGATCAGAGTTTCAGGCATCCTCCTGCCTCCGACTTCTCAGTGAAGGATTAACAGATGCATGCTGCTATTGCTGGCTTATGTCGGTGCTGAGGCTCTGAACTCTGGCACGTATGCTTGTGAGGCTACAATGTGGTTGGAATCCTGAAGTACGTAGCCTTTCTAGACTGCCACCTTCCACTTGGTAATAAGTCTCTTTAAAATTCCCTTCTGGCAACTGTGAACAGAGGACTTACTACGGCCATCGTTTACACTGCCTAGTGCTGGTGTCTGTTGGTGTATCTCTGTGGCTGATATGTGGAAAGCCACCAGAAAGTCACTTGCTCAAACTTCTTGTACTCAGTATGGGAAACTGAGGCTGCCATCACTCTTAGCTCCTGAGTTTCTTCCCCATCACAAAATTGAGAAATTAATGCTAAATCTTAAAGGTTCCAGGCTTGGTTACATGTCGAGTCTATTACATGAGTGAGTAGTTGGAAGAGAGAGAGGGTGTTGGAGACGCCTAGAGCAGTAAGTAATGTGGGCCAAGTGGAGGGCCATAGCATACAACAGGAAGGATACCAGTGAGGATGGGGCTGGGAGGGGGTGGAGCTGGCTGGACATGGTCAGTGGTAGGAAAGCGACTGGGAGGGGGGACTGGATGCTCATACTGGGTGGTACACTATGTCAAGAGTGACAGTCACACTTGGAGGGTGACAGCTATCCTGGCAGTTATTGGTTCTTTGAGTTTGGGTTTGCATCAATTCAGGTGGATGACTTTCCGAAAGCCACATAAACCAGAGACATTTTTTTCCTCAGGAATCCATGTGTTTCTCCCCCAAGGCAGAGGAAGTACTTCTCTCTGTACTGTTAGTATACCATGGAGGCTAGTCACTCCAGGTCTGTGACATCCCGTGGAAGCAGTCACTATCCGGAGAAATGCAGAATTTGACTTTGCTTTTGCTGAACAGTTCTCATCAGGACAACCGGATCCTGCATCATGGCTCTCTCTCCCCGCCCCAGACCCCCACTGTTGTTCTATTTACAGAGGATTTAAGGTAGCTGAGCGTCAGGAGGGACCTTGTGTGAAGAGAGCAGCTCTGCAGGACTGGAGAACTTTGTCAAGAAGGCTGATGCTTTTGTTCCCCTCCAGCCCCTGGCTTTCCCTGCTTCTCACTTCTCTTTAAGCCTGATAATTTCTGAACACATGTTGAGTATTCCTTAACCCAAATCCAAAGTGCTTCTGAAAGTTTTTGGACCCCTACCTGAGGTCGTATCTGACCTCTCATAGTGACAGTCAAGACTCACGTGCACTATACTTGCGTAAGATGGCCCTCAATAAATGGATCTTGTATTTAGACAATCAGGGGTGGTTGCCCGAGAGCCACAAGATGAACTTGTCACTACAGAGATAGCTACTACAGATTGGGAATACTTTCTTGACACTGACGGAGATTTACTGAGTCCAAAGTACTTTCTGATTTAACTGTGATTCCTGAAGGACTTGGGAAATGCCTTTGCTGAAATATTTAAGGGCCAGTCTGGTACAGAGAATCAATTACCTAGGTAACAGCTCCGACAGCCAAAAATGAAATGCTTAACTTTTGGCATCTCTTTTTTCATACACTAGTCACATCTTAAATCAAAGAGTGGATTTGTTTTCACAGGTCGCTGGCTAACATCTTGAACCATGAGCTGCTGGACCTTTGATGTTATAGTGTCGCAAAGCTAAATGCACACAGGAACAAGTTTTGTTGTTTTTGAGGCAGGGTCTTACCTGTCCCTGGCTGGCCTTAAACTTGACCCAGAGCTGAGAGTGACTTTGAACTCTGCTTCTCCAGCCTCCACCTCTCCAGGGCTGGGATTACAGACATGCACCATCACGCCTGGTTTGTGTGAAGCTTGGTACCTAGTCCTCGGTGTATGCTAAGCAAGCGCTCTACAGATTAAGCCACCCCTCAGCCCCACAGAGCTTACAGCTAGGAGTCCAGCATTTGGACTTCTCTGTGGATGAAGGCTATGCTCACCTCCTGCCAGCTGACTCATGGTGGCCTTTGAAACCTCATGGCTCTAATGAAAACTAGCCTTCTCTTAAGACTTGAAATTCTTGACTTCCCATTTCTGCTTCCATTTTCAGATCCCCTAGCTGCTACTGTGGGCACTGCAATCTCAGCAGCCAGCCCCTTCACGGGCTCTCATAGTTCCTGCCTTCCGTGCCAATAAGCTCTGAAGCTGGGCAGGCCCATGACTTTCAGGTCTTCAGAACAGCCCGGGTCTAATTTTTAGTTCTTCAGAAATGGAGTGCTTATTAACAAAAGTGTTTCCATGCTCGTTATGCTGATGCTGGTGTGGAAACACAGGGACACTTGAATACAGCAAGTACTTTAGCCGGGAGGTAGGGCAAGAGTCTCTTGCAAATTTCACGGTGTTTTGAAATCAAAGAAGGCTTGTTGGTTGGACTGTTTACCTGTGGCAGGTATTCAGAGAAGTAGTGTTGGATTCATGTCATACCTGCGTGGGTGGGAGTGTTTTCCTGGGAGAGCTGGTGTCAGTTTCGTGAGGCTCCTTTTAGTGTTCTTCATATTAGAGAAACCATTCTTTTACTGTTATCTGTGATCCAGGATTCCCAGATTAGCCACAGAGGAGCTTTACATTATCTGCTCCAAGTCCTGCTAGAGAGAGTCTGTTACTTGTGCTGCAAAACTACAACACAGGAATCACTACCACCAGCCACTGGGAGCACTATGAAGCTGGAGGAGGGAGCACTATGAAACTGAAGGAGCGAGCACTATGAAACTGAAGGAGCGAGCAAAGCCAGTAAACTCAAGCAAAATATGCTTTTCTCTTTGAGAAAGAAAGCGGGCAGATCAACATTCAATCATTATCCAAAGAATGACGTTAGCATCTATTTCTACATAACAGAAGCATGGTTATATTTTCAACAGGGTCATTTTTTAAAGAGTTATTTATATGAGTACACTATAGCTGTCTTCAGACACATACCAGAAGAGTGCATCAGCTCCCATTACAGATGGTTGTGAGTCTCAATGTGATTGCTGGGCATTGAACTCAGAACCTGTGGAAGAGCAGTCAGTGTTCTTAACCCCTGAGCCATCTCTCCAGCCCCAATAGGGTCATTTTTTATTAGTCTGAAATTCTCTCCAAGCTATCCAGAAGGTTGCATTCCACCAGTTCTCTTGGCCATAGGTGTCCCACTGACAGCTCATGTTGAATCCTCTGCACAGTTCACTAACGTCCATGTTCCTTTTCATTTTAGCGTCTCTCAAGAACTTCTGCAAGAATAAAGAGGTGGTTCCAACGCCTGGTAAGAGAATGCACTAGGAGGGATTGATCATTTGCAGGACTTTTGCACATGACATAAGGTGTGGGCAGAGGAGCATTTGGGGTCACTCTGTCCATCTGAGTGACTGTATGAGGTCACTTTATTGCTAACTATATCTGGGTTTTTCTGCCTCCTGTGTGAGATCAGCTTTGGATTCACTGGGCCCCCCCTAGCTGTGAGTCCAGTTTGCCAAGCTGTGCTCTGAAGGGTGATCACTAGGTCATTTGACAAGGGAATTCTTTGACTTAGCATATGCTAGCACTATATTCCAGTCAGTTTAGGTAGTCTTCTCATTGCTTTATGCAATTATTTTGAAAGTTCACTGCATTTACCCTGACACTATATTGAAGGAAAGATTAGAGAAAATCTTCCAAGACTGTTGCTAAGCAGGCCACCTCTGATAAGCACGTGCCCCCGGTGTACTGCAGGTGATAGCCTTAGCCACAGTTAGAAGCTGATTAGATGACAGGCTGAATTATGAAAGGAAGCTGTATAGACCACAGGCAGTTCCGAGAACAACTCCTTGATCTCACTTATGGTTGAATTTGAAAGACAAGGTGAATGCCAGGACTTTGAAAAATGGATTCCTATCTATCTTCACATAGCAGGCATTTTTTTTTGCCAAACTGTTGTTTTGTATCTCCCTTTTGTTGTATTATATTAATATTTTATCCATATAGACACATTTTTATTCCTTTATTGTATTTTCAGTTTTGCTCATTCTGATGTCACATGTCTTCAAAAAGGGTCTATGTGGATGGGATGAGGAAATTTCTGGGTTCAATCATGATTTATGTTTTATTTATCGAATATGCTGAGTTTCTTCCATATGTCACTTGGGTGCTTGAGAAAAATGATGAGTAGGATACAACTTCTGCCTCAGTTGCTCATGCCTGGGGTCTGTCACAACCCCTATGTGGAGTCTTAACTGCATTCACTAGGGGGCAGTAAGGAGCCAGGGGCCTGGAACAACTACCCTAGGTTCTGACTTCTTTCTACCTGGATTATACATGGCATATGGCAGTCTTTAGGTTTTCTTCCACACCTCTGTTTCATAGAGTTACTTTCACTATCTAAGCTTTTATGACTACGTATGTATGTATGTATGTATGTATGTATGTATGTATGTATTTTACTATTAAGCTTTTATAATACTGGGTACTATATCATGTAAGCATTTATGTTCACTATTTAAGCTTTTATAACAATGGAAATTGCATTGTTTTTTAAAAAATTCTCTCAGCAAGCTTTCAGCTATTTATCAATATATTCCTACAGTTTCTGTAGGCATGCATTTTTCTATTTTCCAAGAGAGAATTCAGTGAAACCAAGATAAGGAAGTGGGGATTGTCCAAAGCTATTTTGAATGCAGGACTCCAATGTCATTATTGCCCTTTAACACAAAGCCCAGTATAAGCTGCTCATTGTGGACTGGGTGTGTGCTGACTGAGGAGGGACTATGTGTGATCACAACATAATCCAGCTGTTCTGAGTGAGCTCATATGTGTCAAGGTGCAACTGGTGAGGAGAAAGTTGCCAATAATAAGTGGAAAGGTAAAGAAATTTAGCAGGTACCTGGAGACAGACCATATTTAGAATGATGGACTGTCAGAGACTGGGAAGAAGGATGCTAAGATACAAGACCTGTATAAAGGACACTTGTTAATGGTCAGCAGGAATTTGCCTGTCAGACACTATGGAGAAGGAACTGTGGGCAGAGGGATTTGAGTATTAAGGATTGTGGCAAAGCTACCATGAATATTTCGAGGTTTGGCTCATTGGGTGTGCATGGAGTCAAAGGCTGGTGTGTGAGGAAGGAAAGGAACATAATGTGGTAAAGCAGGGCTTGCCTCTTTTGTCCTTTGTGTTAGTGATGCTGGAAGACTACATTGCAGCAAGGAATATCAATCCCAAGTCTCAATGACTCTGCATGGCAGAGCTTTCTTTAATGATCACAGAAATCCCACTGCGGGGTAGAATCTCTACTGAGCTTCTCTCTTCCCTTCATGACCTAGGTGTCCTTGGTGCTATGATGTTGCCCATCAGTACCTGGCCTCTGAATTTGATGCCAAAGAGAAAGGCAGAGGCAGGAATAAGTTGCATTAAACACTTAACCCTCTCAGTACAGAAAGGATGAGATGTGGCTCACATTCCTTTGGTTGGAACTACTCATTTGGCCTACTAAGATTCTCGTGGCTGGGGATGCATATCTGGTAGCCAGCTGATCATGGGTGCCAGGCCCTTATTTGCTATAACATCTTTTGTCTTGTAGAAAATGCTAAACCAGGGAGACAATTGACTAAATTTGTGTATTATTTAGTAGCAAAGGGAACACAGGAGTATTTGGGTATAACCCTAGTATTCTATCAGATGAGGAGACCTGGGCCAAGACAGTGGGGGCATACAGGTGCCAACAGGTACCTGGGAATAGACCAAATGGTCTAGATTTGGCACAGTGGAAATAGAGGATTAGAATAAAACTAGAGTTGAGGTTTCTGCTTTGGGATTTGGCTGTTGCAGCTGAAGATGAGAGGGAGAATAGACCTTGATCAGAAGGTCAGAAGTCAACATAGCACATTTTATGCATGTCATGTGGGCTACCTGGTATCCTCCAGATTCTGTGAAGCTTTGCCAGGAAGAGACATTTTTGTGTTATTTTCAGAGGATGATGGTCTTGATTTCCTCAGATCAATAATGGTTAGTTTTTGTCTGGTGTATGTGGCTTGCCAGGAAGAGCTGGTGTACATAGGTTTCTTCTATATACTTTATAGGCTGTCTTGTTTGTGTTGAGCACAGGCTCCGGATTCTCCTATGTTTTCATTTCTTTCCTTTTCGTTTAATAAAGGTGCCTTCCCTGTCTCAGCGACTCATAGAAAAAGTAAGGAAACTTAACTGTTAATTTTCAATGAAAACAGATTGTATGTATGTAGTTACTGTCTGGTGACATTCCCTTCATCCCCTTTTCTTAAGCATCCCTTCTATTCTTCTAATTCTTGCTTGAGATAGTGTTTACACATGAGAACAAACATGATAATACAATCAAAAGAGCATTTCAAGTTTAATACAGCAAAAATTTTCACTGTCATTACTAAATCCTTAATATTATGCTAGCAACATTTGTTTGTCTGTGATTAGATGACTACTCTATTTATTGGTGATTTTGTCTTATTTTGTCTACTGGAAAAAAGAAAAACAACAACATGACATTCTAGAAGAAAAACCCACACCTGCACTGCCAGAAACCCAAGTAGAAGCAGAAGTTCAAAGAGATCCATCAATAGGACAAGAATCACAAGAAGATTCACCATTAACTCAAGACCAAAGACATGAGCAACCAAAATCCTTTGTAAAGTCATCTTTGGGCACACCATCCCCAGACAAAAGACCTGAGAACAAGGAATCCCCTACTCAATCATCCTTGGGTCCAATACCTCCAAAGCATCAACCTGAACAGCAAAAGATACCTGTGCAGTTCTCCTTGGGACCACCATCTCCAGAACAACAACTTGAACAACAAGAAGTACATATACAGTCATTCCTGAGACTACCATTCCTAGAGCAGCAACTTGAACAACAAGCGATACCTATACAGTTGTCCTTGGGACCACCATCCCCAGAGCAACAACTTGAACAACATGAGGTTTCTGTACAGTCATCCTTGGGACCACCATCCCCAGAGCAACAACTTGAACAAGAGTCTCCTGGACAGTTATTCTTGGGACCGTCATCCCCAGAACAGCAACTCGAATGGCAAGAGATACCTGTAGACTCATCTTTCAAATCGCCATCTCCAGAACAACAATTTGAACGAGAGTCCTCTAAAGAGTCATCCTTGGGACAGTTTTTAGAACAACCACCTGAGCAATGAGACTGTCTTAAATAGTCATCTTTGGGACCACCATTCCAAGAATATCTATCCAAGCAACTAGATCCCAATGACAGTCATCCTTGAGATAACAATCTCAGAAACAGATGACTCTGGGACAGCACATGAAACAAATACTGTGATGACAAAATATCAGCCATGTTGTGAGGAGAAACAGGATCTGGACAGGACCATAGGCAAATGAAAATAAAATTAGACAATTTATTTTCATATTATGCTGAGGTATGCCAGTAGGGTATTACAATTGTCAACCTCATATTTGATGGCTGGACTTAAAGTTTAAAAGATGAGTAAGATTAAATTCATCTGGAAACCCTTTCTCTGTTTCATGATTAGAAAGATGGGAGGGGACTGTATGTGTCTAGACTTAGTGTATCTGGCTGTCTGGAGTAGACTTTCCTTTTTAGCAATATCAGCCCACACCTCATGTCTCAGTCGTATTCAATAGATTGAGTCTAGATCACATAATACACAGCTATCTATAATGAATTCTCCCTACTTAAAGCATATTCCAGTACATACGCACATATATTTATATATAAAAATGTGTTACATATACACACGTGCCTTGTACATGTCAGGAGTAGACAGCTGAAGGTGGTGCTCAGAGTGGACTCTCAAGTCAGATTGCTCTGGTTTGGCTTCTGCACTTGCTATGTGTTTGAACTAGCTAGTGCCCCACTCCACCCCGAATTGAGGCTAATGATATACCTGACTTGTAGGTTGGTGGAATAATGACTTCTCAGAAAATACTTCACTCCAGACACTCGGAAGATGCCAAACATGTAGTTGTCTATTTTGTTAGTTCACTAGAGAAAACTAGCAGATGATTTTATTATTATTATTATTATTATTATTATTATTATTATTATTATTATTTAGTTTTAATGTAGTTACTACATTTGGCTCTACTGGTGAACTAAGGGTTTCTTTTTTCTCCTTCCTTCCTTCCTTCCTTCCTTCCTTCCTTCCTTCCTTCCTTCCTTCCTTCCTTCCTTCCTCTCTCTCTCTCTTTCTTCTTTTTTAACTATAGAATAAATATGGAAACACAGATTTTAGACTGTATCTTTAAAAATAACTATACTTATTTATGTGCATGTGGAAGCCAGAGGACAACTTGCTGGAGTCAGTTTTCTCCTTTCACCATGTGGTTCCTGGCACTGAACTCGGGCCATTGGTCTTGGTGGCAAGCCTTTTTACTCATCAAGCCATCTTTATGTCCCTGAAACCCAGCTTGTAGGATACTTAAGGATAGTCAGTCCTTCATCTGCATTAGCTATAGTGTAAACTATTGCTTCAGTGTATTCAGTGTCCTGGTGTTAGACTCCATGGTAGCATCTGATATACCTTCAGGGGGAAGTTAGTAACCAAATGGAAGCCATCTTCATCCTATGGCTGTCTGGCTTTGGTTAACACTTAAGTTTCTGGAAGAGAGCTGTTTTATCTGAGCTAGCTCCATTTCAGGACTGCTCTTGTCAGTGACCACTCTCTAGATTTGTCCTGTGATGGACACTGGCGAGAGCCTGAGGAAGGAGGTACATAAAGAAAATGACTGGGAGTGCATGTGCCCCCACCATAGCTGACCACATGGACCAGAGCCGCTCCCTTCCCTCAAGACGCTACATAGTTCTTGGTTATCATTGTGCCTTAGGGTCATGTGTCGGGGTTGGGACTTGTGTGAAGTCCCATGGGTCACGGAGCTGGATATCTTGCTTTTCTTTAAGCTTTCACCTCAAGTTTGTACTAATGCCAAGTCTTTAATAAGTCTAATGAAATGATGCACATACTAAGGCAAATTACAGCAATTTTAATCTAGTGGATATTTTATTTAAAAAATTAAGAACTACTGGGTCCTGCTGGGGCTCGGTTCTAGAGAGGTCTGAGTATGGGGGAAGGGCCAGAGGGGAAGCTCAAGAGGGTCACTCTTTTTTAAATGAACAAAAAGTACAAGTTGAAAGAGACCATAGTGTCTTCGCATACTTCAGACCCAAAACCAGGGTCAGCAGGGGAGAAGAGTAAGAAAAGAGCAGAGGCATGGAGCGGGTTTCAGAGCAGCTGGAGTCAGGTGGGCAGGTCACCACACAACAGCTGGATTCAGATCCTCAGGGTGTGTTTCTGCATGGCTCCTGTCCTCTGCTCTGTCACTGTCACCTAAGGTTGTGAGTCCTCGGCTCTGCCTTGCTTCCTAACCAGTTAAAGTTTTTGAAAGAGTTGCACCGAGTTTCCCAGGCTGGTCTTGAACTTGTAATTCTCCCACCATGCTTGACAAGATATAAAATCTTTAAAGAAATGGACATTTTGCAAGCCTTCTCTATATATTCTAAATTGATCTTTTATAGAAAGCGATAAAATTTCCCCTTGGAATTAATACTCTGTCGGGAGTGGACAAGATTGCTATGTCAGTTTCAGACAGGATAGAAAGATGGAAATCCCACAGTACAGGAAGGACAAAGCTCTTCGACTCCAGAGTTTGGCTGAACCTTCTCTCAGCAGTACTGTCTGCATAATGCTGGAGAGATATGGTGACACCTTAGGAAAAATAACTCAGGAGAACAACTGCCAGTAAGCTCCTAGGTGGAATTTGGATGATGGCCCTTGGCTGATCAAAATATTGATAACTCTGATGTGAAGTTGCTCAAACACGTGCCACTTAAGATGACATGGCTACAGTAAAAGTAGAGCAGTATCTGTCCGGGATGCATGAGAACTTCAGTTGTTGCTCATTTTCTAAAACGTCACACATACACATCACACGCACACACACCCATAAACACACATCACACCGTACTTATACTACACCACACAAACACACCACATACACATACCATACCAACAAATAAACACACCACACACAGATTCACAGACAGACAGACACACAGATACATACTCACATAACAGATACACACATAGACACATACACATACAACACACACAACACAAACAGATACATGCACAAAAGACACATGCGCACTACACATACACAGACAGACACATACACAGACCCACACAGACAGACTCATACACACCAGACACAACACATAGGCATACACACACACACACACACAACAGATACACAACACAACACATAGGCACACACATAGACATATATACACACAACAGACAGACACACAACACATAGATACACACAACAGAGACATGCACACAAAGACACACACAGACATACATACACAACACACACAGATACATACACAGACACACATAGACACATACACACCAGACACACACAACACACTGACACACACCACAGACATAGACAGACACACACACAGATACATACACACATGACACATGCACAGATACATACACAGACATACACATGTGACACACACACAGATATATACACACACAGACACATACACATAAACATGAGAGACACGCTGACATATATACGTATACAACAGACACACACACACACTAGACTCATACATAGACAAACATATACAACAGACACAGACAGACACACATACAATAGACAGACACACATACAATAGACACACACACACACACACATACACACACACACTCCTCCCCACCATTTTGGTGCTTAGAAGTATCACTAAGAATGACAAAGAGATGACCATACCAGCTCTGAGCAGCTCTGCATCCTCTGTGGCATTCTCACGGAGAAAGGTTTAGGTCGTCCACATTCTCTGACAGGCTGGCAGTCAGATGAGTATGTTCGTTAGGTTTGCTCACCATTTTCCATCCTCCTCTCTTTCCATGTTGTCCTCACCTTCCTAAGAGTCACAGAGTGTCTTATGTTACAGAGAGGTCACCTCCTTCACCCACAATGCATCTGGTGCAGCTTCGACTGTTTACAGTCAGGCATTCTTCTTGGCTTTCGGTTATCATATGGCACTGTGAGAGATGGAGCAGGGCTGAGAGGTGGGGTGTACGCTCTGGTCACCTGCTGCTGCTTCAACAGTTCACCTAAGCTAGCCCAAAAAAGAAAAGGCTATTCTGGCTCAAGGTTTCAGAGAATTCAGTCTGTGATTTGATCCTGTTTCTTTGGTCCTATGCCATCATGGTGCATCATGGGAAGAGTGCATTCGAGAGTGACTGCTCACCTCATGAAACAGGAAGGAAGGGACAGGGGTTACAATACCTCTTCCAGGACATACTGTAGTGCCCTACTTTTCTCCCATTAGGTCATACCTCCTAAAGACTCCACCTCCTGCCACAGGATAATGACCAAGGTTTTAAGATAGGGGGACATTAACAGATCACAGTGTTCAAAAGGAAGAGGATATGGGAGGGCAACAGTTGCATTCAAATATCCAACCATCATGTTAAAAAACAACAACAACAACGAAGCCAAAGTTAAGCAGGTAAATTAGTTTTTTTTTTCCCTTGTTCTGGTCAACCCCGCTCACTCTGCTTGACCCCACTCACTCATTGGCTCATTGCTCCGCTCCCTCTGGCCAGCCCTGCTCGCTTTGGTCGGCCCGCTCGCTCCAGTTGGCCCGCTTGCTCCTATCAGCTCTGCTTGCTCTGGTTGGCTCTGCTCGCTCCAATTGACCCCGGCTCGCTTCGGTTGGTCTCTCCGGTCCAAGGATTTGTTTTATTATTCTTCTTCATAAGTACACTGTAGCTGACTTCAGACGCACTAGGGGAGGGCGTCAGATCTCATTACGGGTGGTTGTAAGCCACCATGTGGTTGCTGGGATTTGAACTCATCACCTTCGGAACAGCAGTCGGGTGCTCTAACCCGCTAAGCCATCTCACCAGCCCCGGTAAATTAGTTTTAATAACATATTTTAAGTTCCACAGACCAAAATGTTATTTGGATGTGCATGCAGAATAAAAATATAGGTGATCTCCTCTGATTCCCCTCTGTACTAGACCTTCAAATATGGTATGGGTTTTACATTGACAGCACAACTCACTTTAACTATGGAGCCACGTGGTCAGTGGCTGCATAGCAGGCTACACTTTGTTACTCCATCCCTCTGTGATCTTGGGTTGTGCCATGTTTGGGCATCCACTGCAGGTTCCAAATGAGATGTTGCTGAGTGGCTGAGCCTGCCTTCATGAGGATGTATGGTTTGCAAAGCATGCAACAGAGTCTCTGCCTTACCACACACCTCTTGGAAGGGTCTCTGCATCAGCCAAGATTCTCCAGGGTAACAGAACTTACAGAATAAATATAGGCAACAAAGTGGATTGATTAGATTGGGGTACACACTTTGGGCTGGGTAGTTCAACAGTGGTTATCTATTTGGTAAAGAGGCTGGAACCCCAGTCGTTGCTCTATGTAGCTGGATGTCTCAGCAGTTCCATTTTGGTGCTGAAGGCTTGGAAGGAGCCTGGAGAGCTTCAGGTGTCCGGACCATGTTGGAAGGCTGACGCAGGTGGTTCTGATGTCAGCAAAGAAGGGGTGGCATTATCACCATCCTCATTAGCAGCAGCAGCAGCAGCAGCACAGATTCACTCACAAGCAGGGAGCAAAGGCTGGCAGGCAAAAGCAGTGTTTCTGTCCCTCAGACCTCTTTGTATGTAGACTCCAGACAGAAGGTGCCACCCATTCTAGTGGAGGGTCATTCCCCTTTAGTCAATTCTTCCAAGAAATATCCCCATATCTGCATGGAGGTGTGTTCTTAGTTGGTTCCAGAGCCAATTGAGATTGGAAATTGAAAACCAGATTAGTCACCACAGGCCAGATTTCTGTTGGTGATGGCGAAGATCAGGGAAAGGGCGAGGACAGAGGTTTTCAAATGAGGAAACCCATCAGAAACATCTGGATTACTCCCCTGAAATCATGCCTCAAGGAGGTGATGAAGACAGGACAGAGGCTCATGGCCCCGCATCACCTGGAACATGGGGGTGGGGGTAGAACCAGATGACTTCTGGTGCTTGCCCACTTTGGCACTATGATGTAGGTGTTTATCTCACCTTTGGCCTTGTGGTGTACATGAGATGTTAGATCTAGCAGGAAGTCTTCCAAGCTCACTCACAGCAACTGTGAGCTTGGATTCTGCCTTCTCAGAGCTTTGGTGTTTGGCTGCAGGAGTGACTAATGATAAAAGCATAAAACAAGTAGCCCGCCATCCGGATTACCACCGCCAAGTCTCATATGGCTAAGTCCCAGCAGTTATAAATAATAAAATAATGACGCCACTCGCCTCTGCTATCCAATATGGTGCGATAGGAAAATAAGCTGCTTCTCTTCCCCCAAGTCCCAGCTATGTTTGATGTTGTTTTCTTTCTCTCCAATGTGTTTTTCTCAGTTGCTTCAACACGATGAGCTGCGTTTCTGTCAGTTCTACCCCAGTGTTCAGCAGAGAAAACATTCTTTAGTTCACTGATGGGTTGTTCCCACCAGGGTTCTTTAGTTCCCTTTGTGGGCTTTTCTGATTATGCAGAAGCTCAAATGCGGTTGATATTTAATTTCCCTGACCCCCAAACTCTGCACCTACCTGAGTGTGGATGCCTTTGAAGACTTTTGTGTTGGGACCCTGAGCCCTCCAAGTTTTGCTTAGGAGAGCAGGTGTGAAGATGGTTTAAAGATGGTGCTCTAGTCAGGGACGTGCATTCCGATGAAGCAGCTACCACTCTCGAGTTCGATTTAATAAATGATCTAACACATAGTTTGCTAAAAAATTGATATTTAAAAAAAACAACAACACAAGCCGGGTGTGGTGGCGCACGCCTTTAATCCCAGCACTCAGGAGGCAGAGGTAGGTGGATTTCTGAGTTCGAGGCCAGCCTGGTCTACAAAGTGAGTTCCAGGACAGCCAGAGCTACACAGAGAAACCCTGTCTCGAAAAACCAAACCAAACCAAACCAAACAAAACAAAAAACAAACAAACAAACAAAAAAACAACACTAGTTTCTCATCCATACTAAGTACGTATTTCTTCTTCTTCTTGTTCATTTGCAGTATTGCCATCAATAAATGCTTGCTGGGTATTGGGCTACAATTGTGGACTCAGAACCCCTGGTCTGTGTAGAAGGCTTATTTGTAAGATGAAATACACTCAAGGACAGACATGTTTTGGGACCAGGAGGTTAAGAGTGAAAATAATCTCCTGTGGCCATGCTATGTCAACAAACATAGATAAACAGATAAATGTGTCTTTCCATAGTGCCAGAATTTATTGAACTAAAAATTCTTAAGTTTCAACCCTTTCAATGCCTGCAATTTACCAGGTAATTCCTCCTACCTTTGCAATCTGGCTGGGGCAAATGGAAGTTCTTTTATCTCAGTCTTGCTTGATTTTTGTTTTATATAAAAAAGGCCTCACTATGTAGCCTTACCATGCCTAGAACTCACTATGTAGACAAGGCTAGCCTCAAACACTCAGAGACCTACATGGCTCTACCTCCCAAGTACATGGACTAAAGACCTACATCACCACCCCCTAGCTTTTTATTCAAATCTTAATTACTAATATTAACTCTAATACCACATAGCACACAGTAAATCTACTTAGATATCTGCATATGTGTGGTTTCCATGAATACAAGTTAAATAGATCTAGCCTGGAGTTCCCAAGGTTTCAGAAGTGGGCTGTTAGAGATGTTAACAGAGTCTGCGTTGATAAGCCTCATTTTGAGAGGGAAGGGAGGCAGCTGCAGGGGCAAATGAATCCAACCCAGCATGGATCAGAGAACAGTGGGTTCAGGTCCAGATGGGCAAGCAGCTAGACATTCAGAAGCAGGCTATGCCAACATTCAGGGACCTGCAGCCATTGACAGAAAGGTAGGTAGGTGTCTTCTGACAGCCCTTGGCACATCAACAAGTATCAGGTGATAGGTTGTTGTGGGGCCATTGTTGTCAAGGGAATGAAACCTTTATCAAAGTGATAGATAAGTCATTGGGCCTAGTTTCTTGATTTTTACTTTTGTCTTTTTTTTTTTTTTTTTGAGACAGGGTTTCTCTGTGTAACATCTCTGACTCTCCTGAAACTTTCTTTGTGGACCAGGCTGGCCTGGAACTCAGATATCCACCTGCCTCTGCCTCCCAAGTGCTGGGATTACAGGAGTGGACCACAATGCTCAGCCCTTGATGTAATTTTAATAGCCCATGTGCTCCTGCAGTCTCAATTCTCCAGATCCATTTATAGGGCAGCAGCCTTCCTACTCCTAGGAAAGGGTTATCATTTTGCTCCATGTGGCTAGTGCTCGGCAGGAGGTGGTATCTGTGGTTCTACCAAGGAGGTTGTAGTCATTCCCCTACTTCAAACTGAAGGGAAAAAAAATCTGCTTGTAAAGTGGAGTCTCTCAGAGCAAGACACAGCCTGGAAAACCAAAGGTTTTGACATTATGTAGGAGTAGGAATAGCCTCCTCTCAACATCAGTAAAGTTAATGTGGTTTTCTTAGCTCCAAAGCATTTGAGAATTGGTGCACGCTGGATTTCCAGGGGAGGGCGAACAGTTCAGGTCACAGGCAGGCTCAGCTCCTGGCAGTGAGGGGGTGCTAACTGAGCTGTTTTTCACACATCACCCAGGTCTCTCCTTCTCCTAGCCCAGTCTCTGCCTAAGTCTGGACTGGGTAAACTCCTCCTCCTTCTTCCCCATTACCTCTCCTCCTCCCATTTCCTCCCCTCCTCTCAGTGCAATCATTGAGAAAAGATGGAGACACTGAAATTTGCCAGTCACCCGTGGCCAGAGTTAGCCATATGGCTGAGGGCAGAGATACTCTGCCTTCTCAGAAGTTGGATCTGATCCACATCTCTCATTTTCAGCGCAGGAGCAACCCACAGCTCTGCCTCTTATCCTGGGAATGGAGGGAAGCTTTGTTCTGTATCCATGGAAACCCCACCAAAAAGTCTTTTGTATTTAGGTTTCATTGAAGGTCAGTCAAGTATAAAAGGTTTTGAAGACCTTACAAACCGCACAGCTGAGTGAGTGAACCCAAAGAAGGAAATGAAAGCGACAGAAAGGATATTCTTTTCAAATAACAGGATCTTCTTTTTTCTCTGAAATTAAAACATTTTTTAAAATGGGCATGCTCATTGTGTAAGTGGTTTGTAAAAGTATAACATTTGAAACATAATCCCTCTGGCCTTGTCTCCCAGGGATGTTAGGCACAATGTAATTCACCCAAGGAGAAGACTTAGATCCGACTGCAGGACCTGTTTGTAAAGATAATCTAAAGAGAAAACTTGCTGAGGCTCGCTCCTGTCTGGCAGTTGGATGCTCCATGGAATTACTGGGAATAGGGGTATTTCAGGTCTGTATGGATAGTTTTATGTCAACTTGAGAGGAGGGAACCTCAATGGAAAAAAATGCTCCCTGTAAGATTGAGTTATAGGCATGTAGGGCATTTTCTTAATTAGTGACTGATGGAGGAAGGCCTAGTCCATTGTGGGTGGTACCACTCCTGAGTTCTATAAGAAAACAGGCTGAGCAAGCCACAGTGAGCAAGTCAATAAGCAGTAACCATCTGTGGCCTCTGCATTAGCTTCTGTCTCCAGGCTCCTCCCCTGCTTGAGTTCCTGTCCCGGCTTCATTTAATGATGCACTACAAAGTAGAAGTAAATAAATAAACCTCTTCCTCCTCAACTCATTATGTGGTCATGGTGTTTCATCATAGTAAATAGATATGTGGTCATGGTGTTTCATCATAGTAAATAGAAACCCTGACTGAGACAATGTCTGAAAGACAACATGCCCTGATGGGAAAGGACAGAAACAGCTCTTTTATTTTCTAAATGGGTCTTATCCTGGGACTCTCATGGAACTGGCTACATGGTTCAGAGGTGAAGAGAGGATATCTGGACCACGATTCTTAGCTTTGAATCTAGCTGGGCCAGACTTTGGCTTTGGGTAGGGACTGGGTGAGAAAGTTCTGCCTCAGAGGGCCATCCTGGCCAAGTGAGCTGACGATGGTATTGAGACTAGTCTGGCATATCTCAGTTCTTCTATCCACCTGTGTTGTGGTTATCAGCGCAGTGGCCGCTTGTCTTCTGTCCTCTCATCTTACCCTCCCCGTGAGAATGTGAAAACCACAGACTACCAAGAGTGTAAGGATGACAGTAAACCTGTCTGTAAGTCTGGGTCCAGTAGAGAGCACAAAGAGGATACTGTGGGGGTTAAAGACTGGAGGTGATTTTGCAGACCATAGACATAATTATCTGGAAGTTGAAGCAATTATAGTGTACAGGTCTCAGGCCTTCATTAGGATCAAATGAGGAAATCTATCCACGAGATAGGTCTGGAGATTCTAGAAATCAATTCTCAGAAATGATCTTCATACCTAGTTAGCATGGTATCTGTCACTTCTTTGGTCCTCTATGTGATTAAACTTTTGGTGTAGGAATGGAACACAGGGTCCAAGCAAGCCAGACAAATGCTCTGCTACTGAGAGCTATCTTTAGCCAAAGGGCTACTAGTCTCGATTTTTATTTATTTAAAATTTTCCTTTATGTGTACATGTGTATCTCTGTGTGGGTATGTGCACCATGTGTGCATGTGCAGATACACTTGGAGGCCAGAAGATGGCACCAGATTGTTGGAACTGGAGTTACAGGCGGTTGTGAGCCATTGGATGTGGGTGCTGGGAAGTAACTTCGGTTTCTACAAGAGCAGGAAGTGCTTCTGACTGTTGAGCCATTGCTCCAGCCCCATGGTTACTATTCTTTACAAATTATTTCACAATGAAAATTCTGACTGGTGTTTACAACTTTACTTGTACCCACTCTTTCCACAGGATACTGAGTTTTGCGAGCTTCTTTAGGGAAGGTGGTTAAATGCAAGATTGTTTGTGTTAGGGACTTCCTGCAGGATTTTAGGTCTATTAAAAGCCTGTCCACAGCTGCTGTTTTGCTAGTCCATATGTTGAGAAATTTCTGTGGAGGCGTGTTATCTCATGCTTCCTAAGTCCCGCTTGGCATTTTATTGTCAATGATTATTGCTTCCGAAGAAGAAATTTTGTGTATGCATACATGCAACACACCCACAAATGATGTGGAGAATATTCACACAAATTGCTTAAGATCTTCAGATTCAAGTCTTACCTTCTCTGATCTTAAGCTAATGATTTTCAGTATTCGGCCTCCTTATAAGTAGTGTGAAACCATTTGCACCATCCTGACCCTTCCGAGTAAAATGTGTATAAGGAGTTCCAAGAGTTGCACGGAATTGGCTTTCCTTCCGTGATCCGATGCTTGCCTTTAAGTTACAAACACTAATTTCCACATTTGATTTTATGTTTCTTTTATCATAAACATTCATGGAGGATGACAAATCTTGGGTTTGATGGGCTCATGACAATTTGTGGTCAGTGAAGAATCATTCTGCTTCTCCTGACTTCACACGCTCAGACTCAGCAGGGAGTCTTGTTGTTATCTTTAGGGCAAATGTGTAGAAGTGAGTGATAAATTAGCCCAGAGGCTGAGAGACACTGGCGGCTAATGCTGAAGATGATCATGAACAGCTCAGGGGAGAGTAGAGACACCCCAGAGAGCCCTGCCAGCTGGAGCGGGGCTGTTGGATGATCTCTCCTGATGAGATGAGGGTAAGGAAGCCTCTGCCATCGGCACGAGGAAGAGAGCAGCCAGGGCTCCCTTCAGAGAGAACAGAGCCCACTTCTTGAGTGATTGTGGGTGTATGCATGACTCCCTTTTCCTGGGATGTTACCTTGCTAGGTCATGGTAACTGTTGATGAGGGTTCCTCATTAGAGACGGGATCACAGCTGCAGAGAGGCTGCCAGCCCTCTGCGTGTCCCCACCTCTTCCCTGTGTGACCTGGACAGGGCAGGTCGCACAGGGTGAGCTTGTTGATGTGTTCCTTCTTTCAACATTCGCATGTTCTGGAAAGGCAATTAAGCAGGAGGGGCCTTCCACGTACCCAGAATGTTGTCAGCAGAAGATCAATGGAAGAGTCCATTTTTGGAAGCCCCAGCGTCACTTGTTTCTAGACTGGATGAGGGATGATTGTATAATTGGTAAAGGAATAGTGGAAATGTGGGGAAACTCCTCCTTTGGAGTCTGACAGCAATTGCTGCCACTGGATTAATGCAACCTCCAGGACACTGTGCAGACCACGGAGGTGACACCTGCTGGCTGAGATTATTGCTCGTACACCTGACGCCATTCCTGCTGGCTTCAGCAAAGGGCAAAGCCATATATCTCACAGCAGAGCTTAGCCCAGTGTTTTGTTATTTTTGAAGCATGTTTAGTGTTAATTCTTTTGACCCAATTAGAGACAGTATCTTGGAAGAAAAGATTATTTCCTTATGAAATACTACTGAATAAATGCAGACCACATGGAGGGAGGGTCAGCTCCTCAAAAGAGGCACTAGGTTGTTCTGTTTACTTCATGAAAAAAGAAAAAAGGAAAGCAAAGAGCAAGATGAGATTAATATAAATAAAGGATATTGGCCTTTATCTTTAAGAATATTATTTTTGTTATTTTTAATTGTATATATGCCTGTGTGGGGTGGAAGCCATCAGATTCCCTTAGAGCTGAAGTTTGAGTGGCCATAAGCTGGTGATGCGAATGCTGGTGAGAAAACTCAAGTCATAAGAGCAGTACACACTCTTAACCGTGAAGCCATCTCTCCAGCCCCTAGACTTTACTCTGTGCTCAAATCTCTTAAGCTATGCAACACACTGCAGTGCACTCAAATTATCTTCAGAAGCTTTTAAAATAGAACACAAGTATACATTGTGTCTGGAAAAATGAGGATGGCCATCTTCAGGCATGTTTAACCTGCGGATCATGGGACGTGTGCAGCTGAGAACAGCAATGCATATGGCCCAACACAAAATTCTATACTTAAAACATCATGTAATTGCATTTAAAAATTAATGGGAAGGGGATGGGAGGGAAGATTCCAGAGGGGAAAATGGGAACGGGGATAACATTTGAAATGTAAATACATAAAATATTCAATAAAAATTAATTATAAAAGGGGATAACATTTGAAACATAAATAAAATATCTAATAAAAAGAAAACCTAAAAAATTATAAAGAAATAAAAAATTAAAGTTAATTAAAAAAAATCTGGTTCTCAACTGTGAACTTTGTAGATTATGTGGTAATACATGTCAAGAGGTTGGACATATCAGGTAATGATTTTCTAGTGCCCAGAGATATTCCTTTTAGAATTTTTTTTTTTTTTTTTTAGAAATTAGGTAAGTATGAACAACTCATTGTAAACATTTCTCCCTTTCCTCTCTGAACTACATATGAAGGTAGTAAATGGTTTAGACCTATATTTGAGACCATGAAAATTCCAGCATGTCTAAAGACAACGACTCTGGGTTCACATTGTCCATAGCTCATGGGAGGTAGGCTGTCATGTCCATTCATGCAGAGGCTGATGGGGACTGAGGGCAGGCTCGGAGAGGATGTGCTGTGTGTTGTTTCAAGTGGCCAGTAGTTGGATCACTTGGGGGATGGTGGTGAAGTGGGTGGAGGAGGCTGTACACCTTCAGCAGACAGTATATGGGTACTGACATTCTAGGGAACACACTTACTGAATATGCAGCAGAACTCCATATTCCTAGCCAGGGAAAACTCCACGCTCCTGTCTCCACCACATGCTGCTGATTGTGAACTTTTAGAGGATTCTATTACAGAGACTGCAAACCAGGGAGAAGTCATGAACACCTTTTCAAGGTTAAACTCCATTCAGTCTTCTGAAGGTTCTCCATGTAGACTGGCTGGCTTGAGGCCCTTGGGGCCCATCAGGCTCAGGGAGATACCACTTCCCATAAAGTGGTGAAGATTTGCTCCTGTGGAAGGGGCCTCAAATCAGAGAGCAGTTGGTTGTCCCCATAACGGTTATGCCAATATTGCACCAATAGGTATATCCTGTCTGGTGGGTTTTTGTAAATGTATACTTTTAAATGGTGGGTTTTGTTATTTGTCTATCTCAAACAATGCTAAAGAACACCCCAAAAGGAAAGTGGGTTATGCAGATGAACTCAAATTTGGATAATAATAACCAAGAATAAGAATGTAAGTTCCTAGGGAACATTCTTGGGAAGGCTGACTCTCATACGCTTGGGAAGGCTGACTCTCATACGCTTTTAGTGAGGGTACTTGTTCAGGAATCTGGGTAATGTGAGATAGCGTGAGGGCCTTGGCTAACAAACTGTTCATACCTGTCAGAAGGTCATTAGTAGGCTAATAATGGAAGTGACCTGGCATCACCTGCTTAAATTATAGGCACACTAAAATGCCCAAGCCTATAATAGTCTCTTTATGAAGATATGTTCTTCCTGAAGTATCTTCCTTTCCAGTTCATCAATAGCTGCTTTCTTCGTGTGTGTGTGTGTGTGTGTGTGTGTGTGTGTGTGTGTGTGTGTGTGGTATAGTATTCTGAGGGGTGCTTCATAAGTGCCTGGATCTCTCATTATAGCTTTGGGGAAGGAAGTTCATTTCCTCTTTTATCCAAGTGGAACTGGGAGGGACATAGGACGGCCAGAGGTAGTAGTCCCTTTGCAAGAAAGGCAGAGGTGGACTATCTCCATCTGAGCCACTGGGCAAGGAGCACCACTCCAGGAGGGTGGGTGGGTGGATAATACTGAGACCCTGAGTTGAGCTCTGTGCTGCTAATATTTCCTATCACATGTTACATGTCCTTTAGGAACTAGCTTGTCATGTAGTATTGTGAAAATCTACCCTAAAAAGGCAAATAATCTGGTCATATTGCAGTGCATTCTGAGAGTCTGTGAATTCACCTGATCATGATCAAGGGGTATCATGGTCACTTATCCACACACCTGAGTTAGCATCTCAGTAATGCATGGAGGCAGATTTAAACTCACACTATCACTGAGAGATAATGCTTACAGAATAGACTGCATCACTAGACAAACCTCTGTTGCTGCACCAACAACCTTGGTTTAAAGTATTCCGAAGAACAAGGCAAATAACTGACTAACACCTTTGGATCCCAGTGAATAAAGGTCAGACATGGTTTTCTCTTCCCACTATCTCCTTGTTCCATTTGGTACTTATAATAATAATGCTGTACGCATACAATTATAAATTAAAATATGACGGGATTAAAGAAAAAGAAGATGTGCTTCTATGACAACCCAGATGTATCTGGTATCTAGTACTGGGCACGTGGAAAGTGTTCATGGAAGGCGTGTTGACACCTTGGACAGGAGGTTCAATGACAATGTGTTGAATGAGTATTCTATGAAAACCAGGCATCTCTGACCTACAGGTCTGATTCCCTGGGGAGGTTCAGAAGTACATCCAAATCCCTACCACATGAACTATACTAGTTATACAACCACCACTGAAGAAGCGGAATGTAAGTAAAACTAGATACCTCTCCATAAACAGAGTACATACAGCTCATGGGGTGATTTTTGACCTTCATGGGCTTTGATTTTTGGCTTCTTTAAGGTCAACTGACCTGCTGAGAGATGCTACCAAGGGTAATTGGTTAAGCCAGCGTTTGGATCCCCTACCTCTGTCTGTCTGTTTATGTAAAAGACATGCCCTTGCATTCGACCTATTAGAGAAGAAAACTCAAACCATATCTCAAGATATGGAAGAGCTGGGATACTAAAATTTGTTTGGATTCTTCTTAATGTTGTATAGCTTACGTACAAGGCAATCCTTAGAGGCAGTTCCAAACAATGGCATTGATTTTGACAGCAGGGCCAAGGAGTGGAATGAAGGTTCTGATGTGCTTTGTTCAATTAGAAATATCTAATTAGTGAACATCCAAGCTTCTTGCATGGGCGAAGGTCACAGAAGTGAGAGGGCTGTGGGTGACCAGCACAGTGAATTATCAGAGGGATAACTTAGAGCAGTCCTCTTGTTTTCTCTTTGCTTCTCATGTTCAAGTACGGAAAGACTCCCCCTGTAGATGCCAGGGGCAGGCTTCTCTTCAGATTGCCCTTCGCTCTCGAAAGCCCGTGCTCTTCTCACCTTCACAGAGCTCTGTGACACAGCACGGCAGATGTGCATCTGATGGAACCGTAAATGCTTTGGTCAGTGTTGGAATGTAGATGACAATGCTAACAGAGGGTTTTCAGCTCACCAGCTCAAGTGGCTGGTATTAGAGGTGGATGTGGTGCAGAATTTGCTCTTTGAAGGAAGAGATGAAATTCTGAAAGGCCAGAGGCCCCTCCTGCCTCAGAGGCAGCTTGAGACGCTGGCTGCGAAGCCACTCACCACTGCTGTCTTTGTAAGCACACTGGGAGGCAATAATATATGAAATTGAGGCTGTGAATTGGAAAAGAAGAACACCCATCCCAAATTGCTCAGGGATTTGAGAAGCAGAAGGAGGGAAGCAGGAGAGCACCTGCCGTCTTCTTCATGCTTCATCTTGGTAGTCACAGACGTGAGCCCTCTGCAGATATCTCTCTAAATGGGGCACTCGGTTGTGAGAGTGACACCTCCAACAGTGTAGCGGAAGTAAGTGGCAATCTATCTAACACGATTAAGAAGAAAACCATGACCTCCCTAGTCTAATATAATCTGTGATCCAGTCAGAACCGAGCAGAGATTGTAGAACCAAGAGGCACAAGGAAAAGATTTAGATGTTGCTTTGAATTTATCTGGATTATCATAAGTCCAAGGGAAGGTGTTTAAAATGTCTTGTTAATGTTTTGTATTGATGACTCATTCAAGTAGTGTCTAGTATTAACTATATTAATAAAGTTAATTTTACATTTTTTGGTTTGTAAATATAACTATTAGACAATTGAAAAGTTCTGTCATGTGGTTTACAGTGTATTTTGATTAGTTAGTAATATTTTAGGGCACTTTTAGAGTTTCCCCTAACTTAGAGGCTACAGCCAAAGCCCTCTGTGAGACAGGATTCTCTCCTCTGCTTCCTCCTTCCCTCCTTTGTTCCTGCTTCCTCCTCTTCTGTGATCCATCTTGGATGTCTGTCCTCAGCCCTGTCATCCATCCGCAGCCATGGAGAATTGCAGTGTGGGGAGGGAGCCCATCTGAGCTCAGCTTGGGTTTAACATTGCCCTGAACTTTGCAAATTATGAGAGAAAAGGATGGATGGAAGGTGGGGAGTTGGGTGGGGGAGACCTGGGAGTGGGGGATGGGGAAGAGAGACTGACATGGAGGACTGGATGGGCCTCTGGACTGGACCCTGTGTGGCAGTCCCCTATCTCAACTTTTCAAACTCTCCTTTCTTTTATCTTGAAGCCAGTGTTCCTGAGTATTCTTCAATTTTATAAACCAGAAATGACTTCTTTGCATTAACTTCTGGGAAGAATTTATCATGGACTCATTCACTCAGTCATTACTAACTATACAGTACAACTCTCTGTTGGGTGATGTTCAAGGTGGGATAGAAAGATCAGGAAGGTGAAGGTGGAGTCTTTGCACAGGTATGGTCTAGAATGTTCTGTGAGTTTGCTCCTATGTACATGCTGGGGTAACTGTGTTCAGAAGGTTCTGGAACCACAGGATAAGGAGTCCTGCTTGTGAGGCTGAGCCAGGAACCTGGAGGAAGCAGAAGTTTCATGTCCACATTCTTGGGGATCAGCACTTATAAGGTTGAACATCAAGTTATCATGAGTAGCTCTCAGTACTCCGTGTCTCTTAGGGGTGAGTTCAGGGCAGGCCTGTGGTGCCCCAGTGTCTCCTAGCTGGTTGTGGCATGAGGCATAGGCAGTTTAACTTTTACTAAGTTTCATCTTCTGTTCAACCCTCGTCTCCTGAATGGATGCAGCCAACTGCGCTGACTGTAAAGCAGCACTGTATTAGAGGCTAATGTTTGATGCTGAAAACAGGCCAGGTATCTCAAAGACCCCTGGTGAAGGCCAATGCACTGCTCTAATACAGATGCCACCTACAGAACTGAGAGAGCCCATAACGTGTCTTTTATACACAATTACAGCGATGTGCCAGGAGCCATCATGGACAAGGGCTCCTCCTCCCAGAGTGGACACAGTGATATTAGCTGGGACTTTTATGTCCTCCAAACTTGATCCCTTTGCATTGCAGGTGGAGCCTTAGCAGACTGAATTCATAAACAGGAAATATCCCTGCCCCCAGTGATAGGTTGGGTCATTATTCAATAACAGAGAAAAGACACAGAGACTTGAACCTTCATGCTTTTAAATTTACATGTATTTTATCTCCTTTTATAATAACATTATTGATTCTTTGAGAATTTTGTGCTATGTATTTTGATTATTCAACCCCCAATTGCCCAGATTCACCCTCTCGAACCCCTTTTCTCTGTTTCTCTACCCCATCAACTTTACGTCTGCCCCTTTCTTTCTTCCTGTCTTCCGGAGGTGCAGGGTTTTGCTACTGTGACCCTCAGCCAACTCAGCCTGTCTGCCCCACGTCCTGAGAGGTCCGTCTTTCTGGGGATGCCCCTCTGGATCTCTTGTCAGCCCCTCTGCTGTGATCACCCCCTAAGTATCCCGTGCTCCCTCCACAGCAGTAAGACCATTAGCACTTCTCAAGATACAAACAGGTCCCGTCTCCCTTGCGTTATTTATGGAGGGGCTGATACTGGAGGCATTGGCCTCCAAGATAATGGCTGACCTCTGGCTTTGTCCTCTTCCAGTGTTAAGAGCACAGTGGGACTTCAGGATCTACAGGAGCCCAGGACCTTTGTAATCCCTGAAAGATGTCTGGGTCCTCTCTTTTTTTCTTTTCCCCCTTTTCCTATGAGGCAGCATCCTGGCATGGCAAGGTGTGAAATGTCTAAATGCCCATCCCCCCATCATGAGCTGTTTTTCTCCAACCCAGCTCTCAAGATTGATGGTCCATCTGCTGAAGACTTTTTTTTGAAAGCATTATGGTGCCTCTGGGCAGCGTTAATTTTTAAAAATGCCCTTTTCTCCTCGATCAATAGGTTAGCCTGGGCCAGGAGGCTTGGGATATTTATTTCTTTGGGGTCTTCATGGAGAATACATCATATTACACAGTAACTCTGTATTCTGGGTCATGATTTAATTCTGTGACATAGGGGTCATTCCAAGCCTCAGGATGGCCACTGTAGCTCATGGTTCTATTAGCATTTCTGAATTGTGGCTGAAAGAAAACCTAATCACTGGCAGATATTTTTTACCTACCTTCTGGACAGTTGCACTGGGGACCAAGGTAGGGTCTGGGTGGTTCTGGCAGGTGAGAGAACCGAGTGTCTCATTCTGTCCTCTGTCTGATTTCTCCATGCATGTTATATTGGCAATTCCAGATTTTTTTGGGAGTGAGGGGAGACGTTTTAATCTTATACTGTTTTGCAAAGATTTTCCAAGCCTGGTCAAGTGTACAGAAGAAGATCTGACCTCCACTGTAACCAAGTTTTATGGTTCACCTGTGATGCATTTTGGATACTTCTGTAAATCCTGATGCATAGCATGATAAAAGAAAACCAGGAGTATCTATTTGTTACGTAGTAATAGATAACCTGAGACTTCAGAAGTCAGTCTTTTTTTGTTTTTTTGTTTTTTGTTTTTGTTTTTTCGAGGCAGGGTTTCTCTGTGTAGCCCTGGCTGTCCTGGAACTCACTTTGTAGACCAGGCTGGCCTCGAACTCAGAAATCCGCCTGCCTCTGCCTCCCGAGTGCTGGGATTAAAGGCGTGCGAGAAGTCAGTCTTGAAAGGCAGCCAGAGGCAGCACGGAGGGCAGCCTTTCCTTTCTCTGGGTGGGCAGCTCACAGAGTTGCCTACCTCCAGCTTGTACCTCCCACACAGCTTTAGGTCTTGGCTTACATCAAAGCACAGGGAGGGCTCTTCAGGGCTCATGATTTAGCCTCTTTGAGATCAGCAAGGTCTTACTGTCAGAGGACAGGACTTCCCCTGAAGCATGATGGGTAAGCTGAGGGCGGAGGGTTAATGTATGATGTCATTTTATAGTTTAACCATTCTGGCTGTTGCAAAGGGGAAAAATGCTGACCGCTGCTTTCAATAATTTATGAGTTTTTTTTTTCCTTTAGTTTAAAAAACTTGGCAAAGACGTTAGCTTCTGTGTTTATAGTAGTGCGAAAGATAGAGGAACGCAAAAATACCAATTCTGTCTTCTGTGCTCCTTGCTGCCCCTAGTCTCTCTGAAGATTGCCCTCTTGTTCATATTGGTACCTGATGGGCTCTTAAGCACAGCTACCAATACGGATAGGAGATGATAAAAATGGATATCCCTCTACAGAATTGTGTGATTCGTTAGTGGGTAGTCACCGATTATAGAACTATGCTTATGTGTTTCTGAGGAGTCTTCCTCTTACTTTTGTAGCCAAATGAAGGAGAAAACAGGATCCCTTGCCATCATCCCAATGGTCCTGGGCCCTTGGGCAGCTGCTAACATCTGTTTATCCCACACATGGAAGAACATGAATCTCTTCATGTCACCAATGCTAATAAAGAGCTATTCACATAAAGAGCTATTAGCACAGATCGCCTACAGGTTTCTTGTTTTTGTTCTTATGGTTTTGAGGTAAAACGAGTAAGGCTGTCTTGTAGGGGGTTAGAAGAGCCTCTGTAGACAAAGAGAGATTCTGGAAGCTTCCTAGGACCCACAGCTTGGAATATTTCACTCTCCACTCCCCGGAGACATTGTTGGCACATGGGCAGGTGGCATGTGAGGTTCAGGAGTCTGACACCCCCAGCACCTCAGGGGTTTTTGTTTATATCTGTGACTGTGCTTGCAGAGTCTGGGAGCTGGGGAGGAGGGTCTCAGGCCTTTCTCCAGTCTGTGTCTGCCCTCCTTTTTTTTTTTTCCCTGCCAGGGACAGAGCCTCCTCTCTCTGCAGAATTCCTGCTCCAGGGTGGTAACTTATAGGCTGCTGGCTTTTTAGGAATTACTCAGAAACACATGTCTTTTCATTTTCTCCTTTCTATCTCTGTTCTGAGCGTGCTTTCCCTAGTATTTTGGGTTTCTTCAAGTGTTCTTTAGACACTTCCCCTCCGCCCCTTGTGGCTTCTTATCTGCCTCTCTGCTTGACCTCCATGCTGACTTAACTCCAGTGGTAAGGCCTTTCCCCTTCCTCTTCTCCATTCTCCTCTGGGAAGCCGCCAAGATTTACAGCTTGACTTCCTGGGAGCTGTCACAGCCATGGGGGCAGAATCCAAGACATTGTTACTAAATGCTCCTCTACATGAAGTAATTCAATGTTAACATCCCTGCGATCACACCAACCCCTATGGCTCTCTGGCTATGACAGTCAGACATTCTGGATTGAAAAAAGTCAAACTATATCCTCAGTGGCTCGGGGAGGCAGAGGATGACATCAGGTCCCTGGGTCTGAGTTACAGGCAGTTGTGAACCGCGTAATGCACATGCTAGGGACTGAACTCCGGTCCTCCGCAAGAGCAGTATGTGTTTGTGGCTGCTGAGTCATCGCTCTAGTCGCCTAACAAGAGTTCTTTCTCATTGCCTTTGGAAGTCTAAATTAATGAATAAATAAAGACAATCAAAATGTTCTCCTGGTGCTCCCTCGTGCAGACACACTGGGAACCCCTAGGCAGGAGTCTTCAGACACAAAGTTCAAGAGAAAAGGTTGCTTCTATGTTCTGACAGGTTCCTTCACATCTTCTCAAGTCCTTTGTTTTTTTTTTTCAAGCAACATTAAGAGCAACCGCATCTTCTTTCTGGGGAGGTCAGATCCCTTTTCGGGGACCTCCTGAAGAGGAAGCTATAATTGACAAGCTGGGGTCCCATTATATGATTTTTGCAACAGAAAGTGAAGTGGTGTCTGGCCCCTGCTGATGGTGCATAGTTGTGTTACAGAAGGGATCCTGTTTTCATAGTGCCCTTGTCACGATGCCTCATTAGGGGGCTGAGGCTAAATACGGATTTACAGGGACTAGCAGGACGGACCAGGAAATCTCAGAGTCTACTCTGTTAGTCACTGGCAGGTGACACCCACTGCTTTCCCCCCCAGACACCTGGGCCTCAGCCATGTGAGACAGTCCATTCATTTAAAAGGTAGTCTTCCCAGGAGGCTAGTATTCATTTAAGAAGTTTTCTAAATGTTCAGTGTTACGCTAGATGGTACCTGACATGTAAATAATTTCTGTTATGAGAAACCTTAAACACACAACATAAATTTGATGTCTATATTTTAGTCTTCTGAATCCAGTTGCCGGCTCACTGTGATTACTTTTTATGGAGAAAATGCCTGCCCAGCCCCTTGTCAGAGCCCAGCATGTGTAACTGCCATGTGCACCACACTTGTTTCTAACATTCTATCAGCAGGACCCTCCCCATCCCTCTGTCACAGGATGGTTAGATCCCTCTCTAAATGACAAACACAAACACCATTCCCGTCAACATCAAAGTGTCCAGAATGGAAATGTATGCACTGAAATAGCACACCGAGAGGGCTGGCCAATACCTAAGGAAGGGCTTTGATGATACAGGAAAGAAAATAAAAGGAAATTGTCTGATAGTAGTTCATCAATGGAACCACAGTAGTGTGGCAACAGCCATATTTTTTTTTATCATAGATACATTTTTCCTCTTTCCCTTAAAACACGTGTTATGTTGGCTCTGTCACCAGCATCTCACCACAGCCAATCGAGGGGCCCTAGGTGGGTAGAAAATGCTCCTTGCTGAACACTGCCCTCAAGGTCAGTGCCAGGAGCTCTACCTAATTTCCCTAAGTCTCTCTTCCCTGAATCCCCAGCTCCTGTCTTGGCAGTGATGCCCCACACAGTCTGCTCTCTGTAGAGCTGTACTATTACATTTTTGCTCAAAAACATTAGCAGGTATTTCCTTCCAGAAGATGTCATTCTTGTCTTCCTCAGGACAGGCTTTTCATAGCTCTCTCTCTCTCTCTCTCTCTCTCTCTCTCTCTCTCTCTCCCCCCCCGTTCTGTGGACCAAACCTGGGGTTTTCATGTGCTGGGTAAGCAGTCTGATGCTAAGCTTCATCCCCACCCCAGGACAGGCTTTTCAGAGCTGGACACCCAGTTTTGCAAGCTTATTATCAGCCCCCCCACCCCCCGTGCTGGAGGATCTCTCCCCTAGCTGACCTACCTCAAGCTGAGGAGAGAGTTAGTGATCCAGACCCTTACTTGGCCGTAGGCGGTACATCCTCCCCTCTTC
>LR749548.1:1678756-1816143 GCA_902729485.2 Mus minutoides
TAGACATAATTATCTGGAAGTTGAAGCAATTATAGTGTACAGGTCTCAGGCCTTCATTAGGATCAAATGAGGAAATCTATCCACGAGATAGGTCTGGAGATTCTAGAAATCAATTCTCAGAAATGATCTTCATACCTAGTTAGCATGGTATCTGTCACTTCTTTGGTCCTCTATGTGATTAAACTTTTGGTGTAGGAATTGAACACAGGGTCCAAGCAAGCCAGACGAATGCTCTGCTACTGAGATCTATCTTTAGCCAAAGGGCTACTGGTTTCGATTTTTTATTTATTTAAAAATTTCCTTTATGTGTACATGTGTATCTCTGTGTGGATATGTGCACCATGCGTGTGTGCAGATACACTTGGAGGCCAGAAGATGGCACCAGATTGTTGGAACTGGAGTTACAGGCGGTTGTGAGCCATTGGATGTGGGTGCTGGGAAGTAACTTCGGTTTCTACAAGAGCAGGAAGTGCTTCTAACTGTTGAGCCATTGCTCTAGCCCCATGGTTACTATTCTTTACAAATTATTTCACAATGAAAATTCTGACTGGTGTTTACAACTTTACTTTTACCCACCCTTTGCACAGGATACTGAGTTTTGCGAGCTTCTTTAGGGAAGGTGGTTAAATGCAAGATTGTTTGTGTTAGGGACTTCCTGCAGGATTTTAGGTCTATTAAAAGCCTGTCCACAGCTGCTGTTTTGCTAGTCCATATGTTGAGAAATTTCTGTGGAGGCGTGTTATCTCATGCTTCCTAAGTCCCGCTTAGCATTTTATTGTCAATGATTATTGCTTCCGAAGAAGAAATTTTGTGTATGCATACATGCAACACACCCACAAATGATGTGGAGAATATTCACACAAATTGCTTAAGATCTTCAGATTCAAGTCTTACCTTCTCTGATCTTAAGCTAATGATTTTCAGTATTCGGCCTCCTTGTAAGTAGTGTGAAACCATTTGCACCATCCTGACCCTTCCGAGTAAAATGTGTATAAGGAGTTCCAAGAGTTGCACGGAATTGGCTTTCCTTCCGTGATCCGATGCTTGCCTTTAAGTTACAAACACTAATTTCCACATTTGATTTAATGTTTCTTTTATCATAAACATTCATGGAGGATGACAAATCTTGGGTTTGGTGGGCTCATGGCAATTTGTGGTCAGTGAAGAATCATTCTGCTTCTCCTGACTTCACACGCTCAGACTCAGCAGGGAGTCTTCTTGTTATCTTTAGGGCAAATGTGTAGAAGTGAGTGATAAATTAGCCCAGAGGCTGAGAGACACTGGCGGTTAATGCTGAAGATGATCATGAACAGCTCAGGGGAGAGTAGAGACACCCCAGAGAGCCCTGCCAGCTGGAGCGGGGCTGTTGGATGATCTCTCCTGATGAGATGAGGGTAAGGAAGCCTCTGCCATCGGCACAAGGAAGAGAGCAGCCAGGGCTCCCTTCAGAGAGAGCAGAGCCCACTTCATGAGTGATTGTGGGTGTATGCATGACTCCCTTTTCCTGGGATGTGTTACCTTGCTAGGTCATGGTAACTGTTGAAGAGGTTTCCTCATTAGAGACGGGATCACAGCTGCAGAGAGGCTGCCAGCCCTCTGCGTGTCCCCACCTCTTCCCTGTGTGACCTGGACAGGGCAGGTCGCACAGGGTGAGCTTGTTGATGTGTTCCTTCTTTCAACATTCGCATGTTCTGGAAAGGCAATTAAGCAGGAGGGGCCTTCCACGTACCCAGAATGTTGTCAGCAGAAGATCAATGGAAGAGTCCATTTTTGGAAGCCCCAGCGTCACTTGTTTCTAGACTGGATGAGGGATGATTGTATAATTGGTAAAGGAATAGTGGAAATGTGGGGAAACTCCTCCTTTGGAGTCTGACAGCAATTGCTGCCACTGGATTAATGCAACCTCCAGGACACTGTGCAGACCACGGAGATGACACCTGCTGGCTGAGATTATTGCTTGTACACCTGACGCCATTCCTGCTGGCTTCAGCAAAGGGCAAAGCCATATATCTCACAGCATAGCTTAGCCCAGTGTCTTGTTATTTTTGAAGCATGTTTAGTGTTAATTCTTTTGACCTAATTAGAGACAGTATCTTGGAAGAAAAGATTATTTCCTTATGAAATACTACTGAATAAATGCAGACCACATGGAGGGAGGGTCAGCTCCTCAAAAGAGGCACTAGGTTGTTCTGTTTACTTCATGAAAAAAGAAAAAATGAAAGCAAAGAGCAAGATGAGATTAATATAAATAAAGGATATTGGACTTTATCTTTAAGAATATTATTTTTGTTATTTTTAATTGTATATATGCCTGTGTGGGGTGGAAGCCATCAGATTCCCTTAGAGCTGAAGTTTGAGTGGCCATAAGCTGGTGATGCGAATGCTGGTGAGAAAACTCAAGTCATAAGAGCAGTACACACTCTTAACCGTGAAGCCATCTCTCCAGCCCCTAGACTTTACTCTGTGCTCAAATCTCTTAAGCCATGCAACACACTGCAGTGCACTCAAATTATCTTCAGAAGCTTTTAAAATAGAACACAAGTATACATTGTGTCTGGAAAAATGAGGATGGCCATCTTCAGGCATGTTTAACCTGCGGATCATGGGACGTGTGCAGCTGAGAACAGCAATGCATATGGCCCAACACAAAATTCTATACTTAAAACATCATGTAATTGCATTTAAAAATTAATGGGAGGGGGATGGGAGGGAGGATTCCAGAGGGGAAAATGGGAACGGGGATAACATTTGAAATGTAAATACATAAAATATTCAATAAAAATTAATTATAAAAGGGGATAACATTTGAAACATAAATAAAATATCTAATAAAAAGAAAACCTAAAAAATTATAAAGAAATAAAAAATTAAAGTTAATTAAAAAAAATCTGGTTCTCAACTGTGAACTTTGTAGATTATGTGGTAATACATGTCAAGAGGTTGGACATATCAGGTAATGATTTTCTAGTGCCCAGAGATATTCCTTTTAGAATTTTTTTTTTTTTAGAAATTAGGTAAGTATGAACAACTCATTGTAAACATTTCTCCCTTTCCTCTCTGAACTACATATGAAGGTAGTAAATGGTTTAGACCTATATTTGAGACCATGAAAATTCCAGCATGTCTAAAGACAACCACTCTGGGTTCACATTGTCCATAGCTCATGGGAGGTAGGCTGTCATGTCCATTCATTGTCCACAGCTCATGGGAGGTAGGCTGTCATGTCCATTCATTGTCCACAGCTCATGGGACGGAGGCTGTCATGTCCATTCATGCAGAGGCTGATGGGGACTGAGGGCAGGCTCGGACCGGATGTGCTGTGTGTTGTTTCAAGTGGCCAGTAGTTGGATCACTTGGGGGATGGTGGTGAAGTGGGTGGAGGAGGCTGTACACCTTCAGCAGACAGTATATGGGTACTGACATTCTAGGGAACACACTTACTGAATATGCAGCAGAACTCCATATTCCTAGCCAGGGAAAACTCCACGCTCCTGTCTCCACCACATGCTGCTGATTGTGAACTTTTAGAGGATTCTATTACAGAGACTGCAAACCAGGGAGAAGTCAGGAACACCTTTTCAAGGTTAAACTCCATTCAGTCTTCTGAAGGTTCTCCATGTAGACTGGCTGGATGAGGCCCTTGGGGCCCATCATGCTCAGGGGTATACCACTTCCCATAAAGTGGTGAAGATTTGCTCCTGTGGAAGGGGCCTCAAATCAGAGAGCAGTTGGTTGTCCCCATAACGGTTATGCCAATATTGTACCAATGGGTATATCCTGTCTGGTGGGTTTTTGTAAATGTATACTTTTAAATGGTGGGTTTTGTTATTTGTCTATCTCAAACAATGCTAAAGAACACCCCAAAAGGAAAGTGGGTTATGCAGATGAACTCAAATTTGGATAAAAATAACCAAGAATAAGAATGTAAGTTCCTAGGGTACATTCTTGGGAAGGCTGACTCTCATACACTTGGGAAGGCTGACTCTCATACGCTTGGGAAGGCTGACTCTCATACACTTGGGAAGGCTGACTCTCATACACTTGGGAAGGCTGACTCTCATACACTTGGGAAGGCTGACTCTCATACGCTTGGGAAGGCTGACTCTCATACGCTTGGGAAGGCTGACTCTCATACACTTGGGAAGGCTGACTCATACGCTTTTAGTGAGGGTACTTGTTCAGGAATCTGGGTAATGTGAGATAGCGTGAGGGCCTTGGCTAACAAACTGTTCATACCTGTCAGAAGGTCATTAGTAGGCTAATAATGGAAGTGACCTGGCATCACTGCTTAAATTATAGGCACACTAAAATGCCCAAGCCTATAATAGTCTCTTTATGAAGATCTGTTCTTCCTGAAGTATCTTCCTTTCCAGTTCATCAATAGCTGCTTTCTTCGTGTGTGTGTGTGTGTGTGTGTGTTATAGTATTCTGAGGGGTGCTTCATAAGTGCCTGGATCTCTCATTATAGCTTTGGGGAAGGAAGTTCATTTCCTCTTTTATCCAAGTGGAACTGGGAGGGACATAGGACGGCCAGAGGTAGTAGTCCCTTTGCAAGAAAGGCAGAGGTGGACTATCTCCATCTGAGCCACTGGGCAAGGAGTACCACTCCAGGAGGGTGGGTGGGTGGATAATACTGAGACCCTGAGTTGAGCTCTGTGCTGCTAATATTTCCTATCACATGTTACATGTCCTTTAGGAACTAGCTTGTCATGTAGTATTGTGAAAATCTACCTTAAAAAGGCAAATAGTCTGGTCATATTGCAGTGCATTGTGAGAGTCTGTGAATTCACATGATCATGATCAAGGGGTATCATGGTCACTTATCCACACACCCGAGTTAGCATCTCAGTAATGCATGGAGGCAGATTTAAACTCACCCTATCACGGAGAGATAATGCTTACAGAATAGACTGCATCACTAGACAAACCTCTGTTGCTGCACCAACAACCTTGGTTTAAAGTATCCCGAAGAACAAGGCAAATAACTGACTAACGCCTTTGGATCCCAATGAATAAAGGTCAGACATGGTTTTCTCTTCCCACTATCTCCTTGTTCCATTTGGTACTTATAATAATAATGCTGTACGAATACAATTATAAATTAAAATATGACTGGATTAAAGAAAAAGAAGATGTGCTTCTATGACAACCCAGATGTATCTGGTATCTAGTACTGGGCACGTGGAGAGTGTGCATGGAAGGTGTGTTGACACCTTGGACAGGAAGTTTGATGACAATATGTTGAATGAGTATTCTATGGAAACCGAGCATCTCTGACGTACAGACCTGATTCCCCTGGGGAGGTTCAGAAGTACATACAAATCCCTACCACATGAACCATACTAGTTATACAACCACCACTGAAAAAGCGGAATGTAAGTAAAACTAGATACCTCTCCATAAACAGAGTACATACAGCTCATGGGGTGATTTTTGACCTTCATGGGCTTTGATTTTTGGCTTCTTAAGGTCAACTGACCTGCTGAGAGATGCTACCAAGGGTAATTGGTTAAGCCAGCGTTTGGATCCCCTACCTCTGTCTGTCTGTTTATGTAAAAGACATGCCCTTGCATTCGACCTATTAGAGAAGAAAACTCAAACCATATCTCAAGATATGGAAGAGCTGGGATACCAAAAATTGTTTGGATTCTTCTTAATGTTGTATAGCTTACGTACAAGGCAATCCTTAGAGGCAGTTCCAAACCATGGCATTGATTTTGACAATTGATTTTGACAGCAGGGCCAAGGGATGGAATGAAGGTTCCGGTGTGCTTTGTTCAATTAGAATTATTTAATTAGTGAACATCCAAGCTTCTTGCATGGGCGAAGGTCACAGAAGTGAGAGGGCTGTGGGTGACCACCAGAGTGAATTATCAGAGGGATAACTTAGAGCAGTCCTCTTGTTCTTTTCTCTTTGCTTCTCATGTTCAAAGTACGGAAAGACTCCCCCTGTAGATGCCAGGGGCAGGCTTCTCTTCAGATTGCCCTTCGCTCTCGAAAGCCCGCGCTCTTCTCGCCTTCACAGAGCTCTGTGACACAGCACGGCAGATGTGCATCTGATGGAACCGTAAATGCTTTGGTCACTGTTGGAATGTAGATGATAATGCTAACAGAGGGTTTTCAGCTCATCAGCTCAAGTGGCTGGTATTAGAGGTGGATGTGGTGCAGAATTTGCTCTTTGAAGGAAGAGATGAAATTCTGAAAGGCCAGAGGCCCCTCCTGCCTCAGAGGCAGCTTGAGACGCTGGCTGCGAAGCCACTCACCACTGCTGTCTTTGTAAGCACATTGGGAGGCAATAATATATGAAATTGAGGCTGTGAATTGGAAAAGAAGAACACCCATCCCAAATTGCTCAGGGGTTTGAGAAGCAGAAGGAGGGAAGCAGGAGAGCACCCGCCGTCTTCTTCATGCTTCTTCTTGTTAGTCACAGGCGTGAGCCCTGTGCTGAGGTCTCTCTAAATGGGGCACTCGGTTGTGAGAGTCACACCTCCAACAGTGTAGCGGAAGTAAGTGGCAATCTATCTAACGTGATTAAGAAGAAAACCATGACCTCCCTAGTCTAATATAATTTGTGATCCAGTCAGAACCGAGCAAAGATTGTAGAGCCAAGAGGCACAATGAAAAGATTTAGATGTTGCTTTGAATTTATCTGGATTATCATAAGTCCAAGGAAAGATGTTTAAAATGTCTTGTTAATGTTTTGTATTGATGACACATTCAAGTAGTGTCTAGTATTAACTATATTAATAAAGTTAATTTCACATTTTTTTGGTTTGTAAATATAACTATTAGATAATTGAAAAGTTCTGTCGTGTGGTTTACAGTGTATTTTGATTAGTTAGTAATATTTTAGGGCACTTTTAGAGTTTCCCCTAACTTAGAGGCTGCAGCCAAAGCCCTCTGTGAGACAGGATTCTCTCCTCTGCTTCCTCCTTCCCTCCTTTGTTCCTGCTTCCTCCTCTTCTGTGATCCATCTTGGATGTCTGTCCTCAGCCCTGTCATCCATTCGCAGCCATGGAGAATTGCAGTGTGGGGAGGGAGCCCATCTGAGCTCAGCTTCGGTTTAACATTGCCCTGTACTTTGCAAATTATGAGAGAGAAGGACGGATGGAAGGTGGGGAATTGGGGGGGCTGGGAGTGGGGGATGGGGAAGAGAGACTGTCATGGAGGACTGGACCCTGTGTGGCAGTCTCCTCTCTCCTCAGCTTTTCAATCTCTTTTTTCTTTTATCTTGAAGCCAGTGTTCCTGAGTATTCTTCTATTTAATAAACCAGAAATGACTTCTTTGCATTAACTTCTGGGAAGAATTTATCATGGCCTCATTCACTCAGTCATTACTAACTATACAGTACAACTCCCTGTTGGGTGATGTTCAAGGGATAGAAAGATCAGGAAGGTGAAGGTGGAGTCTTTGCACAGGTATGGTCTAGAATGTTCTGTGAGTTTGCTCCTATGTACATGCTGGGGTAACTGTGTTCAGAAGGTTCTGGAACCACAGGATAAGGAGTCCTGCTTGTGAGGCTGGGCCAGGAACCGGGAGGAAGCAGAAGTTTCATGTCCACATTCTTGGGGATCAGCACTTATAAGGTTGAACATCAAGTTATCATGAGTAGCTCTCAGTACTCCGTGTCTCTTAGGGGTGAGTTCAGGGCAGGCCTGTGGTGCTCCAGTGTCTCCTAGTTGGTTGTGGCATGAGGCATAGGCAGTTTAACTGTCACTAAGTTTCATCTTCTGTTCAACCATCGTCTCCTGAATGGATGCAGCCAACTGAGCTGACTGTAAAGCAGCACTGTATTAGAGGCTAATGTTTGATGCTGAAAACAGGCCATGTATCTCAAAGATCCCTGGTGAATGTCAATGCTCTTCTCTAATACAGATACCACCTGCAGAACTGAGAGAGCCCATAGCATGTCTTTTATACACAATCACAGCGACATGCCCGGGGCCATCATGGAGCAGAGACTGTTACAAGGGCTCCTCCTCCCAGAGTGGACACAGTGATATTAGCTGGGACTTTTATGCCCTCCAAACTTGATCCCTCTGCATTGCAGGTGGAGCCTTAGCAGAATGAATTCATAAACAGGAAATATCCCTGCCCCCAATGATAGGTTGGGTCACTATTCAATAACAGAGAAAAGACACAGAGACTTGAACCTTCATGTTTTTAAATTTACATGTATTTTATCTCCTTTTATAATAACATTTTATTGATTCTTTGAGAATTTTGTGCTATGTATTTTGATTATTCAACCCCCAACTGCCCAGATTCACCCTCTCAAACCCTGTTTCTCTACCCCATCAACTTTAAGTCTGCCCCTTTCTTTCTTCCTGTCTTCCGGAGGTGCAGGGTTTTGCTACTGTGACCCTCAGCCAACTCAGCCTGTCTGTCCCACGTCCTGAGAGGTCCGTCTTTCTGGGGATGCCCCTCTGGATCTCTTGTCAGCCCCTCTGCTGTGATCACCCCCTAAGTATCCCGTGCTCCCTCCACAGCAGTAAGACCATTAGCACTTCTCAAGATACAAACAGGTCCCGTCTCCCTTGTGTTATTTATGGAGGGGCTGATACTGGAGGCATTGGCCTCCAAGATAATGGCTGACCTCTGGCTTTGTCCTCTTCCAGTGTTAAGAGCACAGTGGGACTTCAGGATCTACAGGAGCCCAGGACCTTTGTAATCCCTGAAAGATGCCTGGGTCCTCTCTTTTTTTCTTTTCCCCTTTTTCCTATGAGGCAGCATCCTGGCATGGCAAGGTGTGAAATGTCTAAATGCCCATTCCCCCCATCATGAGCTGTTTTTCTCCAACCCAGCTCTCAAGATTGATGGTCCATCTGCTGAAGACTTTTTTTTTGAAAGCATTATGGTGCCTCTGGGCAGCGTTAATTTTTAAAAATGCCCTTTTCTCCTCGATCAATAGGTTAGCCTGGGCCAGGAGGCTTGGGATATTTATTTCTTTGGGGTCTTCATGGAGAATACATCATATTACACAGTAACTCTGTATTCTGGGTCATGATTTAATTCTGTGACATAGGGGTCATTCCAAGCCTCAGGATGGCCACTGTAGCTCATGGTTCTATTAGAATTTCTGAATTGTGGCTGAAAGAAAACCTAATCACTGGCAGATATTTTTTACCTACCTTCTGGATAGTTGCACTGGGGACCAAGGTAGGGTCTGGGGTGGTTCTGGCAGGTGAGAGAACTGAGTGTCTCATTCTGTCCTCTGTCTGATTTCTCCATGCATGTTATATTGGCAATTCCAGATTTTTTTGGGAGTGAGGGGAGACGTTTTAATCTTATACTGTTTTGCAAAGATTTTCCAAGCCTGGTCAAGTGTACAGAAGAAGATCTGACCTCCACTGTAACCAAGTTTTATGGTTCACCTGTGATGCATTTTGGACACTTCTGTAAATCCTGATGCATAGCATGATAAAAGAAAACCAGGAGTATCTATTTGTTACGTAGTAATAGATAACCTGAGACTTCAGAAGTCAGTCTTTTTTTGTTTTTTTGTTTTTTGTTTTTGTTTTTTCGAGGCAGGGTTTCTCTGTGTAGCCCTGGCTGTCCTGGAACTCACTTTGTAGACCAGGCTGGCCTCGAACTCAGAAATCCGCCTGCCTCTGCCTCCCGAGTGCTGGGATTAAAGGCGTGCGAGAAGTCAGTCTTGAAAGGCAGCCAGAGGCAGCACGGAGGGCAGCCTTTCCTTTCTCTGGGTGGGCAGCTCACAGAGTCGCCTACCTCCAGCTTGTACCTCCCACACAGCTTTCGGTCTTGGCTTCCATCAAATCACAGGGAGGGTTCTTCAGGGCTCATGATTTAGCCTCTTTGAGATCAGCAAGGTCTTACTGTCAGAGGACAGGACTTCCCCTGAAGCATGATGGGTAAGCTGAGGGCGGAGGGTTAATGTATGATGTCATTTTATAGTTTAACCATTCTGGCTGTTGCAAAGGGGAAAAATACTGACCGCTGCTTTCAATAATTTATGAGTTTTTTTTTCCTTTAGTTTTAAAAACTTGGCAAAGACGTTAGCTTCTGTGTTTATAGTAGTGCGAAAGATAGAGGAACGCAAAAATACCAATTCTGTCTTCTGTGCTCCTTGCTGCCCCTAGTCTCTCTGAAGATTGCCATCTTGTTCATATTGGTACCTGATGGGCTCTTAAGCACAGCTACCAATACGGATAGGAGATGATAAAAATGGATATCCCTCTGCAGAATTGTGTGATTCGTTAGTGGGTAGTCACCGATTATAGAACTATGCTTATGTGTTTCTGAGGAGTCTTCCTCTTACTTTTGTAGCCAAATGAAGGAGAAAACAGGATCCCTTGCCATCATCCCAATGGTCCTGGGCCCTTGGGCAGCTGCTAACATCTGTTTATCCCACACATGGAAGAACATGAATCTCTTCATGTCACGAATGCTAATAAAGAGCTATTCACATAAAGAGCTATTAGCACAGATCGCCTACACGTTTCTTGTTTTCGTTCTTATGGTTTTGAGGTAAAACGAGTAAGGCTGTCTTGTAGGGGTTTAGAAGAGCCTCTGTAGACAAGGAGAGATTCTGGAAGCTTCCTAGGACCCACAGCTTGGAATGTTTCACTCTCCACTCCCCGGAGACGTTGTTGGCACATGGGCAGGTGGCATGTGAGGTTCAGGAGTCTGACACCCCCAGCACCTCAGGGGTTTTTGTTTATATCTGTGACTGTGCTTGCAGAGTCTGGGAGCTGGGGGAGGAGGGTCTTAGGCCTTTCTCCAGTCTGTGTCTGTCCTTTTTTTTCTCTGCCAGGGACAGAGCCTCCTCTCTCTGCAGAATTCCTGCTCCAGGGTGGTAGCTTACAGGCTGCTGGCTTTTTAGGAATTACTCAGAAACACATGCCTTTTCATTTTCTCCTTTCTAGCTCTGCTCCGAGCTTGCTTTCCCTAGTATTTTGGGTTTCTTTAAGTGTTCTTTAAACACTTCCCCTCCGCCCCTTGTGGCTTCTTATCTGCCTCTCTGCTTGACCTCCATGCTGACTTAACTCCAGTGGTAAGGCCTTTCCCCTTCCTCTTCTCCATTCTCCTCGGGGAAGCCGCCAAGATTTACAGCTTGACTTCCTGGGAGCTGTCACAGCCATGGGGGCAGAATCCAAGACATTGTTACTAAATGCTCCTCTACATGAAGTAATTCAATGTTAACATCCCTGCGATCACACCAACCCCTATGGCTCTCTGGCTATGACAGTCAGACATTCTGGATTGAAAAAAGTCAAACTATATCCTCAGTGGCTCGGGGAGGCAGAGGATGACATCAGGTCCCTGGGTCTGAGTTATAGGCAGTTGTGAACCGCGTAATGCACATGCTAGGGACTGAACTCCGGTCCTCCGCAAGAGCAGTATGTGTTTGTGGCTGCTGAGTCATCGCTCTAGTCGCCTAACAAGAGTTCTTTCTCATTGCCTTAGGAAGTCTAAATTAATGAATAAATGAAGACAACCAAAATGTTCTCCTGGTGCTCCCTCGTACAGACACACTGGGAACCCCTAGGCAGGAGTCTTCAGACACAAAGTTCAAGAGAAAAGGTTGCTTCTATGTTCTGACAGGTTCCTTCACATCTTCTCAAGTCCTTTGTTTTTTTTTTCAAGCAACATTAAGAGCAACCGCATCTTCTTTCTGGGGAGGTCAGATGCCTTCTTGGGGACCTCCTGAAGAGGAAGCTATAATTGACAAGCTGGGGTCCCATTATATGATTTTTGCAACAGAAAGTGAAGTGGTGTCTGGCCCCTGCTGATGGTGCATAGTTGTGTTACAGAAGGGATCCTGTTTTCATAGTGCCCTTGTCACGATGCCTCATTAGGGGGCTGAGGCTAAATACGGATTTACAGGGACTAGCAGGACGGACCAGGAAATCTCAGAGTCTACTGGCAGGTGACACCCACTGCTTTCCCCCCCAGACACCTGGGCCTCAGCCATGTGAGACAGTCCATTCATTTAAAAGGTAGTCTTCCCAGGAGGCTAGTATTCATTTAAGAAGTTTTCTAAATGTTCAGTGTTACGCTAGATGGTACCTGACATGTAAATAATTTCTGTTATGAGAAACCTTAAACACACCACATAAATTTGATGTCTATATTTTAGTCTTCTGAATCCAGTCGCCGGCTCACTGTGATTACTTTTTATGGAGAAAATGCCTGCCCAGCCCCTTGTCAGAGCCAGCATGTGTAACTGCCATGTGCACCACACTTGTTTCTAACATTCTATCAGCAGGACCCTCCCCATCCCTCTGTCACAGGATGGTTAGATCCCTCTCTAAATGACAAACACAAACACCATTCCCGTCAACATCAAAGCGTCCAGAATGGAAATGTATGCACTGAAATAGCACACCGAGAGGGCTGGCCAATACCTAAGGAAGGGCTTTGATGATACAGGAAAGAAAATAAAAGGAAATTGTCTGATAGTAGTTCATCAATGGAACTACAGTAGTGTGGCAACAGCCATATTTTTTATCATAGATACATTTTTTCTCTTTCCCTTAAAACACGTGTTATCTTATGTTGGCTCTGTCACCAGCATCTCACCACAGCCAACCGAGGGGCCCTAGGTGGGTAGAAAATGCCCCTTGCTGAACACTGCCCTCAAGGTCAGTGCCAGGAGCTCTACCTAATTTCCCTAAGTCTCTCTTCCCTGGATCCCCAGCTCCTGTCTTGGCAGTGATGCCCCACACAGTCTGCTCTCTGTAGAGCTGTACTATTACATTTTTGCTCAAAAACATTAGCAGGTATTTCCTTCCAGAAGATGTCATTCTTGTCTTCCTCAGGACAGGCTTTTCATAGCCCACCCCCCCACCCTGGCCCCCCGTTCTGTGGATCAAACCTGGGGTTTTCATGTGCTGGGTAAGCAGTCTGATGCTAAGCTTCATCCCCACCCCAGGACAGGCTTTTCAGAGCTGGACACCCAGTTTTGCAAGCTTATTATCAGCCCCCCTACCCCCCGTGCTGGAGGATCTCTCCCCTAGCTGACCTACCTCAAGCTGAGCAGAGAGTTAGTGATCCAGACCCTTACTGGGCCATAGGTGGTACATCCTCCCCTCTTCCCTTAGCATGGGCATAAACTCCAAGACCTCTCCGAGATTCCCTCTAGTAAGAATCCATTAAGGAACATCCTTGAACAGGTGAACATTAATGATGTGCCTGGCTGTCCTGACTGGTTTTCTGTTGCTGTGATAAAGATCATGACCAAAAGCAACTCAGGGAGGAGAAAGGGGTTATTCGGCTTAGATGTCCCAAAAACAATCTATCAAGTGGAGCCAAACCAGGAACTCAAGAAAGGCAGTGTGGTAGTTTGGATATGCTTGGCCCAGGCAATGGCACTATTAGGAGGTGTAGCCTTCTTGGAGTTGGTGTGGCCTTGTTGGATAGGTGTGTCATTATGAGTGTGGGCTTTAATACCCTCATCCTAGCTGTCTAGAAGTCAGTCTTCTCCTGTTTTCCTTCAGAACAAGATGTAGAACTCCCAGCTCCTCTTACACCTTGCCTGCCTAGACTCTGTCATGCTCCCACCTTGATGATAATGGTCTGAATCTATGAACCTGTAAGCCAGCCTGAATTAAATGTTCTTATAAGAGTTGCCTAGGTCTTAATGTCTGTTCCCAGCAGTAAAACCCTAAGACAGAAGTTGGTGCCAGGGTCTGGGGTACTGCTGTGATAGGCCTGACCATGCTTTTGTTTGGAAGAATGTGGATTTTGGAACTTTGGATTTGGAAAGCAGTGGAATGCTTTAAGTGGTGCTTAATGGGCCATCCTAGTAGGAGTGTGGAAGATTTTGTTACTGAGAGTGATTTGAATTGTGTGGACCTGGCCAAAAAGGTTTCAGTTTAAAATTTCAGTATGTGGCCTAGAGACTGTTTTTTTTTTTTTTTTTTAATGGTATTTTGGTGAAGAATGTGGCTGCTTTTTGCCCTTGTCTGAAGAGTCTAGCTGAGTCTAAGGTAAAGAGATTTATATTAATTGCATTGACAAAGAAAATCTGGAAAAAAAACCCAGAAGAGACTTTATTCTCTAGTTAAGTCTCATGAAGAGAGTTTTGAACAAGCATAGCAAGCTTAGAAAGGAAAAATATAAGATATACGGTATTAAAGGGGCACCAGGAAGTGAAATGGAGCTAAATTCTGTGTTCAAGGATATTAAATTGAATTAAGGGACTGGTGACCTTGGAGAAATATCCCATCCAGCTAATGTTAGATCCTGGCAGGCAGTACACATCTTTAATCTCAGGAGACAAAGGCAAGCAGATCTCGGAGTTCAATGCCAGCCTATGACAAAGCAGATTCTAGATAAAGAAAAGCTTAAATCCAGGTGTGGTGGTATATACCTTTAATCCCAGCATTCTGGAGAAAGAGCCATGCAGATCTCTGAGTTCAAGGTCAATCTACAGAGCAAGTTCCAGGATGGCCAAGCTTAGGCAGTGAGGGAGTTGGAAAACAGAAAGCTGGTAATAGAATAAGGCGGCAGGGGGTGGGGGTGGGGGGACATGTTCCAGCCTCAACAAGTAGCAGAATTCCGAAGCTTCAGCCATGTGGCTCTGGCTTTAGAGACAGGAATAGAAAGTACTACTGGGACAATTGATGCTGATTAGCTGGAGCTAAGAAATTAGTGGTGATTAAGAAGAGACTAGCATTACTGAGGTGAAATCTTCTAGGAAGTGTTTTCTGAGAGCATAAAGAAGCTGTGTTCCAGAGATAGTCAAGGTTGTACCTTGTGATGGACTTGGTAATATATAAGAATCACCCAGGTGGTATTGGTTTTGAAGATATGAAAGGGTCATGGAGAGCAGCTGAGGCTTGGTACTGTGAGAGGTCATGGAAGGCCACTGGTGAAGGTATAACCTCAGTTGCTGGTCTAGGACTGAAGGGATCATACAAAGAAGTTGAGGCGCTGCACCATAAAGAGAGCCAATGAGAGGCTACTGGTGAAACCTAGTTGCAACTGAAGACCCCAGTGTACTGGAGATGCCAGTACCGTGGGATGATCACCCAGAACAGCAGCATAAGTGGAGTGGATTCAACTAGAGCCTAGAGTGCTACGGAGGGCAGAGCTGGAGATGTGACCCAAGCCCTTTGGAGGATCCCGGAAGATCATGTGTGGATCTCAGATATTGGTACAAGAAGCTGTAACACTGAAGTTGCCTTGTAGACCCTAATATGGTTGAGATGCCAGAACTGAGGGATATCTGCTGAGGAAAGCTGCTAACAGGGAGTTGAACCAGCTCAGGAGAAAGAAGACTGTTGTAGAAAACAAAGATGAAAAATTAATTGGAGATCTGAAGACTGCTTTGACATCAGACGTGGAGATGCAAAGTTTGGAGTTTGCCCAGCTGGTTTCATGTCTTACTTTTGGGATTACAGTTAAGTGACTGGCTGAATCTCAGGAGAGACTTTGAACTTTAGATTTGTAACATTGCTGAAACTGCTATAAACTTTGGGGACTTTTGAAGTTGGATTAAATGTATATTGCATTATGCTATGTTTAGGTATGGCCCCCATAGACTCATATGTCTGAACAACCTTATGGGGGCCAGGGAGTGGAATGTGGTAGTATGGATATGCTTGGCCTAGGGAGTGGCACTATTAGGAGGTGTGGGCTTGTTGGAGTAGGTGTGTCACTGTGGGTGTGGGCTTTAATACCCTCATCCTAGCTGTCTAGATGCCAGTCTTCTCCTGATATAGAATGAGATATAGAACTCTCAGCTCCTCCTCTACCATGCCTGCTTGGACGCTGCCATGGTCCCACCTAGATGATAATGGGCTGAACCTATGAACCAGTAAGCCAACTTCAATGTTGTCCTTATAAGAGTTGCCTTCGTCACAGTGTCTGGTCACAGCAGTAAAACACTAACCAAGACAGGCAGGAACCTGGAGGCAGGAGCTAAAGCAGAGGCCATGGAGGGGTGCTGCTTGCTGGCTCTCTTAGCCTGCTTTCTCTTACAGCTCAGGACCACCTGCTTGGGGTGGCACCACACACAGTGATTTGTGGCCTCTCCCACATTATTAATCAAGAAAATGCCACACAGACTAGTCCAATATGATGGAATCACTTTCTCTTAATTGAAATCCCTCTTTCATGATGACCCTAGTTTATATCATGTGTGGAACTGTGATAGGCAGCCTATTTTGGTTGAATGGGGCTTGCTCTGGTGACCCAGTAGAGAATTCTACAAGGGACAGAAAAGTGAGCCACATTCCCAGAGACAGGTTCTTGACACCACAGAGCCCCCAACTCCATAATTCTGTGACTATAAGTCACACAGACAATGTCCCAAGCTTCTGGCATTCTCCACCCTCACAGTTACCTGAGTATAGCCAGGTATGTTTCTCCCCACAGTTACCTGGTAACATCAAGATAACCCAGCCCACTGTAAGAGGGGCTGCTTGGCCCCTCCTCGCTCTATTTAAGCTTTCACCTTTCTTACTCTCTAGCCCTCCTTCTCTCTTTCCCTTCCCCCCTCTCTCCACGTAGCCATGGTCGGTCTCTTTCTCTTTCTACCTTCTCTCTTTTTCCCTGCCTTTCTATAATAAAGCTCTAAATCCATAGACTGTCTCTGATCATCAAGGCCCTCTGTGCTTGAATGATGGGATGGACTTTCTCCAAACGAGCTACAGCTAACCTCCCGCTGTGCTCCAGCCGCGGACCTGACCAAGGACTCAGGCCCGCGTGGGAACCATCCAACGCCTCCTCTCACCCTGCCCGCTTCTCCTTCGGCCCTGGGGCTGATGAGCCCCCCAGAGCCCTCATTCTGTTCTCAGGTCCTCCGCAGTACTCAGTGTAGGATGCCAGAAGCTGAGAACCTGTGCCTAGGACTGCCCCTTGTCTACCAACCTCCGAGTGGGGTCAGTGGCTTCACACAGCCAGACACCCACCCATGGCTGCGTGGAAAGCGCAAGGCAGTACTCCTGTGTCCTCCGCACTGGAACTCTGGTGGGAGTCGGGTTTTCTCCCACTCCCCTCTTTCCCCTACACCCACGGCACCCCCCCCCCCCCCCCCCCCCCCCCCCCCCCCCCCCCCCGCAATCATGTTGTAAAAACAAAGCGAAACTACACATTGGTAGACATGCTCTCTAGAGGGGAAGCAGACACACAGTGGTTTAGATGTTCATGTCCATGGCATGGTGCTGAGCCAGGAAGGAAATAGTTACAACCATACTTTCACAGACAGAAGATTTCAGAGAGGGATTTTCATGCTGTGGCTTTGAGGTAGGGACGGAAGTTGACAAGAAAGGCCATGGTGGAGGAGGACAGTGTGCAGAGTTGACTGAAGGAAGCAGCATAGGCAGAAACAGAAGGTTTAAAGGCATCGATACTCAGGACCAGCAGATGGTCTGGAAACAGGAAGACCTGCTACTCTTATGACAGAAAAATGATGGGTGCCTTTGAGGAAGAGAATGACAGACTTAGAGAAAGTTTCATGCAGAGAATCCATCACAGCAGGAAGAGTTAGAAGGAGAAGGGGCTGAAGCAGTGAGGTGAGCAGAGCTATTCTAAGTGATGAAAGTCCCTCCTGACCCTAGTGGTCTGAGCACTTTTACCATTGTCTTGATTTTTAAGTCTCCACTTCCCTTTTCTTCCTTTGTGTATGGTTACATCTGCCTTGCTAGATTCTAGTTAGTAACAGTGGGAAGTGTTGCCTGCCCCATCCCCCCAGGTATGTGTCTTTGCATGACATTGGGTTTAGTTCTATGGAGACAGTAGGTTCTGGGAAATTGGGACTGAAGGTCAGCTGCTTTGGTTTGACTTCCACATTTGTCTAAGACCCCACATGGCAGTACACAGTGATCAGAATGTGGCACGTGAAGCCAATAGGGAATCATGAGGTGCTTGTGGAAAGGCTGATTCTTGCTTTTGCCTCTGGACTCCTGGATCAGAGTTGCTAGCTAATCAATAGTCAATGCTTTAAAATCATAGAAGTTCAAAGATAAATTTGAATAACTCCTGGGTAAGCCACCTTCTCTCATTGACTGGTGCACAGTGACTCTTCTGCTGCCTCCTTCAGGTGACATTGAGTTTCTGGAGTTAGAAGCCCAGTGCCATTATATTACATGATGGCCAGAGACTCTCAGAGCCTTAGGATATACTTCCTGATGGAGGCCTGGTGGTGACACTTGTAGATGCTGGAGGAACACAGTGACTGACCACATGGGGCCACATCCCTGCTATCTCCCATGCTTACTACTAGTAAGCAAAAAAGTAGCACATTCAAGGTCTTAACTTTCTGCTTCAGTTTTGTTAAACAGACAGAGTCAAGTGATAAAATTTATTATTAAAGACAGCTGTGCCTCGAATAAACAGAATAAAAACAGAGGCTCAAAGACAGCGCCTGCACAGTGGTTCTTTTATTTATGCATTGCCATTCTCTGATAACTGTATGATGCAGATGAGGAAGGGATCTTAACATTTCCTTAGCAGAGGTTACCAAATAAGCACCAGGTAGAGGCTGACGTGAGACTTGGACTGTTCCTCCTTCTAGCATCTTACGCTCCCAAGTCTGTCCACGAAGCTGCAATTATCATCTTGGAGTTTGTTCCAGTTGGGTTACTATTGCTGTGATGAAACACCAGGACCAAAGAAACTCAGGGAGGAAAAGATTTATTTGGCTTACACTTCTATATCATTCTTCATCATCAAAGTACATCAGGGCAGGAACCCAAACAGAGCAAGAACCCGAAGACAGGAGCTAACGCAGTGGCCATAGATCAGTGCTGCTTACTGGCTTGCTCCTCATGTCATGCTCAGCCTGCTTTCTTATAGACCCCAGAACTATCAGCCTAGGCTAGGGGCTGGGTCCTCCCACATCAGTCACTAATTAAGAAAATGTCCTACAGGCCTGCCTATAAGCCTCATCTTAGGTAGACATTTTCTCAGTTGAGACTTTCTCCTCTCCAATGACTCTAGCTCGTGTCAAGTTGACATAAGAACAGCCAGCACACCATTCTTGCCAGATGAGTCATGGAAATGCCTGGAAAGTATTTATTTATTTGGTGTGTGTGTGTGTTCACTCATTGCACTGGCACACAGGTATCCTACTGAACTACTCTTGGAAGTTGTTTCTTTCCTGCCTCTTGTGGGATCCAAGGATCAGAATCAAGTTATCAGCCTTTCATACAAGTACCTTTGCCTACTAAGTCATCTCACCATACCATTTTCTTCTAGTTATGTAGTCTAGGATTCAAGCCTAGGGAATGGTGCTGCCCAAAGTGGGCATGTCTTTTTACATCAATTAACTTTATCAAGTTACTCTCTAATAGGCAAGCCCAAAGGCCTGTCTGTAAGTTCATTCTGAATCTCATCACCTTGAAATTTGAAATTATGAGTCTGTGCTTATCTGATTGGGATCTTCCTCAGTGATGGAAACATGATTCTGCTTGTATATCAACTTAAAAAGGCATCATTTTGTTTGGGTGGAAGGCATACAGTACCCATTCAAGGACAACACACTCTTGGGGTGAGTGGCCTGCTGGTGGCATGCAGCACAGGGACAGCTGCCTGACAATTTGAAGGCCTGTGTGTATCAGCACATTCCCATGTCACCTGAAAAATCTAGATTGTGGTATGTGCCTAAAGGAGACAAGGCCTGGGCACGGGTTAGCTGCCAATAGGTGACAGACATTACCATTACATTGAAACAATATCTTCCAAGCGAAAAGTTGAGATTTACAGTACTAATTCAACTCAGTGATACCACAGTGGTGATTCACACGGTGGCTGGACCCTGGGGCTGGGAAGAGGATTGGTCCTGTGTGTAGTTTTGGGAAGGAGGTTCCTCTCCAGGAATGGATGGATCCCGACTCTGTTTCCTGTCTCCTGAGACTCATTCTTTTGTTCCTCCAGAGTGAAATAATCTATTCTCATCCAGGAAAGCAAACACCAGTGACACTCAGCATTTCCTAGGTTTCTTGGAAAGAGCTGTGAGCAGGCCCAAGTTCTGAACAGCAGAGGCTGTGTCCCTGGAGACATGGATGCTTCCTCTGTTCTGCCTTTTTTGTGTCTATTCACTTTGGTTAAGCCATTTGAAACTTTCCCCCTGAGAAACTCTGCCCTCTAAACCAACAGCAGTACAGAATCCTCACACAGAATAGATTGTTCGTCCTGGCCAGAACCATGAGGTCAAGGCATCTCCTTTCTCCTAATGGTACCCATGGCTTCTCTAGCCAGCATGTGACATGCTGGGCTCCTATGGTGGTCTGCTACTCCACAAATGTGCAAAAGCTTCCCGGGCAATGGGACACTTTGGCCGGGGCAGACTTTTCCCCTCCTTGGATGTGTGGCTTGACCTCATTAACTCCAGGCCATGTCTATGCTGTTACAGGAGCTGTTTATTCACAGTCCCAAGAGTGCTACACCCAGAGAGGAAGATGCTGCTGCTGTATTCTTCTGATCCGGAGTCAGATCCACCCCTTGCAGGGCTCAATCCCCAAGGAGACATTCTCCTTCTTGGGAAAGAGATGCAAGAGAGACTTTGTAACAGAAATTGCCATTTGGTTCTGGGTTGGCATAAAGATTACCATGAGGAATGTGGCATATAATGAGCAGCTGTGTGTGGTGGGAGCATTGCCGTGAGCAGAGGGAACACTGTCATGAGCAGTGGGAGCACTGCCGTGAGCTGTGGGAGCATTGCTGTGAGCTGTGGGAGCATCTGCTGTGAGTGGTGTGAGCAGTGCCATGAGTGGTGTGATCACTGCCATGAGTGGTGGGAACACTGTCATGACTGGTGGGAGCACTGTTGTGAGCAGTGGGAGCACTGAAGAGAGTGGTGGGAGTTCATTTTGCTCTCTGTAGAAGAGTCTAAAGTGCGCTGTTCACTCATCCCAGCAGATTCTATAGAGCCTGGAATAGAGATGTTGAGAAATCCCCTGAACTACTTCAGTTTCAAAGGCAAGCTTTGTGGACATGGAGTTAGGCCCTGCAGGGGCCCAGTGATGTCTTTATTTTCTAGTTACTATAGACAAAGAAGAAAATGCTCTTTTAGTTTGAGAAAATATAAAACATTGAGGGGAAGGAAGGCCATATGGGCCAATTAAGTTTAGACACCATGATGCCATTATGGATGTCCTAAAAAAGGCTAGCACTAGGTGTCCGGAGGACCTTGGCACTGGAGAACCCAGAGTTAGCAGTGGTGTAATCTGTTATGTAGCCATTCGTCTGGGAATGTAATATAAATTCGCCCTTCGATGCCTTTGCCTGCAGTTAGATAGCATGTAACATACACCTGTGGCTGCTCACAGTGTCTTCTCCAGCTGGCTCTCCAGACCTCCTTCCTGTCTCTGGAACTTCGGCCTCACAAGCGTCTCTTTCTTTCTTTTTTCTCTTTCTTGAGCATATTCCTGCTTCATTCATATCTACATACAGGTAAGATTCTGGAGGGTAGCACTCCTTCCTAATGTGTTACATGGGCTGAAAGGACAGATTCATTTTAGTATTCGTCTGCTGACACTGGCTTTTTAAAATGAGATATGTATTTCAAAGTGTTGGTTGATCATAAAGATCTTCTATTACAAATAAGCACCTGAAAGAAAAACTTTCTTCCTGTGTGGACGTGCGCACCGCCATTTGGAACCATTGAAGCTTCTTGTCTACACGTGGGGTATAGGGCTGGGCTGTTCCAGGGCCCACAAGATCTACCTTGTGAGACATGTATTCCCATTCACACATGCATGCCACTACCACAGTGGCTTCTGTTTGGGGCAGATGTTAACAACGTCCACAAGAATGTTAGGCAGTAGAGTTGAGCTCTGTCATCTGTCCCAGCTCCTGTCTTGAACGTCCTAAGACTATCTCCCAGAGCTGGAGAAGAATATTTCCTGACTCCTGTTTTTACTGTAAGAACACAGGAGCACTTTCTTATTCTCCCCAATAACTAACAAAATTCTGTGTGGTCATCTTTTCATCATCCTGTCAAGGACCCGTGCCTACCTCACGGACATGGGGACATCTCAAGAACTGAGTGGATGTCTGAGGAGGTGGACATAGGAAGCATAGACTGAAGAACCAAGATAACCCCTCACGCGTTCAAAGTGCTATTCAGAAATCAGCAGTAAATTGAGAGCTGTAAACATACCCATTCATGACAGACTTATTCCAGTTCATAAAGTCTAGTGTGGACGACCTCATCCTTCTGTCCACCCCCATCCCCACTCTGCTCTCTAGACCTCTTCCTCTTTCCTTTTCGATAAAGAGTGCCACCATTTTCTTAAATAGAGATCATGCCAGTCCATCCCCCTTCATTTCTGTGTATAGCCTTCTGATAGTTCTCACATTAAAAAAAAAATACATTTCCACCCTTTTACTAGAAAGGAGATATTACAGCACTTCCGTGGGCTTTTTGTCAATTAGATTTAAAAACAGAGAAGAGGGTGAAAAAGCTTCTGGTCCCACTTTTCATAGATCACAGATCATGACAGCAGCACCCAGCATGGGGCTGTGCTCAGCTATGACACCCAGCATTTGCTGGGTATTCCATCATGGACTGCTCTACTCTCTGATTGTCTGAGGTCAGGCCACCTAGTGGTTTTGCAGGACTGAAGTTACCAGCCATGGGTCGGGGCTGGGAGCGAATATTCCAGGCAGGCAGCCCAGTACTTTTGTTTAAATATGGAGGAGTGAGTAGGGGCTGAGTAGATCTCGGTGGTGGTAAAGAAACCTCAGAGAAGTCCTCTGGGAACGCGTCTTCTTTCTGTTGCTTTAATATCTTCAGCTGAGTGAAATTAATTAAAAAATAAAGTAAATATACCAAATGTGTATGTTATGTGTGTGCATTTGTGTGCATGTGCATGGGTGGATGTGTGATACTTGTTCTTATATATTCTGAGACACTGCCACACAGAACCAGGTTTTATGCCCTGGAGTCTTTTTAAATCTCTCTCTTTCTCCCCTGCCCCTCTCTCCCTCTCTCCATATTTCTCTCTCTCTCTCTTTGGGTGGGGGTTGCTTGGTAACTGTCATCAGTTTAAGGGATCAATGGGAGTCTTGGAAAAAAACCCCAGCAGATGAGGAGAGATGACTGTGTGTTCAGAGACCAGATCTCTACTCTGGCTTCTGACCCCCTGGGCCTCTATTTTCTCATCTGGAACCTGGAGCTTTAGCTTAGGAGTGAGGTCATATTGTGCTGACTTTCTGGTGATTGGCTTATTTCACCTTCTGAATCCCTTTAGGATGTCACAGATGGCAAGATTTTATTTTTATTCATAAGTACACTATAGCTGACTTCAAACACACCAGAGGATGGCATCAGATCTCATTATGGGTGGTTGTAAGCCACCATGTGGTTGCTGGAATTTGAACTCATCACCTTCGGAAGAGCAGTTGGGTGCTCTTACCCGCTGAGCCATCTCACCAGCCCCAAGATTTTATTTTTTTATTCATTTATTTTTCTTTCCTTTTTTCTTTTGGTGTGGCTGAATACCATTCTACTTTGTAGATACACCACAGTTTCTTTATGCCTTCCCTTGTTAATGGGCATGTGGGTTGTTCCCATTTCTTAGTTATTGTCAGCAGAGCTGCAGTGCATGGGTCCTGCAGTGCATGGGTCTGCACAGCTCCTTCGCTGACACCCACAACAGTGGAATTCCTGATCATGGATTTGGGTAATTGGCTAAAGAGAAATTCCTTTCTTCACACTTTTCATTGAAATCTGAAGGGACCATACTTGATTTTCCTATTTGGTAAATATAAGATATAGCATGAATCTTTAATACTCTCACTTTAGTTAAGGAATTAATTTGAAAATAACAAGTGCTTGTCTTAACAGAATATAGGTTTAAGTAGACATGGGTTGGAATCCAGGATCTGTGGGCTCTGACCTCTTAGAATGTATTGTGACAGTTCTAAAGATGATGATTTTAATAATTCACAGATGTTTCTATTTAGTTAATAGTGAGGTCATATTCTAAACAGATATCATTCATATTCAACCTTTTGTGTTCTTCTCTGCTTCTCTAGTTGATAAGTGAAACACACATCCGTGGGGAGAAGAGGTCAGACTGAGATCCTGCTTGGGTAACCATACTACATAAGGTCAGGGAGCCATTCCAAGAGCCAGGGCAGTTTTCTAAGTCTTCTCAGACTTCCCCTTGTCACCTGAGAAGCTTTTGCACAAAGCTGGATATATAGTCATATAAAGTAGGTAAAAATAAAAATTTATTATAATATATTTTTAAATAATCGTTTGGTGTACACATACCTTTAACATTTATTGATGACAAAAGCAAACTTTTATCAGAGGAGGATGTGCTTATTTATTTGTAAACAGAGAATTTAATACTTGACGCTGCAGGACATTGGGCATCTTCAATGGCTTTCAGTGCTGATGGATACTTTGCTTTTGTGGTCACCAGTGGCGAGCACAGATTTGCCCAAACATGCAGTACAAAGGAGCGGTAATGTGCTGAGGCTCTTCTCAGAAATAGCTGGGAATTTTGTTCTATTAGCAATCCCAGATCCAATGAACAACTTTTTAAAAGGTAAAGAAACGCAATTCGGTTGTTATTGGTTCTAATGCTTTGTTTTATTTCAGCTCCCAAAAGCCACACTTCCAGACCTGAGGGTCCCTGTCCCAGCTGGCTTTGATTGGTAATAAAGAATTTCCATAGAGCCAATGGCTGGACTTTCAGATTGCATGGGCGAGAGGGGCCAGGGGAGAGAGGAGAGTTGGAGAATCATCATGATGGAGGAAACAGGAAGATGAAACTTAAAGGCCTGCTGGCATATAAGGGTCTGGGAAAGTGGCTACTCCCCATCTGGGCCTGGGGTAGCAAAGATAAATATAGATTTTAAAAAGATGTTAACACAGGAATACTGGAGAGGAGTGTTTGCTAGCCACAGGGAAATTTATAATTGCCCAGCTATTGAGCTAGTTAAGGCAAATCGAAATTAGCTGGTGCATGCGAGTGTGCGTGCATATGTGTGTGTGTGTGTCTTTCATTTGTGAATCCAGAGAGCTCCTGGGTGGGTGTAGCGCATGCATGACCTACCAGGAGCAAAAGCAATTTAACTAATTTAAAGCTACAGTCAGCAACCCAAATTAGCAATTTTTCAGGTAAAATTCTCTAATGTAATCCAACCTGAAGATATAGTCTCTTGATGCATGCTGAAGAATGGTAGGGGATGTTACCAATCTTTGTTTTCCATATGGAAGCATTGTGTATCTACAAGCAGAAGAAACCTTATATGTCCAATTAAACACATGGCAGTTCAATTCAAATCTATATTACAAATACAGCCTTGAATCAGAGCCAGGTGTGGTGGCACAGGCCTTTAATCCCTCTACTAGGGAGGCAGAGGCAGGAGGATAGCCTGGTTTAAATAGTGAGACCCTGTCTCACACGCACCAAATAGTCTTAAATCTAAACGGAGTTGTTCTGTGCAGTAGTCATGAATATTGTCTGCTGGGACTCCACATACAGGGAAAAGTGAAGTCTCCTGATGCTGTCTGGGAAGCCCTGCTGCCCACACCTTGGATTCTGAATGTGGTTTTCAATTAACTTTTAGGCATCGTGTGCTCAGAAAACCCCCTTCTGATTAACATTTTGGTGATCATCACGTTCAGCCATGTGACCCCACATGGGGTCATACCCCACAGTTTTAGAAACTGTAAATTAAGCTGTTGACTAATTACATGAGAACAAATGATCTTATTTTTTTATTGGATATTTTATATATTTACATTTCAAATGTTATCCCCTTTCCTGGTTTCCCTCCTTTCTGGAAACACCCTATCACATCCTCCCTCCCCCTGCTTCTGTGAGGGTGTTCCTCCACCCATGCACCCACTTTCAGCTCCCCACCCTTGAATGTCCTACACTGGGGCATCTATTGAGCCTTCATAGGACCAAGGACCTCTCCTTCCATTGATGCATGACAAGGCCATCCTCTGCTACATATGCAGCTGGAGCCATGGGTCTCTCCATGTGTACTCCTTTGTTAATGGCTTAGTCCCTGGGAGTTCTGGAGGGGGGGGGGTGGTCAGGGTGGTTGATATGATCTTAAAGATTGACTTCTGACCATATGATTCTTTGCAAGAGTAGATGGGGGATTTATATTCAGGTCATAAAGGGGGACCGTACAGTCCTAACTGCAGAGTGGGCTGGGGGAGGGAGGCAAAAATCCATCACTTAGGAGAGACAAGAAATCCAAATCTAGAGGCTGGTCTAATAGGTCAGTTACCCCAAGTGAAAAAGAATAAAGTCAATGTCTCATTCAGCCCTCATGCTGAGCTTGAAGAAAACTTAAGCTAGGTAGGTCTCCCATCCTCTGAGGACGTGAGGTCAGCCGCCCAAGAGGAAGAGTGAGTCTATCCATCCCTCTATTTGGACTTCTGTCCCAAAGTATCTATAAAGGAACCAGGGAAGCATAATTATCCTTCATGATGGTGGGAGACTACATGGCGCAAACAGAAATCGGGAAAATCTGTGTTCTGTGGAAACTGCTGTTTGCAGCCGCCTCCTCTGAATCACGGCGCACCAACCCTTCAGGGGTAACTGGGAGCAGTTGTCTCTGGGACATGGCCAGGCAGGTGGGTCCTAGAGCAGCTCTGAGTTCTCCTTCTTTTACTCACACAGCTGGTTGGCTCCTTGGAGCCTTTAGAGTGCTGTGTGTGTGTGTGTGTGTGTGTGTGTGTGTGTGTGTGTGTGTGTGTGTGAATTCCTATTGGTTTGAAGGGTGGTATCAATGATCTGGCCTGACATCTGACAAGTATTCTCAGCCTGACATCTGACAAGTATTCTCAGCACTTATCAATTGACTGACAAAATGTCACCAAGCGGTTTTTTTTTCCTGTTTTTATCGGGCAATGCACAAGTTGACCACTGGATGGCAATGTTTCCCCACGAACGCATCTTCTCCCCGCCCCCTTCCTAGTGAGGACAAAAGCGGCTGGAAAGTGGTCCAGGTGCTGCCATTCTGCGGAGCTTTCTCCTAAGTAGCCGGTTTCCTCCTGGGAAGGGGAAGACCCAGAAGTCTCACAATTCAGAATATTTTTTTCTCGTTTCTGTAATCCACATGCAGAGCTTTTGTGTTTTTCTTTCTTTTTTATTATTTCCTTTTTTAAAAATCTCGCCTAGAGAAGTTTTCATTCACTGACACCAACAGATTTATTTTCACGCTGCCTTAGAGACAGAACATTCTGTTGGACGCGGGTCCACAGGAGAGCGCGGTTTCAGACACCTCTGTAATAGGAAGCGACGGGTAGGCAGGCACTGGGGAGGATCCGTACCTGTGGTCGGTGCTGTGGGAGGCTCCTGAAAGTGGCAGCGAAAACCCTGATACTAAATACCGCCCAAACTGCTTGTTACTTCTGTGGTCTCTAGATGACATGTGGACACCCAGACAGTCTTCCCATCCTCCTTGTAGAGTTGCTGGGGAATTCTATGTCATAATCGAAATTCCTTAATGCTTCAGAGCTTTCAACTGAGGTCTGAGCTGGCTCTCGGCTCCTCCCTTTGTGCTTTGGGAGCCTTAAGGTAGCTTGAGGGGTCTTAAAGATGGGTTGGGCCGAGCCTTGCTCTGGCTGCCTATGCTTGTGGCTTTCATACTGTGCCTTGGGACCTAGAAAAGGACAATCTAAAGGCTGGAAGGAGCTTGAGAGTTTAGCCACTTCAGCTCCATTCTTTGTGTGTGTGTGTGTGTGTGTGTGTTGCATGTATGTGGATGTGTGAATGTGTGTGCAGGCACATATGGATGCGAGAACAGTTGGCTGTTTTCCTCTCTCACCTTTTCCTTTTCTTTTCTTCTTTCCTTATTCCCTCCCTCCTCTCTCTCTCTCTCTCTCTCTCTCTCTCTCTCTCTCTCTCTGACAGGGTCTCTCTGCATAGCTATCACCTTTTATTAAGGCAGGGCCTCCCCCTGAATCAGAAGCTCAGGCTGTCTGGACAGCTCTTCTTTTGGACCCTTGGGCTCCTACAATGCTGAGTTGACTGGCGCACTTAGCAAAGCCTAGTGTTTTCTTGGGTGTTGGGATTTCTACTCAGGGCTTCTTGCTTGCAGACCAAGTGTTCCTGCCTGGTCAGCCATCTCCCAGGCCAAGGTCCTTTGAGTTTTACATTTTAACTTCATTCTTTGGCAATTTGACACACTAAACAATGTTGTGCAACATATATACCCCCCCATTCCCCTCTCCAATCATTTAGATATCATCTCCCATATGTCCCTACAAACTTGATCACTTCCCTGCTCTTCTTCCTTCTCTCTTTCCTTCTTGCCCTCTCCTCCTTCCTCCCCTCTCTTCACCCATGGAGTACAATTATTGTCGCATGCTTAAGACACATACTGCTTACATCCTTAAGGGTATGGGGTACCTTCCACTGGAGTGTGGACAACCAACTATGGCCACACTGATGAAGAAAACGGTTTCTTCTTCCCACAGTGGCTATTCAACTTCCTATGACTCCTCCATTAGGATGAGAAGCCCATAAGACCCTCCCCCTTCATGTTGGAGTGTTGGTTGACTTGCTCTTGTGCAGGTCTTACACAGGTAACCATAACTACTGTGAGTTCATGAGTGGGGTGGTCTTGTCATGTCCAGGTGACATAATTTCACAAAAAATCCCCAACTTTTGGCTCCTAAAACCTTTCCATTTCCTCTACCATGATATTCCCTCAGCCTTGGGGCTGAAGGTATGATACAGATTTTTCCATTCAGGACTGAGTTCTCCGCAGTCACATAGACTCTTTGACCAGTTATGAGTCTCAGAATTAAACATCATTGGTTGCATAAAGACGTTTCTGTGATGAAGAGTTGCCCTGGTCTATATGAATAAGGAAAAGTATTTATAGGATAGTTTGATGTGATGTCCCTTTAGCACTTAAGATCTACCTCCCCCACTTGAAATGTAAATGAAGAAAATATCTAATAAAGAGAAAAAAAATAAGTTTTGCAAAGAATTCTCAACTGAGGAATTCTGAATGTCTGAGAAACATCTGAAAAAAATGTTCAACATCCTTAATCATCAGGGAAATGCAAATCAAAACAACCCTGAGATTCCACCTCACACCAGTCAGAATGGCTAAGATCAAAAATTCAGGGGACAACAGATGCTGGCGAGGATGTGGAGAAAGAGGAACACTCCTCCATTGCTGGTGGGAATGCAAGCTTGTACAACCACTCTGGAAGTCAGTCTGGCGTTATCTCAGAAAATTGGACATAGTACTACCAGAGGATCCAGCAATACCTCTCCTGGGCATATACCCAGAAGATGTTCCAACTGGTAACAAGGACACATGTTCTACTATGTTTATAGCAGCCTTATTTATAATAGCCAGAAGATGGAAAGAACCCAGATGTCCCTCAACAGAGGAATGGATACAGAAAATGTGGTACATCTACACAATGGAGTACTATTCTGCTATTAAAAAATTAATTTATGAAATTCTTGGGCAAATGGATGTATCTGGAGGATATAATCCTTAGTGAGGTAACCCAATCACAAAAGAAGTCATTGGGTATGCACTCACTGATAAATGGATATTAGCCCAGAAACTTAGAATATCCAAGATACAATCTGCAAAACACAAGAACATCAGGAAGGAAGACCAGCACATGGATACTTCATTCCTCCTGTGAAGAGGAAACAAAATAACCATGAAAAGAGTTACAGAGACAAAGTTTAGAGCTAAGATGAAAGGATGGACCATACAGAGACTACCCCACCATGGGGGATCCATTCCATAATCAGTCATTAAACTCAGACACTATGGCATAGGTCAGCTAGTACCTACTTAAGGGACCCTGATATAGCTGTCTCGTACAGAAGTGGATGCTCATAATCATCTATAAGAGGGAACACAGGGCCCACAATGGAGAAGCTAGAGATAGAACCCCAGGAGCTGAAGGGGTCTGCAGCCCTAGAAGAGGATCAACAATATGAACTAACCAGAACCCCCAGAACAGGTGTCTCTAGCTCCATATGTAGCAGAAGATGGCCTAGTCAGTCATCATTGGGAAGAGAGGCCCCTTGGTACTGCAATCTTTATATGCCCCAATACAGGGTAACGCCAGGGCCAAGAAGTGGGAGTGGGTGGACAGGGGAGCAGGGAGGGGGGAGGGGGAGACTTTCGGAATAGCATTTGAAATGTAAATTAAGAAAATATCTAATAAAAAAAATGGAAGAGAAAAAAAATCTACCTCCCCACAGGTTACTGGCCAGGCTTACAGGATGCATCAGTTTACTCCTGTGGATCAAGATTTAAGTCCATTAGGATTGGAAAGATGTTGGTTACCCCCACAACATCTATACCACTATTTCGGTCATAGACATTTCTTTTCGGGGTTGGCTCTTTTTAGCTCACAGAATGCACAGCTGGTTAAGGCTGTTGATAGCTTCTCTCCCCATGCAGCCTGCAAAGCACCTGTGCCCATCTTCTTTTGAAAGGCTTTTGGCATCCCAAGGACAGCCGGCAAACCTGTCATACTTGGAGGGTTTCCTTCACTCCTCCCTACAGGATAAGATCTGCGGTCTGAGTGTTAGAGGCTTGGTGATTGGAGTCCAGTTTGAAGACCCGATTGCTGCTCTCCAGCCTTCCCACTCCTGCTCCACATATGGCTGCCTGCTACCCACCACAGCTCCTGTCCTCTAATGGGGATGAGAAGGATCAGAGCTGAGCCCCTGGAATCAAACACATTTTAAACTAGTGAATAATGAAAGCCACCACTAGCTGAATCCTCTCCCCGGACAGGGCCTGGGCTAAGCCTTTTATCTTCACGATTTTATTTAATCCTCAGCTCTGCTCTGCAAGACACCCTGAGTTATCCCTAATTTACAGATAAGAAAAGTGGGGAGCAAAGAGAGGTTAAATAGTGAGTGCGCTCGAGCTACTTAGTCTCATCCAAACCCATTAGAACTGCAGTTTCCCGACTCCTTTGCCTCTTAAATGGGTCTACAACTCAGTCAGTTGGTTAAAATGCTATAGTGTCACTAGGATAGTGGGGTTGATTCTTGGTTCAGCCCTACACCTCACTCCTGGCACTGGTACAGAGCTGCACAGAACCAGACCTAAATACTAGCTGCAAAACTTGAGGAGTTAGCTCTGTACAGCTTGTGTCTCTCTAAGCATTTATGTGTTTGAGCGTCCACCCCAACACATGTGTATAGATCCTTGTGTGGAGGCAAGAGATCAGTCTTGTTCTCAGGAGCCATATATCATGTCCTTTCAGGCAGGTTCCCCCACTGGGATCTGGGGCTTCCTGGCTGGGCTAAGCTAGATGGCCAGTGAGCTTCAAGGCTCTGCCTATCTCTGTCCCCCTCAGTTATGAGGTAGCAAGTGTGCATACAACTCCTGTTGGAAGATCCTGCTATTTAAAGGTCCTAGTCCACCATGTCTGGACTGCTCCCCGGACCTCTGTGCAAAATGGAGGGCTTCCTTTCTCAGCCGGGCTTTCTCATCTCTACCCAATCTGGGGAGCCTGACTCCCATACTTGACCTCAGGGATGTCATGTAATCCTTGGTGAAATCAGAGGTTCAACTTCCTGGAACGTGTCTGAATGCAAATGAGGTATCCCAGTACCTCAGCCAATGAAACTTCACACTAAGAAGTTTCTTAGTTTCTTTCCCTCTTTCCAGGGTTCACCCTGAATAAAGAACACAAGCTGTTTCGTTGACTGTCATCTAAGAAAACTGTTTTGTAAAAAATCTGTAACACTGAAATCTTCAGAGGAGACCACCTCCCTACCAGCATTCACCGCTGGACTGGGATCCTGCCGACCCACCTGTTCCAGACTTCGCTTCATTCATCCTTTCCCTGTCGGTGTGCTTCAGGGCCTTGGACATAAGGGAAGAAGCAGACTTCAGAACTCAGCTCCACTCTATCCATCCCTGCCTGGTATGTAGCAGTGCCTGGACACCCCAAGGGAAGAAGCAAAACCATAAATTCCTAGTTTATTTTTATGCAGGTACTAGGGATCAATCGCAGGTCCTCATGGCTGTGTAGTAATCAGTTTACTGAAGGAGCCCTCCCTCATCCATCCTTCAATACTCCTTTAGGATCTTGTGTCATGGAGACTACAGTCCCTCGTATTCTTATCCCTATGAGGTGGGATTAGTGGTAGCAGAGCTGCTTAGACAGTTAAACGTACCGTTCACCAAAGACAAAGCCTGATGGCTTGTGCCACTCGGAAGACTTTAACCAGGCTCACTGCTGGGCAGAAGGCTAGGTGTGCCGGTTTCAGAGAGTGTTATGCATACGCAGGGAAAGTCATCCTGTGCACGTGGAATGAAGAGGTTGCATTTGTGCAGCAAGGGAGCTTGTGAATCCCTGGCTATGTCAGAAGCTGCATAGAGGGCTGCTGCCATTTATAGCCAGCCGCATCCCAGAAGGTTCGCCCTCTGCGTATCGATTGCCTTAGGGTTTCCATTTATATTGATTGAGGTAATGCCGATGGCATTTACCCGACTGCATATTCATCACTGTCCACATTGGAAATATGTCATCTGTGTTGGGGGTGGAGGGATCACAGGTTTTCCTGGACTTGGGGAATGGTGAGCTTGAACTGGTTCAGTGGACTTGAACTCTCTGTTCAGATCTGAGTTGCTTCTTGGAAGCCTCCAGTTAACTTTTTTCTATGAATGCTATTATTTTCTTTACCCTGCTCCCTTACGAATGGCAAGAGGCAGGGTACTGTGTGAATCTTAAATTTGTCATGTAGTATTTGATCAGCGGCATGGCATTTGTGGCACTGGGAATGTTTCTGGATTTGTCCCCGGGATTTAGCAGAGCTCTCTCATGAATGTTGGGCTGTTCTACAGTGGAAGAAAGAACATGAACCCCCACAGGGATGCTTGAAGAAGAATATAATAGACCTCTGTAGCCTCCAGAGTTCAGACCTGGTGCCCCACTGAAGGCGTGCCACAGGAAGCCACATACTTTGTGGTTCTCCAGCCAAGGCTGTTTTCCATTGTTGTGCTAATCTACACCTGCCTTCTCCAAAGGCTGCTGCCTGTCGCTGTGCCACATGGGGACCCTGCTTCCAGCGGGGACATTCCACAGTGCTTCCACATCCCAGGCACCTGCGAAGAGCTGACTGTGTGTGTGTGTGGGGGGGATCCTCTCCCAAAACCAAGAAAGAACTCTAATTAAGATCAGACGATGACCCTGGAAGAAGACATCCCGAGAAGAATACTGCAGCTCCACGGCGGCTCCATATGGTCTCCAAGATGGATCCAGGGGTCCCGGGAACGGGATGGCAGGGCCTTCCCTCTCAAGACTAAGAAAAATGTTCCAGTAAAAGACAGACATGTTCTGATTGGTGATTCGTCTCAATGTTTTATTTTCTCTCCCATCTAGTCCTAACAAGCCCCAGTCTGCCTTCCGGGGAACCCAGGTTTTGTGGGGGACCGCAGGTAGCCCCCAACAGACCTCTGCCCCTTCCACTGTATTGCAGGAATAAGCTGCAAGGGACCTTGCTTGTTTGTTTTTCTTTCTGGGCACTGTCAGAAAGCTGAGTTCAGGCATGGCAGAGGGGCCTTGATCATGGTTCAGCTGTGACAGGCCAGAGCTTGAGTGTGACTCAATGAAGTGATTGGCTCTATAGCCTCAATTTCAACACTTTCAAAAAGGGCCCCTTTCTAATGTGTTGGGGTGGGCGCTCAAACACATAAATGCGCAGAGAAACACAAGCTGTACAGAGCTAAGTTTGGCAGCTGGTATTTAGGTCTGGTTCTGTGCAACTCTGTACCAGTGCCAGGAGTGAGGTGTAGGGCTGGACCAAGAATCCACTATCCTAGTGAAACTATAACATTTTAACCAACTGACTGAGTTGTAGACCCAAGATTAACGGAAGAGTGAAATTTGATAATGAATATTTGAAAGCATTACGCAGTTATTAATGGGCACAAGAGCCTGTCAGAGCAAGATTCTTGTGACATCACTCAGTGGATTTCTTAGGACTCCCTGCAGATTTGTGATATCCTGGGTTACTTACTCTTGTGCTAGCACAAAGGCAGTCTTGTCCAACCTCTATAAGCAGTTCCTGGGTTACTGCCTGTGAGATGCTGAACATTAAGCCTTTGGGGCATAGTGTGTGTTAGCCTGATGCAGTTTCTTTCTTAATGACCTTACTAACTTCTGTGCTCTTGAAGAGGAGAGATGGGAGTCTCTGATGCTGCATGGAGATGCATCTCCCATTTGGAGGCTGTTTCTAAATCATTTCTCTTTCTTCATCTTAAATCATAATCTTATTTTCCCAATATAACCCCTTGCACATGTTTGGTGTCCGTAATAGCAAAGGAATGATGGACTTTATTGTAGTATGTGGATGTGTGGCACAGCTTTCTTGCTTTGTGGTTTTTGTTTGTTTGTGCTTTAGTTTTTTGTTTTTGTTTTTTCAAGACAGGGTTTCTCTGTGTAGTCTTGGCTGTCCTGGAACTCATTTTGTAGACTAGACTGGCCTCAAACTCAGAAATCTACCTGCTTCTGCCTCCCAAGTGCTGGGATTAAAGGCGTACGCCACCACCACCTGGCTACCATGTGGTTTTTAATGAGAGTCAGATACATACTCTATTTTGTTGAGTTTTTATCTGTGGCTTCCATATTTCCTAAAAAGAACTTGAAGCTGTTTCCAGGGATCACCTGCAGAAATTACAGTAAAAGAAGGAGAGTAAAGAGGAAGAGGAGACTATGAGCATCCACTTCTGTATTTGTCAGGCACTGGCATAGCCTCACATGAGACAGCTAACACAGGGACTCCAATGGAGGACTAGAGAAAGTACCCAAGAGGCTGAAGGGGTCTGCAACCCTATAGGTGGAACAACAATATGAACTAACCAGAACCCCCAGAGCTCATGTCTCTAGCTGCATATGTAGCAGAAGATGGCCTAGTCGGCCATCACTGGAAAGAGAGGCCCCTTGGTCTTGCAAACTTTATATGCCCCAGGAGAGGGGAACACCAGGACCAAGAAGTAGGAGTGGATGGGTAGGGAGCAGGGTGGGGGGAGGTTATAGGGGACTTTCAGGATAGCATTTGAAATGTAAATAAAGAAAATATCTAATAAAAAAAGAGGAGGAAGAGGAGAAGGAAGATGTTGAGGAGGAGGGGGAGAGGAAATGGGAAGAAGGAGAAGAGTGGAGAAATAGAGGGAAACGGAGTGGAATAAGGAAGGAACAAGAATACTCACTGAGACACCCCCCTGACACACAGCTGGGAGCTGCCTCGGCAAGATCTTCCTGCTATTCCTGACAAGAGTGTTCTTTAGTGGAAGCTTCTAGCTCTTCAGGCAAAGTTGGGTAAGGACATCAGACAGGTTTCTGATTTTCTCTCTCTTACCTAAGGGCGTCTCTAAGAACATTCCCACTCACCAGAAGAGAACATTCCAGTGGGGCAGATGGTGCCCATGTCAGTACATCTCCTTCCCGGTGGCACCCTTGCTCACGTGGTCTGCTCACGTGGTCTGTGTACTGTGATCCTGCGCTAACCCCAGTCTTCATGTGTGCTGGCTTGAGGACTCCATCTGAAGATGGGTGGAAGTGGAGAATATACAAATGTACAGACAGCTTCTAAGATTAAAGCCTGAGGCTTTCACATTAGCCTATGCAACAACATTGTATGGTATGACTTTACTCAGTTCAGCTGTGTATCATTGGGTGTCAATCAGTTTAACTGATCCCTGCAAGCTCCTCCCAGGTGGAGGCGGAAGACTGGGAGCTGTGCATTCTGGGGGATGTGGGGCAGTGGATATCTAACGAAGGGAATGATGTGTGTGCTTTTCTTGGAGGACAGAAGGATGGAAGTGATTTTCCAGAGACCCACTGGGCGTTTCCTGGAGTTGCTGAGAGGAAGCACCCATGCTATAGATTTTTTTTCCTTTTTTTTATGGTGATGAGGAGACCCTTCTGTGTGACAATCTCTCTTCTGCCGCACATGGTTGTGGAGTTTGCAATTATATTGTAGTTTTAAAAAATATTTTTTCTGGAGGGCTAATGTTTACATTCACAAATGTGGGCAGCTTAACTAACAGTTTAAATGGAAAATTTAATACATTCCATGATTGCTTCATTTGCATGTTTTATCAATTCACCATCATTCTGGGGTCTGTATAGTACAGTAATTAGAAACTGCATTCTAAAGAGCTGTGTATTCAGTGTGTGAGTGGAGGCTGGAGAAGACCTGAAGGCTGACAGGCAAGCATGCCATGAGCTGCCCTATCTGGGTGGGACCTTGTGTTCTAGGGGGAACGAGGCAGTTGCAAAGGTCTGCCTGGTTTCCCTGTGTTCCCATGATGTTGATATTTACATCATGATTCCGTGGCCTGGCTCAGACTCAGAGCAGCAGGCTTCACGGGCCTAATGGCATTGCAGAGATGAGATATCCCTAAATCCAAGAATACAGTCCTAGTCCTAAGGAGCAAGCTGGCACCCATGCAGAGCATCCACATGTGGGAATCAAACCCCAGAGTGCCCTCTTGTCCCTCACCTTTGTGTCATTGCAGACAAGTGTGGCTGCAGAAGTAATGTTGTTACTAAGCTCTGGGTCAGTCCTCTGCTGTGCAGTACAGTGTGGGGCATGGCCAGGTTCACGTGGATAGCGTGCATGTGGAGGCCTGAAGTCAATCTTGAGTGTAATTCTTTGGAATATCATTCATTTTTTTTTTTTTTGAAACAGGGTTTCTGACTGGCCTAGAAGTTGCTACAATGGGCTAGGCTGGCTGGCCGGTGAACCCCAGGGATCCACCTATTTCTGACTCCCAGCGTTGACGTAACAAACTAGTGCCACTACACTTGGCTTTTAAATGTGACTTCTGGCCATCGAACTCAGGTCCTCAGGCTTGTTCAGCAAACACTTTACCAACTGAGCCACTGCCCCAGCCTTTCTGCTGATATTTAATTGGCCAGAGTATCTGACCTGTTATAGGTGACATCTGACCTGTTATAGGTGACATCTGACCTGTTATAGGTGACATCTGACCTGTTATAGGTGACATCTGGATCTGCTGTGTTCACTGAAACTCAATGGCTGTACTGATTTTTGGTTTTCCTTCTTCACTGGAAAACATTCTTATCTAGTTGAATAGAGTTCTCTCAGTGTGAAAGTGTAAGTCTCTGAAGGCTCAGGGAGACTGACCCTACTTCATTAGGTGGTGAGATACGGTGACTTTTGAAGCTAAGTCCATGACTTCAGTTCCTTCATCTTCCACTGAGGAAGTCTCATTACTTTCCTCTTGTCCCTAAAGAAATAATCCAGACTTCTTGGCAGGGGCCATTACTCATGATAATCTGGAATGATCAGGTGCTCAGCTTCATCCTCTTAAGGCCGTGGGTCACTAGGGTCCCTCTCTTCCTCCCCAAGCAGCCCCCAGATTAGGAGTCTTAAAAGAGTTCTGTCCACACAAAGCGCTGCACTTTTTCTATTTATTCCCATGGCTGCTGTAGCCATGAGCCCTGACTTAGCCAAGTGGCAGAGGACAGAGCTCTGATTTCCTCAGGATAGAGCTGCAAACTCAGGTTCAGCCTCTGGCTGTGTTGGGGTTCATTTTTTGACTGGCCATATCCTACCTTTTCAATTTCTGGCAGTGCCACACTAGGTAGAGAAGAGCCACAAAGTAGGAGAAGGTGAAGTCCCAGAATGCATTGCGGATCTGTGGTGGTAGGTGACAAGGAGCTGTGGAAGAACACTAGTCACAGAAAGTCTGAGGAAGACCCTGAGGGGCAGAGGGTCACCACATGTGCAGAGAAGAGGCAAGAACGCAAGGAGAATAACAGGCATAAGAGAAACACAGCTGCGGAGCCAGGCCACACTCAAAACAACACAGCCGCGGAGCCAGGCCACACTCAAAACAGCAGTGTTTGGAGGACACCCAACGGGATTGTCAGCATTACAGTGACCCTCTCATTCTGAGTTTCTGTGGGTAGAAGAAGGGGGTCTACAGGCTGCTGTCCTGCCTTCTGCGGCTGCCTAGTCAGGAGGTCCGAACTTCCTCAGTACAGCTGCAGCTTCCCTGGAAGGAGAGTGCTGGGATGGAGAAACCAGGATGCAATTTTGGCAGTGGCTACTTCTGGACAGGAGCAGTGGGAGGCAACAGTGTCACTGGTGCCTGCAGCAGCAAAGGGCAGCATCAGCAGACTGTCCACCCACCCTGGAGCCAGGTGCACTGTGCTTTCTTCTTGTCTTGTATGGCTTAATTAATTTTTTTGAAGAATACTTTTTATTAGTTCTTTGAGAATTTCATACAATGTATTTTGATTATATTCATCTTCCCCCCAATATCCTCTTATCCTATCTACACAATTCATGTCCATTCTCCATTCTCTCTCTCTCTGCACTTATCTCTCTCTCCTTAAAACCTTTAATAGATTTTTGTGAATTTCACATTATGCACCCTAATCCCACTCATCTCCCCATCCCTTCATATCTGCCCTCTGCCCTTGCAACCTCCTCCCCACAAAATAAAAAAACAAAACAAAAACCCTCCTTATCATGGAACCTGTGACGTGTCACACCGAATACCCTCTTGTCTAGATTTCTTTATTTGCAAATGTTCATTGCAATGAGTTATTGGTCTGGATTCTGCTACTCTATCAATATTGTATTCTCACCAGAATTCCTCTTGGATATCCTGTTGATGCTCTGTGTCACAGAGACCATGCTGCTTTGGATTTTCAGGACAGGTCCCTTCACGTGAGTAGTTCATAGATTGGTTAGATGTTGAGGTGGGCCAACCCAAAGCCCCAGATCAGGGCCTGGGTAGAAGCTGAGTTGGTCAGCCTGCAAGCTCTCCTGCATCCACATCACCAGGGTCAGGGAAGGGCTGATAGATACACTGATCTGGAGCTCTCGTTCAAACTCTGGGCTTGGACTCCATGATGTCTCAGGTCAGCACAATGGGTGGGGTTTTCTTTTTTCCTCATTGTGATAATGGAAGATGCCACTGCAAATGATAACCAGCAACCAAGGAGCCCCCATCACCACCCAACCAGACCTGTTGGTGTTTATAGCAATGATAACAGGAGTGGTGATCCCCAGTGGGGAGACTGAAGCTCAGAAAGGTAGAACATATTGTCCAAGCTTGCACACGTGATAAGAGATTCATTCAGACTTTTACATAAAAGATACAGAGCAACATTGTTCAGACTTCAGTGCCTGTGACATAAGTTAAAATGCCTTTAACAGTGCAGGTTATCAATACCCACAGGCTAAAGGGGAAACTGAAGTTCCAGGTGTGGGAGGTTTAGCAGGAATTAGACCATCTGGACTTGGCCAAGGGTCTCCCTTCTGTACCCTCCTCCTCCTCCTCCTCCTCCTCCTCTTCCTCCTCCTCCTCCTCCTCATCATCATCATTTGCAAAGAAGTCTTTCCATGATGAACTGACTTAGGTAGAGTGCAACTAATGGTCCTTTCTGTCTACATCCAAGTTCAGTCTAGTCAAGGCAAGAACAACTGGATGCAAGAGATTCTTAAGAGAGCAGAGATGTTTGAAGAAGGAGAGGGAAGATACCAACTTGTTACCCATGATGGGCTTGATTGTGATGAGGATGCAGGCTTATAGAGAGGCAGTTGATATACTGTATGACTAGATCAAATTTTAGCTGGCCTCCTTTGGCTACACACATGTGGGATGGGATAAGGGTCACAGGTTTGTCTTAAGCTATGTAACTCCCCTGTGCCTGCTGATACCCTTGTCTTGGAAGGTGGGGTAATTATTCTTTTATTTGGCGAAAGAAAAAAGAATCTGAACTCAGGGCTTTGCTTTTAGATCAGTGGCTCATTTGAGACTAGAATCAGATCCATGAGCCTCCACAATGTCAACGAATATCTCAGTAGTGCTGGGCTGAAGGGAGCTTCTGAGCTTCTTATAAATGACAGCAGTATTTCTGTTTTCTCCTGCTCCCTTCAAGCAATTCCTGAAAAACATTGATGGAAGGAAAGTTGAGACACCAACCTTAAAACAGTGTTTGGCTTTGTGGTTCTGACTTTATCTGTGTGGCTCTTTCCATTAATGTAGACAATCGCATTGTCCTTGTCTTTCTGACATGTATTGATCTGTCTATTCAGATACTTGTCTTTCTGGGCTCTGTAATGTGAGGAAGGGTCATAGTTCATGAACTTAGCCTTGAAACGTCTACCAACAAAGTACAACTTACAGATTGTACGGGGATAGCCCTCAATGGGTTATCTGGTACTTGACATATAGGTGAGGGTGGGCAAGTTCCTTATCTTACCTCTCTCTGGTGTTTTCAATGTTCCAAGTTAATAAATAAAACAAAACAAACATCCATTTTAAATAGGGTCTTTTTTTAATCTTCCAGAAAAATGTGAAGTTAAAGACACCCTTCTCCCATGCCTGCTGGGGGCTGGGTCATGTTATATATGCAGAACAGGTTTGGACATTGTCCTTATTTTGATTCTTATTTATTTATTTATTTATTTATTTATTTATTTATTTATTTATTTCAGAGATAGGATTTCTCTGTGTAACCCTGCCTGTCCTGGATCTCTGCTCTGTAGACCAAGCTAGCCTCAAACTCAGAGATCTACCTGCCTCCACCTAGGATTAAAGACATGAGGCATTTTATCTAACTTCTATCTTCTTTTCAAGCTAGGCCAATTTGCCATATTGTCTGAAACATCCTTGAGAAGTTGATTCTGCACAAGGCCTCCTGTTGACTGCTGAGTTGTGGATGAATGTCGGGCCAGCCTGCAGGCACAGAGCCTCTGGGTAAGCACAGAGGTGGCTGCGTGCTTATATGCTGAAGTTTAAACACACATGAAAACAGGGAAACATACTCAGAGACCTCACTATGTGGCTATAGTTCCTCCCTTCTTTTCTACATGATTCCTCATGGAGCTGCTTTTTCCAGAAAATGCTGCAAGTTGGAATGTTGGCGAGTGTACAAATTGTGTGATTTCCAACCTGGCTATCATGGGATGGGTGGCGTCATGGGATACTGTGTAAATGTTTATGGTGTGTGTTTAAGAGTGCCATGCATGTGAAGTGTGCATGAATGTTTATGCACATGTGTATGGTGTGCCTGTGTGGTGTGTATATGAGTGGTATACTCCATAGGTGTGATGTCTAAGCTGTATGGGTGACTCGGTAGAAAGATGAAACAAATGGAAGTCTAGCTTTAGAGTTGTATATGCTGGATAACAGGAGGCTGATGACTGTCTTATGGGAGCTCCTGATGAGGCGAGTGTGGGCTCGGCTGTGTACCCTTCATCTATCTGAAAGGGCTGGATTGCAGGGTAACAGTTTCAGACTTGCAAAAATAAATGGGGACCCCAGAGTGGCATGGATAGAAGCTGTGTATGTGGAGTTGCCAAAGACAATAAATAGGTTGGCCACTGTCACCTGAAACAAGAGCCATTGCCACCTGTGTTTACCAGAGACTCACAGCCAGACAGTAAGAAAGGCCCTAGGTCATCCCTGAGGAGGGTGTCAGCTTGGTGGCGTGAGGAGGGTGTCAGCTTGGTGGCGTGAGGAGGGTGTCAGCCTGGTGGCGTCAGGATGGTTGTTAGGACAGAGTCACTACACAGTCCTGGATACCTCAATATTTGTTACTCAGTGGGTTCTTGGTTGGAAATAAGGGCAAGATCTAGGTGGCTGCGAGCTACAACTTAAGTCCTGGATACCTTGGTCTAAATTTCACAGGGTTCTTATATGGCTTGTTATTTTTCAGAGAGAATGGTTTGACTTCTACCATGTGTGGCCTGCAGAGCCTAAACCACTGAAGAATGCACTGGCTTTCTGGGCTGGGTGTTGCATCTCTGGCCAGAGCTTGAGTTTTGTAGATGGCTTGGCCATTGTTTGATCAGATTTCTTAGACTGCATTCAGACACTGTCCCCCTCTACCTGTGACCTTGGGCCAGTTACTGACTGTATTGTGTCTGAACCTCCGTAGTTATGGAGGATTGTGGGACCTGTCTAGCTTGAACCCAGCAATGGGCCTCCCCTGAGAAGCCTTAGCTGAGTGGTAGCTGACCTTTCCTTTACCTTTGTTAGTGTGGGAAAGGCCTGAAATCCCTTTAGGGCTTCCTCTGAGTAGCCTTGGCTAAGTGTCTTCTGACCCTTATATGACCTTTGTTTGTGTAGGAAAAGCGTACTATCCCACCAGAGTGTCTTCTGAGTAGCCTTGGCTAAATGGTGTCTTGACCTTTAAGCTGAGGCCAAAGCTCCCTCTCAGACAGGTTAATACGGAGCTTTGATTCACACAGAATCTTCAGGATCCCTTTGGAGGCCTCACAGAATGTTTTCAGGATTGCTTCTCTTAGCCAGGACACTGGACACTCTGGAAGGACCAATTGGGTTGACATTTCTCTGGATACTTCTGTTTCGGTCACCTTGTACACTACAGGTGCCTTCAGGTCTTTCTTGGAAGGCTGTTTCTTACCAGCAGCTCACCTTATCCTTGGCCTCATGTTCTCTTAAGTTCTTTGAGAGTTTGCTGATCAGTCCTTTGGGAGCCTTTGGGTGGTAGGTGTTGGGGAGAGTAAATAACGGGCTTTGTAACCAGAAGACATGAGTAAGAATTACACTGACAGTCTGCTACCTTGGCAATCTTGGCCAATCTGTCCCCTTCCCCAGTGTAAATTTTTCCATCTTTGTTTTTTTTTTTTTCCTTCGAGACAGGATTTCTCTGTATAGCCCTGGCTGTCCTGGAACTCACTTTGTAGACCAGGCTGGCCTCGAACTCAGAAATCCACCTGCCTCTGCCTCCCGAGTGCTGGGATTAAAGGCGTGCATCACCACGCCCGGCTAAATTTTTCCATCTTTAAAACGGGTGTCTGACTGTGAATCTCTTAGTTAAAGGCTGAGACAAGGTGTGAGACAGAGACATGGTGGCCGGGGTGAGGTGACTCTTGCCTTGTTCCTTTGAAGTATTTCCAGTTCATCCAGCTCTTGGAGTGGGCTGTGCATTCCAAGGCTGTCTGCATGCATTCACCGTGCAATGGAGCTTCTGCATGTGGAACTGCATGCGTTCCCTGGGTGATGGAACTGTCTGAATTTCTTGAGTTTTCATTCTGACATCATGTAACTTCCCAGGTATTTAAATAGAGACACACTGTGTGCTTGTATGCTATTTCTTCTCCTGTATAGGAGCTGGGAAGACAGATACATCTGGGAGAGCATACAGGAAGACTTTTGTGTAGAAGTTGCTGCGTGAGAGCCCCACTCAGGCTGTCTGGTGCATGTGAAGAGACATGAGGAGTAAGTAGCCTTATAAAGAAGCCTTTGGTCACCAGACACAGAACCTTAGAATGTCAGATGTCCTCCTAAGTGTGACATTTGTAATTATAATTGTAATTAAGGATGTACTGTCTGCTGGGTTTCTGATTCGATTTTCTGACGCTGACACCAGGGATAATCCTCAGGAGCTGCCAGAACGCTCTGCAGCTCTGCCAATTTCTAGTGGTTTTTATGACTTGTTCCAAGGAAAAGGCAGGTCACGGTGCCCCAGCAAGCAACTTTATGTTTCATTGCACAGAGATGAAGCTCATCTGATGAGCTACCACACTCTATTCAGCGCTATCTAATCAGGAAACATACCGAGAGCCTCTTCTGGGGCAGGGTAGGTGCTGTGCGTTGTGGTGAAATGGTGAATACAGAAGCTTTGGTGCCAGTGTGATCACATTCCAGAGGGGGGAGGTGTTGACTAAATTTCATCTTTGAACATAGGTTATACAATATTATCTATAACACTATTCTATGCACAGGAGGATATATTAGATGGATGAATGAGAGGCAAGTAGAAAGATGATAGGTGCACATATTAACAGATGACGGATACATAGAATATGATAAGTAGATGGATCTGTCAGCATTGTGAACACAGAACTTGGTATACAATATCAAACACCCTGATAAGTGGCCAGCAGGTAGCATCCACTTTGGCAAGTGTCTCCCTCGGATGATTGTAATCATCACTGGGCTTCACAAAGGGACTTAGTGGCCATGTGCTGTGTTGGGTGAAGACATTTGTGTCTCAGCAGGGCCTGCGTAGGTCTGCACCAGAGGGTGTCTCAAAGCTGAAAGGAGAACTGGATTCATGCACCCATTCCTACCTCAGAAGCTGTCTCCAATGGAAAGCTTCTTGCAAATGAATAATTAGTTTTCTCCAAGGGAGTCTCACTGAGGAAATAAACCATTCTTAAGGGTAGGCCCCCATGCCTAGCAGTGGATGGCTGACACAAAATGAAAACCAGTCCCGTCTCTTCTGGTTTTCATGGTCTCGACTGGAAAATCCGGTGTTATTCTGGTGGGCCTGCCTTCGTGTGTGACTTGGTTTCTTTCACTCTTGCAGTTTTTAATATTCTTTCTTTCTTCGGCACATTTACTATTTTGACCATCATTATATGATGTGGCAAGTTTCTTTTCTTATCCTCTTCGGTGTTCTTTATGCTTTTGGACTTTTATTGGTATCTCTTTGGCTTTGACTACCAGAGGAGTCCATGTTTCAATGCTGAGTCAGCAAGTGGATGTACCTGCTGCTGGTAGATACTCAGCAGGAGCCATCACATACCAGCTTTCCACCCAATGCCAACGATCCTGGGCACTCAGGCCATTACAATGCTGCCATCCCCCTCTGGTTTTTTGATCTTGGCAAGACACTCCTCCTTAATATTTGCTCTTACGTCTAACGATTTGTAAATCCAACATCTATAGAAACTGCTGCCTGGCTGGACCTTTAGGTTGTGATTCCCCTCTTCTGGGTCCACTGACTGGCCCGCTATTTTCTCTGGACCACGCCATTCTGACCAGCTTTTGGTTCTTGAAACGTGATAGAGAATCCCAAGGAAAGTACTGTCCAACATTTCTGAGACTTCAATAGTGTTTGCTTGTTGAGGGAACCCATGGGTGGGCTAGGGAAGGGGTTCATTTTCTTTCTTTTGTGGAGGAGCAAACCGAGGCTCCGAAAGAGTTTCCTGGTTTGTTGCACAATAGGAGATCCAAGGCCTGAATCTCAGCTTGAGAGACAGCGCTGTTGACGGAGGGTGGATGAATTATGGTGGCATGTGCTCAGAGCGGTGCAGATTTTAGCTGCATCTTGTGTAACGCTGGACTCCCCTACTTACTGTTTATTTACCTAAACATTGTGAAACCCGATTGGCTCCTGTGAGCTTCTGTGTGTCTGTCCGAGTTAGCCTGGATAGCACCACCCATGAGTGTGCTGTGGGGCCTGTGGTTATCCACCATGACAGAGCCTGGGAGAGTGGCTGTTTGACAAACCATAGTTGTCTACTTTAAGTTCTTAATTTTGATATGCCAAGTATCGGAGTTGAGCAAACAGCTCACATTTCATGTTATAATATCAAATCCATTAAATAACCACCCACAAGAATAAGTTGTTTTAGAAGGCGATTAGTTTGAATTTATCCTGGAAGCTGTCCAACGTCTGGAAGAATCCAAGTGCTCAGGAGCAAAAGTGTGCTCTCCTGTGCCAGCCAAGGGTCTGTGTCTCTCTCGCCTGTGGCATGCTCAACACCACCCTCATTTTGAGAGCACCATGTCAGACACTTTGTCAGCTGGCAGGCTGGAGTCATCACACTGCCTTCAGCCTGTGCTTGGTTCCACTTATGTTCTCAGCCTGTGTGAGGCACCCACACACCCGTGTGAAGCTCTGGAAAGCTGGTGGGACGTGCATGAATGAGTTGCGTAAGCAGGTGCTCTCCTTGCTCACCCATAGGAGACTTTCCTCCTCTTGGTTATTCAACTTCTTTCCTCCCCTTCATGTCTGGAGTGCAAGTGAGTTCTGCCACAGGGAGTCTGATGGGGTGAAAGGTTGGCAGAGAGGGAATGATGATGGAAAGGAAGTAAAGAGGGAAGGTGTGTGTTAGGGGAGGACATTGTATGGTCAAACAGCCCTCCCCCTGTTGACCATAAAGGCTATTCAAAAGCACAGTTCTCAGTTAAAAATTCAAGATGAAGACTTTGAGATCTGGGGATATGGCTCAGCTGGTCATATAGCGCCATGAAAACCTGAGTTGGATCTTCAGAATGTGCATAAAAGGCTAGATATGGTGTACATGCCTGTAATCCCAGCACTGGGGAGGAGGAAACATGAGGATCCCCAGGGCTTGCTGGTTAGCTAGTCGAGAATGTCCATGAGTTCCAGGCTCAATGAGCAACCCTGTGTCAAAACAAAACAAAACACAAAAGAAAAGAAAAGAAAAGAAAAGAAAACAAACTCCAGATAAGCAAAAGGTTACAGATGAAATGCAACCTTAATAAAACAAATACTAAGGTTAGGTTTGTTAATGTGGACATTGGTCAGTGCTCTGAACAAATAAAGCCAAGCAAATGACAAGGAATGCCTCACAGCACAGATGGAGAAGTGGATTTAGTGCATTTCTGATGGGATTCAAACAGAACAGGAAGAGCATGGAACATACCACATACAGAGACCAGAGTGACGTGTATTCAATGATTTCAGTGAGTCCCAAGCAAAAAAAAAAAAAAAAAAAAAAAAAAAGAATCAGAATGATACCCCTCCCCACAAAATTTTGTTATTTTCATAATACAGTTAATTTTAGTTTACTTTTTTAAAGTTACTTTTTGAGTCTTGAGTTAGTGCAGAAAGAGGCAATTCTGGACTAGTCAGAACATGTACAGTTAGATTCATAGCAGAGTGTCAGAGGGAGGATCAGGACATTGTCTTCAACATGCTAAGATGATGACTTGGACTTCTATATCCATATAAACATCTACCCAGTGACAGGACAGAATGAGATGTTGTAGCCTACTTAGGGAATTTAAAATTGACCTAAACCAAAGTGGGAATGAATGGGATCTCCCTTCCCTGGAGACTAGCACAGAATGCAGAGATATAGAGAACCATCAGGATAATGCACACTGGAATCCAAGGAGATGCCATTGCAAACTATCAGAAGGTTGTCACCTAAGAGATTAGAATAACCAGTGTCTAAGAGAGTATAAGGAAAGGAAATTACTCACTACTAGGAATATAAACTGATAACAGCAATAGTAGAAAACAATGACATTTTTTAAGAAAGAAAAAGAAAGGAAGGAAGAAAGAAACAAACTAACAAAGAGAAACAACTATCCAACCTAGAAGTTTCGCTTCTCTGTCTGCAAAGACGGAAGTTAGGGTCTTATAGACATATTTGAATTCCTATGGCCATTCCATTAATATCAATATCCAAGATATAAAAACACCTAAATGTTCATCAATGGAAGATGGGATAAAGAAAACTTGTGTTTATAGACAACTGAATATTATTCTGCTATTTGTAAAAACAAAACAAAACAACAACAACAACATGAGATTCTATCATCTATTTCAACATCAGTGAACCCTGGATGACAAGGACATGAAGTCAGCTAGACAAAAAAGGGCAGAAACTGAATGACCTTATATGTAGTGCCTAAAACAGCTCATCTCTTAGAAGCAGAAACGTTACGGTGGTTCTGTGCCTAGAAAAATTAAAGGGCGAATATGGAAATACTAACCAGCTGATAATGATTGGAATCTCAGGATAAAAGTTCTTGGGACTGTAGTAAGGTTGGTTCACTTTAATAAGAATGTATATTGAAGAGTCTTTATTAAAGGGTCTGGAGAAATTGCTCAGCTGTTAAAAGCATTGTTTGTTCTCCAAACCAAGGTTTGGTTCCTTGCACCTACATGGTAGCTCACAACCGTCTCTAACTTCAGTCCTAGGGGATTGATGCCCCCTTCTGGCCTCCACAGGGATTGCACACTTGAAATGGACATATATACATGCAGGCAAAACACTGACACATATTAGATAAAAATAATTTAAAAAGCACAGTCTTTATACACACACACACACACACACACACACACACACACACACACACGCACAGATGGCAGCTCTGGGAAGTTTTACCTTTCTGTTGCTGAGATAAACATTGTAACAAAGACACTCTCTACACCTTATAGAAGGAAGAGTTTATTCAGGCTTATGGTTCCAGAAGTTCATGGTAGGGAATTATGGCACCAAGCAGAAGTTGTGGTGTCAGAAGCAGCAACCGAGAGTTCACATCTTAAACTGCACACACCAAACACAGGGAGCACAATGGAAGTGGCTCAAGGACTTACACTGTCAGAACCCATCTCAGTGGCGCACTTCCTGCAGCAAGTCCATACCTCCTAAACTTCCTCAAACAGCACCACCAACTGGGGACAGAGTTTTCAAGAACCTGAGCCTATGGGGGCCATTCTCATTTAAATCACCATGTTCCATTCCCTGGCCCTCATAGGCTCACAGCCTCAGCATAAAAGTGAAAATGAAAACGTACTTAGTCCAAACTTAGATGTCTCTATTGTCTTACAGAGTCCTCACAGTTTACCAATTCAAAGTCCAGAGTCTCTTCTGAGACTCAATGCAATCTCTTAATTCTTTTTTTTTTGTAAAAAGTTTTTTTTTTAATTAGATATTTTTTAAATTTACATTTCAAATGCTATCCCAAAAGTTCCCTATACCCTCCTCCTGCCCTGCTCCCCTACCCACCCACTCCCACTTCTTGGCCCTGCCATTCCCCTGTACTGGGGCATATAAAGTTTGCAAGACCAAGGGGCCTCTCTTCCCAATAATGGCCGGCTAGGCCATCTTCTGCTACATATGCTGCTAGAGACATGAGCTCTGGGGGTTCTGGTTAGTTCATATTGTTGTTCCTCTTATAGGGTTGCAGACCCCTTCAGCTCCTTGGGTACTTTCTCTAGCTCCTCCATTGGGGGCCCTGTGTTCCATCCTATAGATGACTGTGAGCATCCACTTCTGTGTTTGCCAGGCCCTGGCTCAATCTCTTAATTTTAATCTCCTGTAAAATGAAAAAAACAACAAAACCAAAAACAAAACAAAACAAAAACCCCAAATCATCTACTTACAACGAATAATGGTACAGAATACACATTATTCTTTCTAAAAGGAGGAATTGAGGCATAATGAGAAAATACTGGATCAAAGCATGAACGAAACCCAGTACAGCAAACATCAAATCCTTTAGCGCCATGACTGATGTCAAAGGCCTTAGATAATTCTGCCCTTCTAGTTTTCCTGCTTGCAATTTTAGTCTCTCTTGGGTGTGTTCCACTCCCAGTATTCAACTTTCCTTGGCAAATATCTCATGGCTCTGGCATTTCAAACTTTTGGGGTATACAATGAAGCCAAGTCTTCTTTCACAGTTCCCATGCAGTGGCCCCTCAGAAACTTCTGTCTTCAAAGCTTTTATGCAAGGATTTTTCTGGCTCTAGGCTGCCTGGCCTCACCAGGTATCTGAAATCATGGTGAAGAACCCACAATCCCCTTACTGTCAAACCCTTTATGCCTCTAAAATTAGCTCCATGAAGACAACACTGCTAAGTTTGGCTGTCAACTTCAGCTGACACCTAGCCCCCTGAGTTGCATTAGCAGCAGTTTTTACATGCTAGAAGATACTTTTTGCTCTTTCCTGAGTTGGACGCTTAACTGTGTGAAGTCTCGTCTTGAGGACACTCTTCCCTTTGTTTCAGTGTGGATTTAGAAGCTTCTGCCATTATGATGGCACTAATCTTGTCTCTTTTGGCACAACCTTTGGCTGCCATATTGCTTCCTCTTGTTATTTTTTTTCTTCAAGCTGTTCATTTTGTGTTTCTTTCTTCTGTATGCAATCTTTTTCGTTGTAAACCCAAGTAACGGTCATTAATAGTGGTCACAAAACAAATACAATATTATGCCTTGAAATTTCCTTTGCTTGAGAGATCAACACACAACTTTTTTTTTTTTTAAGATTTATTTTATTTTATTATATGTAAGTACACTGTAGCTGTCCTCAGACACTCCAGAAGAGGGAGCCAGATCTCGTTACGGATGGTTGTGAGCCACCATGTGGTTGCTGGGATTTGAACTTATCACCTTCGGAAGAGCAGTCGGGTGCTCTTACCCGTTGAGCCATCTCACCAGCCCTACACACAACTTTTTAATTTATCTTGAGGCAAGTTCTTCGGACAAGGGTAGAAGACAGATTCTTTGCCAAAATATCTCATGAATGATCTGTAGCTCAACGGATGCCATTATTCCTTTCTGATACCTCTTGAGCTGGACTTCCATAGTCCACATTGCTCTCAACACAGCCTTCTAAGCTCTTATTGGATAGCCTTTTAATCTCTGCTTATAGAGTGCCACTATTTTCAAAACAAGTCCAAATTAGCCATTTTACATTTTTTTTTTTTCCGGAAAACAGCATAGTCAGGTTCTTCACAGCGATAACCACTGTCTTACCAACTTCTGTACTATTTACTTTTATGTTGCTTGATATAACACCATGACCAAGGCAACTTTTAGGGTCTATATGGATTGTGCTTCCAGAGGCTCTTGGCGAGGAAGGACAGCAGTGTGCAACACATAAGGCAGCAGGAAGCTGAGAGCTCACATCTTGAACTGCAAACACCAAGCAGAGACAATGAACCAGAAGTGGCTCAAGGATTTAAATTCCAAAATCTCCCCCCACCCCTGCCTGGTGATATACTTCCTTCAGCAAGGCCACACCTCCCAAACCTCCCCAAACAGTGCTAAAAGTTTGGCTGCCAGCTTAGGGACAAAGTGCTCACCTGTGTGAGACATGGTGGCGAGGATTTTTCTCATTCCAGTCCCTCATTCAAGTGTGGTTTCTTGGAGTTTTGCTTTTTCATCCACCTTTATAATCATAACCATTTAATTGTGTCTTTATGCTATATTTAGGGTGATGATTGTTGATGGTCTTATTTAAATTTACCATTTTGTTATTAAAATTGGTTTTGAAAGTTTTTTTTCTCCATTTCAACTGCTTTAGAGCAATTCATTATTTCTTTTTATAGTCTATGTTTTTGCTTTTATTGGTTTATTGCTTACTTAGAACTTGGTAAACTTTTGTTTGTGTGCTAATTTAGAGTTTGTATTATACACTTTGAACTGAGTATAGCTTCACACAACATTAGTTAACTTCAAGAAGTAGTATAAGAATTTTCTGAAGGTTTATTGCCATCTTTTCCCTGACTTTTGCTATATCCTTCAGGCATTCTTCTTCACATGTTATAAGCTGCACGTGATGGCTAATACTATCAACTTGACAGGATGTGAAATCAGCTAGATATCAGAGGCACCTGTGGGAGTCATTTAGATTCATGCCTGAGAGGGATTATCTTGATTCTGTTAAATAAAGAAGGAAAGCCTTCCATATAAAAGGGTGGTACCATTCCCTGAGCTTGGCTTGACAGCATGAAAGGAAGAAGGGACTCAAGGATGAGCATCCATCTCCCTTTGTCTCCCATCTGCAGACACAGTGGGACCAGCTGCTTCAAGCTCATGCTGTCTTGAATTCCCACCATGAAGAACTGCACCCTCACACTCTGAGCCAAAATGATCCCCTTCTTGAAGCTGCCTTTGCTAAGTGTTTTATCACAGTGCTGAGGAATGTCACTGAAACACTGCACGGCACATTGGTATTATTTCTGCATTTATCAAGCAAGTTACTTGAAGGGGCTTAAAGTCCAAGGAAATTTTATCCTATAATGTCTTATGAGATGTTAAGATATCCACTTCTGTTTCTCTGTGCTGGTCCACACATCAACATTCCTTGTGCTGAAGGACTTTATCTTCCAGTTCTTACAATGTCTATCTACCTGGCATTGCAGTAATTCTTCTGGTTTAGTATATGTAAGAACTCTTGACGGGGTCATGATTTGTAGGTAGTGTTCTTATTCCTTTCTTTCAGTACCGTGCAGGTGTTCTTCCATCCTCTCAGGGTCTCCTTGGTGGAGTAGGGGCAGTCACTCTCTTTCTGCCTTTGTAGTAAATGAGGGCCAAGAACTCTTGTAGAGACCTGGGTTTCCCTTGCTGACCAGCTCCAGCTTATGTGCTGAGATGCTGGAATAGAAGGTGAAGTTTCAGTCATACTCGGCTGGGGCAGAGGGAAGAGGCTTGAGGTCTCTCTGCTTCTCGGTCTCCCAAGGTGTGAGTGAGCAGATTCCTGTACCTGCCACAGGGACACAGCTGTTTTTGATATCATATCTTTTTCATCATGATACAATAAATTCCCTCAAACCACAAGTTCAGATAAGTGCTTCCTCCCTTAGGCTAGTTGGTCACATGGATGAAGTAAACAACGTTGTCCTTGCTGTCCTCTCAGAGCACTTCCCAGGGCGTCATTGTCTGTTGTGGATGCTTCTGGGCCACATGCTTCCTCAGGGATGGGGGTGAGGCCCTTTCCTTTCCAGTTTGTCACACAGCACAGGTCCTCTTACTCGGGGGTACAGCCTCTTTGCTGTAAGAGATCTAAGTGGGTGGCAGCAGAGGAAGGGAGGCTTGACACCCTGGCTCTCCTCTCTCTGCCTCACAGTCCTTCCATCTGTGCCCTTTCTGTTGTCATTCCCATATGCATGCTCAGCTTATTCATGTGGGCCTCATTTATTTCCACTAAAAAAAAAAAAAATGCTGCAAGATTATATCAGTATATTTACTTCCCATCCATCCATCCATCCATCCACTCTCTTAGTCATTCTTTATTGAATAATTTTCCTTGCCTGTATGTCAGCTTTACAAAGCTATGGCTTAGTTTTGAGGGCCTGGAGGAGTTTAGGATGAACAGAGGGTGCCCATGTATAGAGGAATGGGGAGAGAGAAGGAGGAAGGGAGGAGAGAGGGAGGGAGGGAAAGAGAAAAGACATAAGTGGAGGGGGAGGGAAAGCAAAGAGGGGAAAGAGGGTGGAAGAAAGAGGTTGCAAGGAAGAAAAGATGGAATTGGGGTGAAGTGGGGAGAGAAGAGGGGTCTGAGAGGGAGGAGTGGCAGGGCGTCTTTGGGACCCTGAAGCTTCCACTGTGGGTGTTCAGCCTGCCACCCAGGATGTTCTATATCCATTCCTTCTTAATTGTTGGGACCTACTTGGGGTAACTTGTAGAAATCCCTTTAATTTTCTTAATGGCTCCTTGACCATCCAAGACAGGGTCAGGCACAAGTACAATGCAGGCCTTTTAGCGGAGTTAGGGCTGTAGGCAATGCCTGGGACCCTGCTGACCCTCTAACACAGACTCTCCTTGTCTCGCAGCCCCTTCCTTCCTGGCACTATTGCAGAGCCACTTCCTCAGCAACCTCAGCCATCTGTGGCCTGCCCTCCCTCACAGCCTAAGTGTCTCGCATGACCCCCTCGCAACTGCGGAGTTGGTGGTGCAAGTCAGTCAGCGTGAACATGCAACTGTGCGGTTCTTCATAGTTTGTCACCACTGGGAACCTGGCTTCCAACTCCCTCCCCATTGCTCTGACTTAGTAACCAAGGAATAAGATCAGAAATTGGATGATGACCCAGTGCTGAGAGTTTTGTGGCTAAAGGGGCCTCCCCAGGCTTGCTCTCACAGCATCCAATTTGATGCATGCAAATCATTATCCCTTCATTCTGTTCCATGGGGCACATCTGGAGCCGATAACCCCTAGGACTAGAGAGCCTTGTTCTTGTACATGACTTCCTTCACTCCCCAGGGCTTCATCTGCAGAGTATTTGCCATGGGAGGAGCTGCCTCCAGTTTGTGAAATACCTTAAGTGATGTCATCCATCATTCCCAGGTAACCATTGTGTGGCTTCGATGTTGGGTACAGGGTACCAAATGGGAGCACCGCCCAGCCTGGAGTCAGGCCACAGAGGGCTGGCCTTTCCACATGCCCTCCAACAGGGAGAGTGGTGTGCCTGGCTTTCCTAGCCTACTCGGGTTACTCTAGAATTTTCTGCTTCATCTTTTATTTTTTTTTCTAATTAAAAAAATGTTTCACATTTTAGGTGTAATCCAGGGATAAGTAAGGATATAATGAGCTAGGGCTGATATTTGGTGGGAAATTGGTGGGAAACGTTATGACTGATTCAAATTGAGCCACTCAGGTGACCATCTGAATTATTTAAGAAATACCTAAAATTCATCTCTTTATCATATTTAACCCAAAATGTCATTAAACTCTGTCTCAGGACACAGTGTCTGTCAGAATAACCACTGTGTTGGGTAAACTTATTAAAAGTTGAAATGAATCGTAAAATTTATTTTTAAAATTTAAAAATAGACCACTATTTATTTTGTGATTAATGGCACAAGTAGACACAGTCCTAAGGTTTTCTTTTTCTTTAAAAAAAATTTTTTTATTAAATATTTTTTTCATTTACATTTCAAATGCTATACCGAAAGTCCCCTACACCTCCCCCCCCCCCCGCCCTGCTCCCCTACCCACTTACTCCCACTTTTTGGCCCTGGCGTTTCCCTGTACTGGGGCATATAAAGTTTGCAAGACCAAGGGGCCTCTCTTCTCAATGAACAAAATACCCATGTTACAGAGACAAAGTTTGGAGCTAAGACGAAAGGTTTTGTTTTTCATAAATGCATTTTAACCACTCTACAGTGCAGCCTTTCACTTTTTTGCATTTTTTTTTGCTATAGGTTTAAAATTTTTTCATAGTTCAACCATATTTTCTAAAATGTATTTCTAGCTTTTTGCATTTAACTTACAATTTAACAATATCTAAGTTTATTAACTATTTTTTTAAAGTTTTTTTATTGCTTTTATAGCCTTTCCAAATTAAGCAAAGAACATAGATTTATTTATTAAGTACACCCCTCATTACACTGGTTATTATTATTTATACATTGTATCTTTAAACACAGATTTAATTTTTAAGCCACGTAGGACGTTATGTAAGCTGCGGGCTCACAATTGGAGGCATTATGTAGTTCAGGCTGGCAGTGCAGTCTACCGTCTTCTGCCTCCGGATGAGTGGGGTTCAGATGAGCGCCCCATTATGGCTTTTGCTGCTTCAGTTTGTTTTGTTGTTGAGACAGGGTCTTTGCAGGCCAGGCTCACCTCAAACTCATGATCTTCCTGTCTCAACCTCCAAACACAGCGGGTGGTATAGACATATACTTCGTATATCTTCTTCCTGTTGTGATTATTTTTCTTCTTGTTAAAAAAAAACATTCTTCTGGTAAACTAAGCAGGTTGCTACTCCCAATTTCAGTGTGTTTGAAAATGTCTTCCACATTAAAGCTGGATTAGCTGGTTCTTTTCAATGGTTTCATGTCTAGACTGGTTTCTTTTTGGGGGGCGGGGGTGGGCAGGGGCTGGGAGGAGAGGATGTCCTGGAAGCTTTCTCTATGTCTCTCATTCTCATGAGTCTGCTGTTATTGATACCACTGCAAAAGACACCTCCTTTCCCTGTACAGTCAGAAGCAGCATGGACTGTGGATTTTCAAACGGTTTCTGGTGACAGGATGGGCCAGATATCCACATGGCCTTCAGCAGCAGTACAGACCATGGACCTCAGTCTAGTCTTGGTGATGGTTCAGACCATGGACATTAACACAGCCCTTAGGTGCAACATGGACCATGGACACTAATATGGCCTGTGGTGACAGCAAAGGCCATGGACATCAATATGGCTTCCAGCAGTAGTACAAATCATGGATGTCCACCTGGCCTTCAGTGTCAGCAAGGTCCACAAATATCAACATGGCCTCAGGTGGCAGCCCAGTCTATAGACACCAGTATGGCTTCAGGTAGCAACAGGGACCATGGACAACTACATGTCCTCCACCAGTAGCATGGATCACAGAGATCACAATGGCCCCTGGATCACAGACATACATGGCCTCTGTCAGCAGCATGGATCACTGACATCAACATGGCTTCCATTGGCAGTGCAGGGCACAGATGCCAACATGGCCTCCAGCTGCAGCACAGACCACAGACATCCACATGAACTACAGGCATCAACATGGTCTGGGGTGGCAGCACAGACCACAGACATGTCCCCCTACTGTGGCATGGACAAGAGACACCAACATGGCCTCTGGGGGGAACCATGGAGATATTATGAGGAAGTCCAGAAAATGAAGTGTTCTCCATCTCAGATGCTCTGTCATTGCTCAGAGCCAACGTGATCATGTGGCTAGGTAGTGTGTTCAGAGTCAGCCTGTGCCAGCTCCAGTGTGCAGTACACCATCCTGTGTGCCTCACTTGGCAATGCCATGTTTCCCAATCCAAAGCAGACTTCTATCACACCTGTCACTGCCTTCAGTGACAACTCTCTCTACCACACAAGGGCTGCTTCCTTCCTCCCTCTTTCCCACCTCTCCATCACATATTCGCCCATCAAAGTGGCACCGCAAACTGAGTGTACTGTGGTTCCATCTACTGCGTCTCCCTTGTGCTGTCTGGGCGCTGCTGCACAGCAAGCTGGGAAGAATGGAACAGAGCAGAATTCCATGGTCTGTGTTCTCCCTTGGGGTGTCTGGACCCTGTGTATACCAGGCAGGAAAGTATGAAGCAAAGTCTGGAACGGGTGGGTCAGCAGGATCCTGGTCCAGCAGTGAATGCTGGTGGGGGTGGGGTGGCCAGGGGAGACCTCTGAAGAGTTCAGTGTTAACAGCTCTTTTAGAAAATAGCTCTCTTAGATGACAGTCAACAAAACAGCTTGTGTTCTTTATTGGGGGTGAGCAAGGACTATATAAACCTCGGAAAGTGGGAAGGGGTTCTTCTTAGGGTGAGGTTTCTTTGGCTGAGGGTCAAGATACTGGGGATACCTCATTTTCCTGGACAGGCATTCCAAGAAGTTGAACCTGTAATTTTGCCAAGGTTTACTTGACATTCCTCAGGAGGGAGGGTGTGGGTGCGGGGCTCTCCAGATAAGGTAGAGAAGAGGAAGTCCTGCTGGGACAGGAGTCCTCCATTTGAAAGAGAGCTTAGTGGAGCTATCTGGGCATAGTAGGCTTCAACCTACCACAGAAGTGGTTCCCAACAGTGTGTTACACTTTACTTGTTGCTCCAGCAGCTTTACATTCAAATACTCACTGCAATGAGACCTTTGTTTGGTTCAAGGTTTCTGGTGTCTGAAGCACCATAAATACTGGATGTTCAGCAAGAGTAGTCTCAGATATCCTGCTGTTCTCAGAGTCAGGGTGATCATGCAGCTAGGCAGAGCATGGGCGGGGGCAGGATCCTTGAGAACTCCAGGTAACGCCTCTCTGTCCTCCATGCCAACCACCCTCAGGTCACCAGGAATGACCTATGTGCTTCTTGCCTGCAGGCAGCGAGGCTACCTTCACTCTCCTTCTCCCAGTAGGGCAAGCATCAGGGCTGCAGCAACCCGGGGTTCCATGCTGCAGGCCAGCCAATGGCCAAATGATGGTCCTATTGTAGTCATTGAATTTTGATATTTATGACTTCCTCTCTTTGTATCCTTTCATTGCTTTGCTTTGAACTGTATCCTGCATTATACACCCTGATCTGCAAGCCTCTTGATTCCTGGGGGAGCTCAGCCTTGAACCCTTGAACCTACAAAGGCTGCAGAGCTCAGTGGTGAGTGCAGAGCGCAGGCAGATGAGAATGGGATTAATCTGGAGGAGCTGGGGACAAGCAGAGTGCTCACTTGGGAGATAAGTTTCCTGGGGCGGACTCCAATGATGTGATGCTGAAATGAGACACCAGGAGAGGAGCAGCAGAGTCAAGAGTGGAGCTGGGCGTCTCACTTGAGATAGAGAGGATACAGGAGACAGTCATGGTCTTTCCATCCTTGAGCCTGGAACAGCAGCATTGGAGATGCATGGAGATGCGTGCAGATGTATGGTGACTTATTCCAGGTCTGTCTATACAGAGATCCCAGAGTGAGTTCTAGAGGTTCCGTGCTCATGTCTCTTCAGGACGATTTGGTTAATACTGGAGCCCAAGACCTCCAAGTTAGGAGATATGAGTAAAAGAACAACTTTGGGTAAGAGAATTCAGTGTGCTTGATACTGTGCATTTGTGGATTCGGATTGTATGTGAAGAATCAGGAAGCCATGTTCATGTGTATTATGGGAAATATGACAGTTTTAGGTATACATTTGTTACCAGTAAAGATGTACTCATTTGGCAAGAATTTTTCTCCCCTTCTCCCTTTATCCGACTGCCTCCCTCCTCCCCACTTCTTTTGTCTTGTTTTGATACGGTTTCTTTCTGTGTGGTCTGAACTAGCTTCTATATGTCAATTCTCTTGCCTCAGCCTTTCAAGTCTTAGAATTACAAGTGAACTACAATGTTTGGTTAGGATCTCTAATATTTTATTTTCCTGATTTGTTAAATAAGTGACCTTGGTACGTTACAAAGTTTCTTTCTTTGTACCACAGTTAGAAAAAGAAGAGAAAAATAAAACTTATTTTTTTTCTCAAGGATAATTAAGGTGCTTGATTGGAATAATATTTGAATTTCTACCATGGCAAAAAAAAAAGTGAAACTGAACTTTAAATCTACCTTTTGAGCAAATGGAGGATATTTCTTCTTGACATTTCAGAAGGATATTTACACCCGATGCCATTACACAGTGTAATTATGTAATTACACATTCTAACTCTGTGATCACATATGTTATGCTAATTATATAATTAGACTTAATTATAGCAATTGTGCAAATACATAGTATCTGAATCGAAATGAATGGATTAAGAAACTAGGGCAGATATGAGAATGATAAAGTTTGCAAGACAGCTCTCAACCCCTTGCGCCCATCTCAAAGACTTTCACTGACACAAGTATCAGCCACTTCCTTTGTATCCTGAGAGTCAAACTAACGATTTTGCTAAAATCTGACTGAAGGAAAAGCCTGAAAGAGGGAAAGAGAGAGGAGAAGGAAGCAGGTTAAAGAGTGAGCTAGCTTTGAGCAGAACAGGCACAGCCCCGGCTTGTCTCTATTCGTATTCCCTTCTGCTCTGACAGGCATCAAGATGGTATCATCGTTGGAGTCTCTGGGCTTCAGCTAAGTCACTGCCAGCTTTCAAATTCCCTGAATAGGGCAATTCACTGTAATTACCACTCTCTCGAACTTCCTCAGGACTGAAGATCTTTACATAACATCTCAAAACATCGGAATGTTCATTTTCTGTGGCTTCGACGGGTTCTGATCCGGGAAAATATGAATTTGTTCATAGTTATTGTTTCAATTGGTGATTTAATGACATTTGCTCTTTCTGAGTTCAAGGTTCTGACCGTAGAAAATGTCTCCGGCTTTTTATTCCCTCTCTGGAGTGGGCTGTGATTCCCCTGCAAGCTCGGGCCTGCAGAAGGAGGCAGATTTACCTAGAGGGCCTATTCCAGAAACCTCTGCAAAGCTGAGAGGTAGAAATGCCATTTCTTAAAAATGGCATTTTAATTGCATGTTCTGCTGAAGATTTGCTGAAGTTTTGCTGGTTTAATTTCCCCAGGGAGTCCATTTCCACCCTTCCAGGAAGGCAGCTGCTGTCTCTGGGCTGACAGGGTACACCTTTTTTTTCCCTTTGGGGTGTAGTGGTAACCTTGTGCCAGCAGTTGCTGCATAGTAAACGAGCAAAGCAAATGCCCCCTGTTTTATCCTTCCTCATTAGTGTTCCGGAATATCTCACCAGCATCGCAGCCTCTCATTTTCCTAAGTGGAACAAAGTGGAAACCGAGCTGTATCCTCTCTCTGCAGGAGGGCCAGCACCTCGCCTTGAGCCTGGCTTTTGAGTGCTTGAAAGCAGGAGCCTGAGTCCTAGACTTGCTGTTGTCACTGCTGGGTGGGTGAGGTCTGTGCACGTCCAGAGGCTTCCTTCCCCCCAGTGGGGGGACACCACACAGTCACATGCTGGTTGGTGATGGATGGAGTACTTACTGGAATTCGAAGGCTGGGCTGTATTTTAATTTCTGTAAGTGTAGACAGCACCGCTGTGGTTGGGAATTCTGGGTCTGGGTACTGGCATCATCTGATTATTGGAATGTACCAACTCTGGAACAATACATATTTAGAAACATTTATTAAAGTCTTTTAAAATATTGACCCCCTAGGAGAAGACAAAGGTGAGGACAATGTGTCAGTGGAGTTTGCAGCTTCATAGCAGGAGGCTGACATCTAGGGAAGGCCCAGGAGGGGGACAGTTTGATGGAAAGTCCTTGGAGTCATTGAACCAAAATTTACAACTAGTAGGGAGTGATGCTTAAAGAAGAGTTTGAATCAAAGCAGAGCTCTGTTGGCTCAGGAGGCTAGACTGGAACAAGCATAGGTGGGAAACCACAGACCAGAGAGTGGCAGGCAGACCAGACAGGCTGGGCAGGCAGAACAGGCAGGTGATAGGTAGGTGTTTTCTGCTTAAGTGTAAACATAACTCATTGGGGTCTTGCCACAAAGATGGGAATCTAGCTCCCTTAGCGATGCCACACTCCTTTCTCAGCGTCTAAAACAGCAGTTTCCCATGTTGGGATTTTTCTCCCAATGAAAAATATATATACTATTTACTGCAGTCTTGAGCTGTACACATCTGTGTGAGTTCTGCAGGTTGCAAAGACTCATGTGCTAAAGGCTTGCTCCCTAGGGTGGAACCTTTTGGAGGTGGGGCCTGTGGGGAGTCTTTGGTCACTGAGGTGTGGCCTGAAAGGGGACAGTGGGAGCAGCCTCTCTTGGTCCTCTGTCCTTCTGGCTCATGCTTCTGGCTAGCCATAGCCCAAAGCACCAGCCTGAGCCTATCTGGCACAAGAACCCCTGAAGCTGAGAGCCAGAACCAAGCTTTCCTGAGCACATTCATAATCTCACGTGCTTCTTTTACTGACTGGAAGCATTTCCACAGCACCATCTGCTTTCCCTGGGTTTCTCCCTTGCTTGGACAATTTTTAAAAAATATACTTACAGCGTGTGTGGAAAGGTCGTGATGTTTCATGGGGATCTCTCACAACACACTGCTTTTTCTCCTCTTCCTCCTCTAACATTTCTCTTTCCCTTCTCCTTCTAACATTACTATATTCTCTGACAGCTTTGCTCTGCTGGGGGTCTAATACATTTATCTCTATATCCTTGTATGTGTCTGGCTTAACCTTCTTCTGTATAATGTACCCCCTAAGCAGGCATAAGTCACCTGAGAACAAACATTGAGCAAATACTATTTACGTCTTTAATAACTACTCATTCTGTCTTCCTGTCTGTCTGTCTGTGCTCACATAAAGCACTAACTATAAAGAATGCCTGCATATCTCTCATGTAGGGGCAGGATCTTGCTTTCTTTGGTGTCTGTGCTCCATCTATCCCACTCCAGCTACCCCAGAACAGCCTCACAGTTGGGTGTGTACCAGCCACATGCTTTTTAATGATTTTTTTTTAATCATTTGTGCCTTTTAAAATAATGGAATGGCGTATGCTGTCCTTCCTGTAATTCCTAGGTTGGAATGCCACTTTTTGTCATAATATTTCTTCTTTAGGGAAAAGACCACAGATGCCAAAACAAATGGAAACCCAGGATCAATGAAAAAAAACTGATTTATCAAATGGGGTGTTTTCCTTCTTTGATTGAATAACCTGTCACTCTACCCAACAGATATCATTATTTTAATAAACTGAGATTTATGATATTCATAATGTGTTTATTGGATTCACATAAAATTATTGAAAAGTGATATTGCATAACTCATCCCTTTCCTTAAAATATAAATATTCAGTGTCCTTCCATGAGGAGGCAGGCTCTCAGAGAGGGCTGCGAGCATCACTGCTTCATATTCCACACAATACACCACCAAGGCCTTGAGAAACGTCTTTAATAAAGGCCGCAGCAGATTCCGGAGACTGAATTACGAGTTTTAATAACCACATTTCAAATATTTGCATATTAAACTTGTTCAGAAGTTATTGATTTGTTTGCCTTCTGCTCTTACGGAAACTGTTTTGATAGCGTGGAAATTGGCCAGCAGGTTCTACTCAAGATTGCAGTAGTTTGCAGAGGAAGGGAAAAGAGACTGACATCACATCAGGGCTCTTAGTAGCTCCCAGGCTATCTAAGCCAGACAGGCTCACCCTTGACCTCTCTCCAGTCACCCTCTCCTTGTCACTTCAGTCGACACTGTTGGCTTTCGTCCTTTTCAGTGATACTCCCCTGTGGGTATCCAGTCAGCATGTCCTCCAGTGTCCACTTCTTCTCCAGTCTACCAGGTGCCACATTGCCCTAGGCACTAAACACAGTGTGACTGCTTGTGCTGAGTCCTGACTTAAAGATGGTATAGTTTTACTCTCACCAAATCCAGGCTTTTTTTTTAAACCACTTTATAGTATTGAAATCACAAATTAAAAACCTCACACAGCTAGATTAGTCCCTAAAGTTCTCTATACTACAGCTATGTGCTGGAATTCGTATTCCCTGTTAGCAAAGAAATGCAGCATTTAAACTGTAGGCTTGAGTGTGCCTTATGAGATGCTTAATTGGCCACACACTTTAGACCAATTGATCATACTTGACTCTCTGGACATATGTGAAACTGAAGGCTTTGAAAGCCTTTCCTGCTCCTGTCCCACCAGGAATGGCCTCCTCTTCCTCCCTCAGCCCCTGCCACAGGCCAGATGGCTATATGGGAGGTCATCCTCAACTTCCCTCTCCAGAGCTGTCTTCACTGCTGCCTGTGGGCTAGTTCCATCTCTACATAGTGATGTTACTATGACAGGCCTATCACAGGGTGGGAAAAGATAAATGGCCCACTGTGTACACAACTTTAAGGAGTTTTGGATCTCCCATAGCTCCGTATAACTGGTCAACATGTAGTGATGAGCAGTTTCCCCAAGGCAAAACATAGAGTGCAGTTGAGGAGAGGTTTGGGCCTTGTGATAAAAGTTTGCCAGCCAGCTGTGGGTAACAGAAAATTCACCGAAATGATAGAAAACTATGGCTTTTTTCTCCCATAGCATACGGTGATGAGGTGGTTATGGATGGATGTCCTTATCATGTTGTGCCACTCCTGAGGGGCATGGGCCTTCCTTTCCACCTCTGTCATTCCTTCTGGCTTGTTTTGTTTTGTTTTTAGATTGATTTTTGTCCCCTCCCCAATGTGTGTATGTGAGTGTGTGTGTGTGTGTGTGTGTGTGTGTGTGTGTATGTGTCCCTGTACATGTACATCTATGTGAATGCACTTGCTTGAGGAAGCTATTGGATCCCTAGAGCTGGAGTTACAGTGTTTGTGAGCTGCCACATGGGTTCTGGAAATCAAACTCCAGTCCTCATGATTGAGCGAACAGTGAGGGCTCTTAACCAGGGAGCCATCTCTCTATCCCACTTTTCCAGTTTCATGAGGGTTATTGACAAGGCTTGGCCCAAGGAGTGGCACTATTTGGAGGTGTGGCCTTGTTGGAAGAAGTGTGTCACTTTGAGCATGGTCTTTAAGACACTCATCCTAGCTGCCTGGAAGCCAGTCTTCTCTTGTTTGTCTTCAGAACAAGATGTTGAACTCTCAGCTCCTCCTGTACCATGCCCGCCTGGATACTGCCACGCCCCTTCCTTGATGACAATGGAACAAACCTCTGAACCTGTAAGTCAGCCCCAATTAAATATTGTCCTTATAAGAGTCTGGCACACTTACAGCAAGGTACTGAAATTTTCTCTTTAAATCCCAGGACTCCCTCTTCAGTCCATATTCTTGTCACCTTACTCATCTGCCCCCTCCTTGATGTCACCACCTGAGAGTCATAAGTACTTGCCACTCAAGCACAAACAACTTGAGTATGATCCATTGAAACTTTGTGTGTGTGTGGGACACTCTTCTGACTCCAACCCTGGGGAGGAGGAGGCAGGTGGACTCCGTAGACTCACCAGCCAGCTAGCCTCCTGTCTTAGTTAGAGTTTTATTATTGTAAACAAACACCATGACCAAGGCAACTCTTATAAGGAGAACATTTAATTGGGGCTGACTTACAGGTTCAGAGGTTTGTTCCATTATCATCAAGGAGGGGGCGTGGCAGTATCCAGGCAAGCATGGCACAGGGGAGCTGAGAGTTCGACATCTTGTTCTGAAGACAAGCAAGAGAAGACTGGCTTCCAGGCAGCTAGGATGAGTGTCTTAAAGCCCATGCTCACAGTGACACACTTCTTCCAACAAGGCCACACCTCCAAATAGTGCCACTCCCTGGGCCAAGCACACTCAAGCCACCACACCTACCCAAGTCAAATCATTGAGTTTCAGATAGAAATGGAAAAGCCTGTCTGAAAAAAAAAACACCGAAGGTAGACAGTGTCCTGAAGAAGAAACCTAAAATTGACCTCTGGCTTCCATACATATGTACATACATGTGCTCATGCATGAATGCACACATGTATACTCATATTTATGTACACACAAATACTTTTCACAACTCACAATACAGGATTTAGGAGGTTCTCAGAGTTCATTGTTAATAAGTGGTTCCAAGAGAGAAGAAATGATTCCATGGGATTGATTCTATTAAATGTGAGTTTAAAAAAAAACCCACAGATAAAGTTGAATTATAGTTGTTTTTATTAAAATGAGGATAATTTAAACCTAACTGTGAAAAAGCAATTTGAGACTCAGACTATGGACTCTAACACTCCCAACGGGCCAGGAGGAGTAGTCTGGCCCAAATCTAGGAGTTGAAGGCCAGGAGCTTGTGGAGGCTGGCTCATCCTCTCAATGTCTTCCTGCCAACGAGGCAGTCTAGCTATGCTCTCAGATCTTAGTCACTCTGATGATGTCTAAATCACATGAATCCATCCTCTGCATTCTGCACACTCGGAGAACTCTTTTGTGACTCTTTGGAGGCAGATGTACCTTGGAGACAGGTGTGTGCTGGAGGCATGTGTGCAGCCTCCAATGTCCAGCACAGTATGACCGTGGTATTATACATTAACACACAGCAGAGATTTTTTATATATGCATATGTAAAAAATCAGTAGATATATAATATTGCACACATAGAACACAGTACCTATACACACTCATATACTTTCAATACACATGATGTTAAAGATATAATATAAAATCATGAACTATGTAGTACCTAAACTCTATTAGTGTAGTGGAGGTCATACATCAACATGCTATCGATATCATCATAGACAACACAGAAAGCGATGCATAAATATTGATGAGAAGGAATAGCAGTGTGCTCAGTGGTGAACGCCAACGGCGCCCTGCCTAGAGAGTTTGTCAGAACGTCCGATTTTCCCCCATACTTTCTCAGGGCCCTGTGGGGTTTCTAATTGCCACAGGAAAATCTGAAGCACAAAGTTTTACAATCTTCCATCCAGGCAGAAGTTCTTCAGGGTTCTAGCAAGGAGCAGAGGAGAAGGCTGAACTGCACGCTAGGGCCTCATCCTTGAGCGCCAGCACAGCCCTGCATGGGCATCTCTAATATCTGGCTCTTCGGATGACCATTGCCCACCGTCTTGCTTTTCCTGGGTGGTCTGTCCCATACACACTGGCTGACTTCCTGCCTGCTTTGTGTAAAAGCAACTACATCATTTCCTTTAGAACCTCCACTGCCAGCCCCTCCCTATCACTAGTGCCTGCCTCCCTTCTCAGCATTATTACGTACCTGTTAGACCCAAACCCCATCACAGACTAAACAGCTCTTCCCCTGTTATCCTGGTCCAAATGCCCAGAGCTGGAGCTCTGCACATTTTCTTTGGACTGGTCTATACATGAATTATTTTTCTTTTGGCTAGCTAAGATCTTGCTGAAATAGTACAAATCAGATGTCAAGAATATCTTAAACAGCAGCAGCTAATGAAAACCAAAGCAAATAAATAAAACTGCAGACAACGGCAATGCGCCCGGGGTTACCTTGAAAGAAAGCAGTGGTTCCCACTAGACGAAACACTCACCTTCAAAGCATGAACAATAAGACCATTTTAGGAAGGGAGAACATCTGTTCTGATAGAGTTTGAAACATAGGAGAGGTCCTGAGTAACATGAGCCAATATGGGATTGGAGGTGAGCATGCGACCGCCACACATACGTGTATGTGTGTGTGCATGTGTGTGTACATGTGTGTGTGCATATGGGTGCATATGAGTGCATATGGGGAACAGATGGAGGAAGGAGAGCAGAGACTGAAATAATCCTACTTGATGTCTGATTCTAAAATAATATGTGAACCCACCAAGTATTTAGTTTAAATGAACTTTTAAAAAAAATAATTATTGCTTGGTTTTGTTATTAAAAAATTAATATAGAGAAAATCAGGAAAGCAGAAAACTCAAGAATATTAAGCACAGAACGAGGTGTATATTTAAAACCATAAGTGTGTAATTGGCTTCAGTGTCTGTAATCTCAGCCCTTGGGAGGCTGAGGCAGAAAGAATTCTAAAATTTTGAGGCCAAGCCTGGGTTACCTAGGGAATTCCAGGCCAAGCCTGGGTTACAGAGTGAGACCTTATCTAAAAGTACATAGATAATGTGTTTCATCTATAGTGACATATATTTAAATATAGTTTATAATATGCTTAATAATAATATATTTTATTTATGCATTAAAGTTTCTACAATGCACTGATGGTGGATTCAGGTGTGTGTGTGTGTGTGTGTGTGTGTGTGTGTGTTTATGAGAGAGAGAATGCATGTGTATGAGAGAGAATTAAGAGGGAGTGAGAGTGTGCAAAGCTACAGCAAATGTTTTTTTTTTTTTTGACTTCTTTGAAACTGACAATGGGGTGCAGATGTTAAAATGCTTGTCTTGTCAACAAAAGGACCTTAGCTCAACCTCTAAAACTCATCACATTAAAAAAACAAAATAAAAAACAAGGCAGGCCTTGTGGAATGCATCTGCAGTTTTAGCACCGGTGAGGTGAGGCCAGAGGCCACACACACGCACACACACACACACACACACACACACACACACACACACACACACACCCGAATCCACCATCAGTGCATTGTAGAAACTTTAATGCATAAATAAAATATATTATTATTAAGCATATTATAAAATATATTTAAATATATGTCACTATAGATGAAACACATTATCTATGTACTTTTAGAGGTAGGTCCCTGGAGTTCCCAGGCTAGTCACTCGGAGGGGTCAGGCCAGTGAGAAAGCCTGCCTTAAAAATCCAAGATGGATGGTTTCTCAGGAAGGACACCCAGGGTTGGCCTCTGGCCTCCACATGCACGCTCCCCCGCAGTCCCCACCCCATACAACCTGACAGCACAAATGGCTTTGCTGTCCTTGGGTTGAGCCCCACATGTGACTATTCACGAACCTGCTATCCACCTGCTTCCCTTACCTCTGTAGAAAAGCCAACCTTTGCACTTGTGCCAACCAGCCTGAGTGCAGGCTGTCTGCAAGGGCAGGAAAGGATCCTGCCACCAAGATCTGCAGAGGCAGGTCGCACTGTCTCATTACAGGCTGAGAGGTGCATCATGACAGAACTGATGAAAGCAGAAAGTTAATAATAGCAGCTAAGGTCTGTGCAGTGTCTAAATTAAAAAGAAAAAAAACCTTTCACCTTTTGTCCAGTTTAAAAAGTCCTCTTGACCCCTGAGCTTGGGGCCTTCTCAGTATACGTATTTTTGGGTTGGGGAGGGCAGTACAAGTCAACCCATAGCAGTTCCATTATATGCTTCTGACCACAGAACTGGTTAAGGACACTTATTCATTCAACAGTCCTCAAATATTTAGCTAAACACTTAACTTTCTTCATTGTTTTAGGAATGGATGGATCCTGTGACCTGCCCCGCAAGTACTCTGATCTTATCTTTCAGTGACTCTCCACATGTAGCCAAGATCACGGACATACCTTTCAGGCTTCATGCTCCCTGAACTTGGGCTCCGTTGTCATTCTACTAGCTAAGAAAAACAGGAAAGAAAAGTTGAACCTGGCTACTCATTAAAGTAATGAAAATCAAGCCAGTGGGGTTGGCATTCCTCACTCAGAACACTGGCAACCGTGGCCAGAATCATCTCCTGTGGAGCACCAGGACCCATTTTCTGTCGGTCAGGCACTCGAGCTGTACAGAGCTGCTGGTGAACAATACGCTTATCAGAAGTGTTAGTGGTGTACGTGCCAAGTTATGACTAAGGTGATATCCCAGGGAAGTAAGGAACACTTAAAGAGAAGTCGTCATCTTATTCTGTATACAATATTCGAAATTGGGGGTTTGGGAGGTATCTAGCCACATGGAACTGATTAAATAAATGTAGGCCACCTCTGTGCTGAAACACTAATCACTGAAAAATTTATGGATGAACATTTACCAATATGTTTGTTCACAAAGCCACATGTTCAGCAAAGGCAGAATGGAGTATAAATTACTATTTACGTTACAGTATTGCTTAGGTAAGAACATATTATGTGTGAATCCAAAAAGACACACACTAACAGGCCAACATAGGTCATTATCTGGTGTGGTGAACATTTAACTTTGCTTTGCCTTGCCTTTACATTTTTATACAACGTGAATGTACCATTTTTTAATAATGTGAAAAGAATCATAAGTATAAGATTTCTTCTCACTCCAGGTCTGAATGCCCAGGAACAAAAAAGATTGATGTTCACCTTCATATAACTTGACAACTAACGTTTGTGTCCTATTTGCTGATTTTATGATGAAGGTATCCTAAAATACTGTTTTCTTAATATTCCTTGATTCTGCAAAGAATTAGAATATGAAGTTTGTGGCCTGACTCCTGGGTGGCCCAGTGATGTAGATGTTTAGTGATAGCCCTGGGAGGTCCCAGAGTGAAAGCGTTGTACCCAATTAATTTTTTATTCCTCTAAGAAAATGCTACTTAGGTTGACAGGCATATTTCCTCAGTGGAGGGAGAATACGAGATAAGAGCGTGCTGGGAAGTGGCTTGGGAATAGCGGAACCTTGTAAATCTGATTTCCCTGAATAGCCCATGAAAGCATTAAACAAACAGAGTGCTGTGTCCTGGAGCTTTGCCTGAATTAAAGAGCGTAAGAAGTATTGACTTTACACAACTCAATAGAACTATTATTTGTGATTGAATGCCAGATTAAATGGCTGGAGAGCGGCCACAAGCAAGGCTGTGAATACGTGAGAATCAGAGTTATGGCAAAGTTCTTTCTAATCACTGTTCCATTCAGCTTTAGCAAATGCCTTGATGTCCCTTCTACACAGTGACACATGTCCTTAGGTGCAACTGACCTGCTGGTCTCTCTCCTTTCTCTCACATAGAGGGTGTCTGTCCACCATTCTCAGGCTTCATTTGAAAGGTAAGGTGGCTGAGTCTAAATGGTCCAGATCGTTTAAAGAGCATGCCTAGATCCATGACTCTCCTCTCCCTGTTAACCAGGCTGTAAGAGTCACAATCAGCTGATGGTAGAAATAAGTCAGAGTCCATAGGAGGGATGCTTTTCTCTTTATAATACCAGGAAAAGCATTGTGTTCAGAAGAGAAATACATACAGAAGACATTGCTCAACACTCCTTAGGCTGTCTTAGAAGGTCAGATCTTTATCTACTCCACTGTGCTGACCACATGGGATGACACATCATATAAATAAGTTACATTATAGAATTCTTTATACTTTGCAAAGTATATTTGATGCATGCTTTCTAATTCAGTGCTAACAACAACTCTTGCTTTATCACCCTTTACTGAACTGTCCCATTTAACTCTTTGGAGAATTAGGAAATAAGAGTGTGACAGTGAAAACTGTTAATTTGACAGGATCTAGAATCACCTAGAAGACAAGTCTTGGGGGACATCTAGGAGGGAGTTTCTAATGGGAGTTAGTTTAAGTAGGAGGATCCACACTAAAGTTGGGTGGGGCCATTCTATGGACTAGGGTTGCAGGCTCTATAAAAAGGGGAGACTGAACTAATTACCAGCATTCATCTGTCTCTTCTGGTTTGTGACTGAGGATGTGAGCCAAACAGCGTCTTCAGGCTCCTGCTGTCCTGCCTTCCCAGTCATGATGGACTGAACCCTTGAGCTGTGAACCTTATATTGCTCCTTTGGGGTTTTTTACAACAAGCAAAACAAACAATTCCTATAGTATTATATATATTTCAAAAAATTAGTTCCCAGATTTCCAACTCCTAGTAACTCATAACTCTTAAGTCTTAAAAGTGTCAGCCAGAAGGCTATGCCTGCCGGAGCTCGTGAGGGAGCCAACTTGGGTTCTGGGTCCCTCAGAAACCAGTCTGCGCAGGTCAGCTCTTGGACTGCAAAGGGTGAGTGAGCAGACTGCTAAGCAACACAGCTTCTGGGACAGACCCAGTTTTGGGATCTAGATATCCAGGCACCTTCACCACCTGAAGAGAGGTATCCTCCCAGGAGGGCTTTGCCTGCCTGAACTCGTGAGGGAGCCATCTTGGGTCCCAGCTCGCTCAGAGACCAGTCTGCACAGGTCAGCTCACTGACTGCAAAGGGTGACTAAGCAGACTGCAGAATCAACACAGCTTCTGGGATAGGCCCAGTTTTGGGCTCTAGACATTCAGGCACCTTCCCTGGCTGAGGAGGGGTGTGTCTGCCCAGGAGGGCTTTGCCTGCCAGAGCTCATGAGGGAGCCATCTTGGGTTCCAGGTTCCACAGAGACTAGTCTGCCCAGGTGAGAGGGTGGACTGCAGAAGCGACACAGCTTCTGGGACAGAACCAGTTTCAGGCTCCAGACATCCGGGCACCTTCCCTGCCCGAGGAGAGGTGTCTGCCTGGGAGGGCTTTGCCTGCCAGAGCTCGTGAGGGAGCCAACTTGGATCCTGGGTCCCTCAAAGACTAGTCTGTGCAGGTGAGTATGCAGGCAACAGAAGCAACACATCTTCAGGGAGAGGCCCTGTATAGGGCCTTCATCTTTAGCCAAGAGGCAGGTCTGAACACCAGACCTCGGTGCACCTTCCATGCAAGAGGAGAGCTTGCCTGCAGAGACTAATCTGACCACTGAGACTCATGAGAGCTGGACTCCCAGGACTGCTGACAGAGGCTAACAGAAATCACAGGAGGAACAAGCTCCAACCAGAGACAACTATAGCAACTAACTCCAGAGATTACCAGATGGTGAAAGGCAAATGTAAGAATCTTAATAACAGAAACCAATACCACTCACCATCATCAGAACCCAACACTCCCACCTCAGCCAGTCCTGGATACCCCGACACACCCGAAAAGCAAGACTCAGATTTAAAATCATATCTCATGATGCTGGTAGAGGACATTAAGAAGGACATTAATAATTCACTTGAAGAAATACAGGAGAACACTTCTAAAGAGGTAAAAGTCCTTAAAGAGGAAACATAAAAATCCCTTAAAGAACTACAGGAAAACACAACAAAACAGGTAATGGAATTGAACAAAACCATGCAGGACCTAAAAACGGAAGGAGAAACAATAAAGAAAACCCAAAGTGAAACAATTCTTGAGATAGAAAACCTAGGAAAGAAATCAGGAACCATAGATGTGAGCATCAGCAACAGAATACAAGAGATCAAAGAGAGAATCTCAGGTGCAGAAGATTCCATAGAGAACATGGGCACAACAATAAAAAAAAATGCAAAATGCAAAAATATCCTAACTCAAAACATCCAGGAAATCCAGGACACAATGAGAAGACCAAACCTACAGATAATAAGAGTAGATGAGAATGAAGATTTTCAACTTAAAGGGCCAGCAAATATCTTCAACAAATTAATAGAAGAAAACTTCCCAAACCTAAAGAAAGAGATGCCCATGAACATACACGAAGCCTACAGAACTCCAAATAGACTGGACCAGAAAAGAAATTCCTCCAGACACATAATAATCAGAACAACAAATGCACTAAATAAAGATAGAATATTAAAAGCAGTAAAGGAAAAAGGTCAAGTAACAAATAAAGGCAGGCCTATTAGAATTACACCAGACTTCTCACCAGAGATTATGAAAGCCAGAAGATCCTGGACAGATGTTACACAGACCCTAAGAGAACACAAATGCCAGCTCAGGCTACTATACCCAGCAAAACTCTCAATTACCATAGATGGAGAAATCAAAGTATCCCATGACAAAACCAAGTTCACACAACATCTTTCCAGGAATGCAGCCCTTCAAAGGATAATAAAAGGAAAACACCAACACAAGGATGGAAACTATACCCTAGAAAAAACAAAAGAGTAATCCTTCAACAATCCTAAAAGAAGACAGCCCCCAAAACAGAATTCCAACTTTAACAACAAAAATAACTGGAAGCAACAATTACTTTTCTTTAATTTCTCTTAACATCAATGGACTCAATTCCCCAATAAAAAGGCATAGACTAACAGACTGGCTACACAAACAGGACCCAACGTTTTGCTGCTTAAAGGAAAAAGACAGAAACTACCTTAGGGTAAAAGCTGGAAAACAACTTTCCAAGCAAATGGTCCAAAGAAGTAAGTTGGAGTAGCCATTCTAATATCGGATAAAATTGACTTTCAACCCAAAGTTATCAAAAAGGACAAGGAGGGGTACTTCCTACTCATCAAAGGTAAAATCAACCATGATGACCACTCAATTCTGAATATCTATGCTCCAAATACAAGGGCAGCCACATTCATTAAAGAAACTGTAGTAAAGCTCAAAGCACACATTGCACCTCACACAATAATAGTGGGAGACTTCAACACCCCACTCTTACCAATGGATAGATCCTGGAAACAGAAACTAAACTGAGACACATGGACACTAACAAAAGTCATGAAACAAATGGATTTAATAGATATCTACAGAACATTTTATCCTAAAACAAAAGGATATATCTTCTCTCAGTGCCACACGATACCTCTTCCAAAATTGACCATATAATTGGTCACAAAACAGGCCTCCACAGATACAAAAATATTGAAATTATCCTATGCATCTTATCTGACCACTATGGACTAAGGCTGATCTTCAATAACAGCATAAATAATAGAAAGCCAACATTCATGTGGAAACTGAACAATACTCTACTTAATGATTCCTTGGTCAAGGATGAAATAAAGAAAGAAATGAAAGGCTTTTTAGAATTTAATGAAAATGAAGTCACAACATACCCAAACTTATGGGAAACAATGAAAGCAGTCCTAAGAGGAAAACTCATAGCCCTGAGTGCCTAAAAAAGAAACTAAGAGACCATACACTAGCAGTCTGACAGTACAACTAGGAGCTCTATAACAAAAGGAAGCAAATTCACCCAAGAGGAGTAGACATCAAGAAATAATCAAACTCAGGGCCGAAATCAACCAAGTGGAAGCAAAACGAGACATAATAGCAGAACCTGAGGAGATCCAAAATATCATCAGATCCTACTACAAAAGGCTATACTCAACAAAACTAGAAAACCTGGATGAAATGGACAACTTCCTAGACAGACACCAGGTACCAAAGTTAAACCAGGATCTGATTAACAATCTAAATAGTCTCATCTCCCCTAAAGAAATAGAAGCAGTCATCAATAGTCTCCCAACCAACAAAAGCCCAGGACCAGATGGGTTTAGTGCAGAGTTCTATCAGACCTTCAAAGAAGACCTAATTCCAACTCTCCTCAAACTATTCCTCAATATAGAAACAGAAGGTACTCTACCCAATTCATAATATGTAGCCACAGTTACTCTGAAACCCAAACCACACAAAGATCCAACAAAGAAATTGAACTTTAGACCAATTTCTCCTATGAATATCAATTCACAAATACTCAATAAAATCCTCACAAACTGAATCCAAGAGCACATCAAAATGATCATCCATCATGACCAAGTAGGCTTCATTCCAGTAATGCAGGGATGGTTTAATATATGGAAATCCATCAACATAATCCACTATATAAACACACTCAAAGACAAAAAAACACATGATCATCTCGTTAGATGCTGAGAAAACATTTGACAAAATTCAACACCCTTTCATGATAAAAGTCTTGGAAAGATCAGGAATTCAAAGCCCATACCTAAACATAATAAAAGCAATCTACAGCAAACCAGTTGCCAACATCAAAGTAAATGGAGAGAAATTCTAAGAAATCCCACTAATCAGGGACTAGGCAAGGTTGCCTACTTTCTCCCTACCTATTCAATATAGTACTTGAAATCCTAGCCAGAGCAATTCGACAAGAAAAGAAGATCAAGGGGATACAAATTGGAAAGAAAGAAGTCAAAATATCACTGTTTGCAGATGATAGTGACCCCAAAAATTCTACCAGAGAACTCCTAATCCTGATAAACAGCTTCAGTGCTGTAGCTGGATATAGAATTAACTCAAACAAATCAATGGCCTTTCTCTACACAAAGGATAAATGGGCTGAGAAAGAAATTAGAGAAAAAACACCCTTCACAATAGTCACAAATATTATAAAATACCTTGGTGTGACTCTAACTAAGGAAGTGAAAGATCTGCATGCCAAGAACTTCAAGTCTCTGAAGAAAGAAATAGAAGATGATTTCAGAAAATGGAAAGATCTCCCATGCTCATGGATTGGCAGGATTAATATAGTCAAAATGGCCATCCTGCCAAAAGCAATCTACAGATTCAATGTAATCCCCATCAAAATTCCAACTCAATTCTTCACTGAGTTAGAAAGGGCAATCTGCAAATTCATCTGGAATAATAAAAAACCTAGGATAGCAAAAACTATTCTCAACAATAAAAGAACCTCTGGCGGAATCACCATCCTTGACATTAAGCTGTACCATAGAGCAACTGTGATAAAAACTGCATGGTAATGGTACAGCAACAGACATATAGATCAATGGAATAGAATAGATGACCCAGAAATGAATCCACACACCGATGGTCACTTGATCTTTGACAAGGGAGCTAAAACCATCCAGTGGAAAAAAGACAGCATTTTCAACAAATGGTGCTGGTACAACTGGCGGTTATCATGCAGAAGAATGAAAATTGATCCTTTCTTATCTCCTTGTACAAAGCTCAAGTGTAAGTGGATCAAAGACCTCCACACAAAACCAGAGACACTGAAATTTATAGAGGAGAAAGTGGGGAAAACCCTGGAAGATATGGGCACAGGGGAAAAATTCCTAAACAGAACAGCAATGGCTTGTGTTGTAAGATCAGGAATTGACAAATAGGACCTTATAAAATTGCAAAGCTCATGTAAGGCAAAAGGCACTATCAAGAAGACAAAAAGGCCACAGATTGGGAAAGGATTTTTACCAATCTTAAATCTGATAGGAGACTAATATCCAATATATACAAAGAGTTCAAGAATTTGGACTCCAGAAATAACAAATAACCCCATTAAAAATGGGGTACAGAGCTAAACAAAGAATTCTCAACTGAGGAATACCAAATGGCTGAGAACCACCTGAAAAAATGTTCAACATCCTTAATCATCAGGGAAATGCAAATCAAAACAACCTTGAGATTCCTCCTCACACCAGTCAGAATGGCTAAGATCAAAAATTCAGTTGACCGCAGATGTTGGCGAGGATGTGGAGAAAGAGGAACACTCCTCCATTGCTGGTGGGATTGCAAGCTTTTATAACCACTCTGGAAGTTTGTCTGGTGGTTCCTCAGAAAATTAGACATTGTACTACCACAGGACCCAGCAATACCTCTCCTGGGCATATACCCAGAAGATGTTCCAACTGGTATTAAGAACACATGTTCCACTATGTTCATAGCAGCCTTATTTATAATAGCCAGAAGATGGAAAGAACTCAGATGTCCTTCAAGAGAGGAATGGATACAGAAAATGTGGTACATTTACACAATGGACTACTACTCTGCATTTTTTTGTTTGTTTGTTTTTTTGAGACAGGGTTTCTCTGGATAGCCCTGGCTGTCCTGGAACTCACTTGGTAGACCAGGCTGGCCTCGAACTCAGAAATCCCCCTGCCTCTGCCTCCCGAGTGCTGGGGTTTAAGGAGTGCGCCACCATGCCCGACTTACTCTGCTTTTAAAAACAATGAATTTATAAAATTCTTGGGCAAATGGATGTATCTGGAGGATATCATTCTTAGTGAGGTAACCCAATCACAAAAGAAGTCACTAGATTTGCACTCACTGATAAGCGGATATTAGTACAGAATCTTAGAATACCCAAGATTCATTTTGCAAAACACAAGAAAATCAAGAAGAAGGAAGACCATTGTGTGGATACTTCATTCCTCCTTAGAATAGGAACAAAATACCCATGAAAGGAGTTACAGAGACAAAGTTTGGGGCTAAGACAAAAGGATGGACTATCCAGAGACTACCCCATCTGGGGATCCATCCCATAATTATTCACCAAACTCAGACACTATTACATAGGACATCAAGATTTTGCAGAAGGGACCCTGATATAACTCTTGTATGAGGCTATGAGGATGAGATAGTAGAAATATTGGAAGGGCCAGAGGACCAGGGACTTTGCTGTATATTCTGTCTGCTAGTAACATTTCAAACAAGCACCTATAAAGTTTCACTAACACGACTGCCAAACTTGGACTGAACAAGGACAGTCCCCTCCCTGAGGACAAACTTTCATTGTGTCCAAAGGTGCCATGCACACTTCTAAAAGAGAGAGGCAAATAGCAGTCCTATCCAGCTATCATATTTATGGACCCAATCAACTACCAGCACAACACAATAACTCTACAGGTGCGGTAGTGGCACACATACCTTGGAAGAAACCAACCACTCTCTAATTAGACTTAAGATCCACTCAACAAGAGGGAGACTGTACTTGGTGCAGAAAACCTAGCTAACTTCTCAGTGCTAGTGAAGTCATGTTTGTTGGCTGAAAATCTACAGACACTTTGTTTGCAAAAGAATTTCTTATTGATAAGTGCTCCTTCAAGCTCTACATTATTATTTAAGCTTCCAAACCTTGCTGGGAACTAGGTTTATTTATTGCTTCAGTTGAGATGGAAGGAAATCCATTCATTCAAGTGGCAATGGCTTTGGAGAACTTGGGAAGGAGTGATTGGATGTCTTGGAACCCTCTAGAAAGTGATTAGAGGGTAGACAGCCCATTGTACACTGTCACCTCCTGGGGTCTAAAGTTTAAAGGGTCTCCTGGTAAGTACTGAGAAGTCTGGGTGACAAGACGGACTTTTCTGGGGGTGGGGTGGATTCTACATATTAAGTTTCTATTAGTGACAGCCATGATGTGCAATACGTCAGAGATGGAAAGGTTGTGGTAAATGCCATGTTAGGATCATTAAATGCCACTAGGAATTTTGTCAGTAAGTGCGACTGGCACTCTAGGTTTTGCTGGGACTAATGGACCTTTAACAAAATTTCCAGAACTCACAGTGAGAAAAATATTGTTGCCTAGAAAAAACATTGGACCAGGCATGGTGATGCACACCTTTAATCCCAGCACTTGGGAGGCAGAGGCAGGCAGATTTCTGAGTTTGAGGCCAGCCTGGTCTACAAAGTGAGTTCCAGGACAGCCAGGGCTATACAGAGAAACCCTGTCTCGAACCCCCCCCCCCCAAAAAAAAAAAAACCCAACCAACCAACCAAAAAAAACATTGGAAAATAACGTTCCTGAGCCAAATCTCAAGCTCAGGAGCTTAAGACATCTGTATCCCACAAAGAAGGCTTGATAGCCAGCTTTACATTTTGTTAATTATCCAGTAAGTTATAAACTTTGTGAACCAAGGTATAATTTAGAATTGGCTGAGATTTCCCAGAAAAGATTTCCCTTCTCCAGAAGACAAATGTCCAATTGATTTGCAATCCAAATATAATTATCTACTTGGAAGTTAACCATTCCTGTGTAGACTACATCCTTATTGACAAAGCACATTTTTGTTTTCATGTAATGCTTAGTATTGTGTGTGTGTGTGTGTGTGTGTGTGTGTGTGTGTGCGTGTGCGTGTTTAGGATAAATAATTTTTTTTTGTTTATATTGACTATGACTTTGAAGGAAGTTCAAAAGAATTAACAAGATGTGCATGCATTGAATTTATAATATCAAAATAAAAAGATATCAATAAGAGACACTCTTAGTCCTACTCTCTGAGGACACTGCAGAGACCAGGGACTCTGGCAGGTAGAAAGGCTCGGAGGGACACAGTTCTGCCCTCCGGCATTGCCCTTACATAGAGCTGTGGGATTGTGTTATTTTGTGAATTTTCAGTCTGCTGTAGACTCTCTCATGGCCGGCATGTTTAGGCAGCTAAATGTTCTCCCCAGGAGGCAGCTCATGTATGATTATCCTCTCTCATCTTCCTCCTGGGGGTAGATTCTCAGCGAGTGTATCTCCCTAACAGCACTCTTTTCGGTACTCGAGTATCCATCCTTTGTTGAGCCCTTTCAGCTCTGAGGGAATCTCATTTCTCGTGCAGAACTCTGCTGCACAGAGGCCTAGACCATGAATGGTCTCTGAGCCTTTAGTACATTGCCACTCCGGTCTCTACCTCTCTCTCCTCGACTAGGGCTTCTTGAGGAAACCGTGTGATAATGTTCAGTACATCTCGAGCACAATGCATTTGTCAGAAATCTTATTAATCTGATTCAGTCTGGGCTAAGGTCAGAGGCCTGTTATCGCCTTCCACCTGTAGGCAAGTTTGATGAGCCTCTATTCTTCATTTCTCTGGGTGGTGTAAGAATAGACTTGATAGTGTGCCAGAAATCTGTCTTGCTAACTTTATTACCCTCAGAAGCCATGAAGTTCACCATACTGGTGCAAGCTTTGCTATCCTTAAGGACTTACCTCTTGATTGTTCTGAGGTCATCCCTCCTTCACATGGGGAAGCATAGAGGCTTTTACATGTCCTGGAGGGCCACTTGTCAGGGTCCTCATTCCTCTTGCTCTAAGGTGGTCTTGTGACCTCTCTAGGTTGTTAGGGGCTTTGGGGCCTGATCTACTTGTGAACCAGAACAGAGAGGGGGTACTGACTTGGGAATATCTGTGATTCTTCCATTCCATCATGAGTCTGTGATGACGGATGAAGGAGTCAGCTGGTGTAGTGACATTGTATAGTTATCACAAATGTATATGTCCGGCCACAGTGTCCATATCACATTTCTACACACGAGGGAGGAGGAGATTGGTGAAGGTCAAGCAGCCAGAAGGCAATGAGTTTGCTCAAGTCTGTGATGCACCCAGCATCACTGTTTGGGATTCACATTTCAATAATGGTTTACTGTGAAAATAAACTCCCCTCCAGGCCCAGAAGACCACGGAGGTAAAGTGGAGTTCAATCATGAGCTGTTGCCATGGAGAGCAAATTGCCTCAAAATACTTTCATTCACTTTCCTACAGAAGGGAGATTTTCACCATCACAAAAGCTAAAACCGTTTTAAAGATCTATGGGATCTCATGAAGTTTAAAATGCTTATTGCCATGCTTTGAACGCCCATAGCATACACCCTAGCACATGGTGAGGGTTTAATAAGCATTGACTTCCTCTTGTCACTGTGTGATTTATGACATACTGACATAAAGCATATAAAAATCCATGTTAGCCGTGCTGCCCTGAGGCGGTGAGCATCACGCCAGCTCTTGTGCAGTGCTCCCAGTCCACAGGACATGCTGTCAGAGAGTGTGAGAGCTCTGTGCTATCACCCCAATATCCTCCTCTGTCTCACTTAACCCCTCTGTGAGCACTCACCTCACGTGAAGCTCAGGCAGTCAAGGTGAAGGATGGCAAGGGTTGCCGGGGTGGGGGTGGGGGGCAGTCAGTTCATCTCCTTTGCCAGCACATTCCATCTGATGTTCTGTGCTGATCCAGTTTTTATGGAAGTCTTTCGCAGGAATAATGGACCCCATAGCATTCATTCATTCATTGTACATTCACACTCTTTGAATCTTAAGATCTATTTTTGTTGACAAGGAAAAATGCGTATCCTGTGAGCGAAGCAGATAGCTGGGTGAAGTGTGTTTTCTTTGTGGTTTCAGCACGCTGGTTTAAAAGCTCTCTGTTTGAAGCAGGGCTCTCTTGTTAGGGCAAACAGAGTAAATGATAGCGTCGACGAAAGCCCAGCAGCAGATCCAGTGTGTCTGTGGGTAGGAAGGTCCTGGCTGCTGAGCTAGTGGAGAGAGTAGACTGTCTATCCAGGGACAGGCTATCCAGGATTTCCACTGGCCTTCATTTGTCATGCTCAGTGTCCTAGAGTTGACACTGTTGCTGAGGTCATGGGGAAGGGGAGGGGTCACAGACAAGATAACCCTTCTGGCCCCACCCCATGTCTCTGTATGATATCAGGGACTTAGTTTATTTTGGTGGATTATATTTATTCAATTCTGTCTATTTGGTGTGAGTAGAAATTGTAAGCTTTCTCTCCAGACATTTTTTTCTTTTGCTTTAAACAAATTTGTATACAAAGCATTGGCTTTATTATGGAATATTCAAAACTTGTTTTTTTGGGTCTTCTTTTCTTCTCCTCCTCTGTCCTCCTGCTTCCCTCCCCTTGTACCTCTTTGTCCCAGCAGTGCCCTCTGAGCTTTTCTGTCATTGTGCTTTATTTTTCTTTTCCTACAAACTCAGAATTTCCTCATAAAGCACTGTTTTAGGCAACGTGACTCACTGCTGCTGGGGTGAGAACCAGCCACTGAGAATCCGATTTTGGTTTTAGTCTCTGCCAGAGGAATGCATAGATATGAACGAGACAACTTTTCCTGGGGAGTTATGGATTCCCATTAATCATTCTGCTAAATCCTCAAGGATATAACAGTCATCACAGAAAGAAGGGCAACGATCTTCCACTTCAGAGGAAGCAAGTATCTAAAGCTCAATGATGACACGTGTTGGAAGATAACCACACCCATGATGACACGTGTCGGAAGATAACCACACCCATGATGACACGTGTCGGAAGATAACCACACCCATGATGACACGTGTCGGACGATAACCACACCCATGATGACACGTGTCGGACGATAACCACACCCATGATGACACGTGTCAGACGATAACCACACCCATGATGACACGTGTCGGAAGATAACCACACCCATGATGACACGTGTCGGAAGATAACCACACCCATGCATTGGTCAAGTGGCACACATTTTGTTTAACCTTCACGTATGTGAGTCTTCAGATATGGGTAAGTGATATCTCTTGGAAAAATGAGGGCCTAAAGAGATAAGGCTGTATGTCTTAGCCTGTTTAGGCTACTATACCCAAGTACCACAGTCTAGGTGGTTTATAAATAGCTGAAATCTATTACCTTTAATTCTGGAGGTTGGAGGTCAAGGGTCACGGTTCAAGCAATGTCAGACTCTGGCAGGGACCTTCTTCCAGGTGTGGGTGGCCAACTTCTCACATCCTTACATGACAGAGGGAGAGGTAATGCTCTGGGGTCCCCATGATAAAGGCACCAGTTTCATTCAGAGGGCTTTGCCTTCATGACCGAGCCACCCTACAATGCTTCACCGGTAACACTGGGGATTGGAGTTCAATAAGAAAACCTTGAGGGGACACAAGAAGCCAACCCTAGCTCAAGGCCACTGTTGGGAGTATGCTGCTGTCTTAGCTTTCACATCTAATCTCCGCTAAGCTGTGGTCATCTGGAGTGTTTGCAGTACTGAGGAAATTCCAATTCTCTCTTCCCTAGAGAATACTACAAATAACTCACGTGCATTTGAAAATACACATGACATGAGAGGAGTCCCCAGCAGACTTTAAGGCATTTTCTAGTCCTGAGATAAATAGCATGAAGACAGTGGTTAAAGGTGTCTACATAGTTTTCTGATTATTGTCATTAATATAACATGTGTATAACTTCAATTAGAAGAGGAAATGACCTTACACTACAATGTGATTGTATTCTCATTGCTGTGACGAAATGCCTGATAGATGTCACTTAAGGAGGTTTTTTTTGTTTGTTTGTTCATTTGTTTTGTTTTTATGTTTTTTGTTTTTTGTTTTCTTCCTGGCTTACAGTTTGAGGTGCACTCCATCATGGCCACATGGCACCCACAGCCAGGAAGCAGAGAGATGATCGCTGGTGTTCAACTCGATTTCTCCTTTCGGTTTAGCTGAGGACTCCATGTCATGATGCCACCTATATTTAGGGTGGGTCTTCCCACCTCAATCTAGAGACTCCCTTAGACACAGTCAGAGGTTTGTCTCCTAGTTACTCTAGTTCTGAGAAGGTAACAAGCATTATTAAATATTGCAATGATTATTTAAACAACCATCCAAATTACACACACACACACACACACACACACACACACACACACACACACACACCCTACCACTATCACCACCACCATCACCACAGACCTATTGGCTAAGCTGCATTGTAGGGGAGTGTGGTGGTTTGAACAGGAATGGTCCCCTCAGACTCGTGTGTGTGAATGCTTGGCCCATAGGGAGTGGCATTATTAGGAAGTGTGGTCTTGTTGGAGTAGCTATGGCATTGTTGGAGAAGGTGTCTCATTGTGCTGGCATCAGGCTTTGAGGTTTCCTATGCTCAAGCTATACTCAGTGTGACATGTAAGGTTAAGCAGGTCCCATGTCCACAGGGCTTGGGCCACTCAAGTTTTGACTGCGCTTACCCCACGTGGGCACTGGATGGGTGTTGGGCTATAGGAAGTTGTGGGACATTGCTCAGAGGTGGAGGAGTGCAGTCTGAGGTTCTGGGAACAGCTGGAGCTGGCTTGGGGGTTCCCTGGGCCTGCAGGGAAGCCGGGATCATCTTGTTCTCGGGCTCTTGGACTCCCAGGTGCCACTGGATGCAGCAGAAGAGCTGGGAATGGAGTTGGGGACCTTGGGCTGGATCTAGCTGGGGCTGACAGGGTAAGGGGGAATTCTGGCTGGGTCCCTCAGGGAGGAGAGTGTCCTTGGCTTGTTTGACAGGTGGCTTGGCCAGGCTTGGTGGAGGCCATGGCTGGGAGTGCAGAGAGGCCTTCTGTGGGAGATTAGATGGCCAACTCTTTAGGCAAAGGCCTGTTCCATTGCTCCCCACAGTGGATCTTGGTGAAAAGAGGCAGTCAATGGTTTTAAGGCATTTATTGTCATGGTGGAAAGTGGCGATGAGTAAAACCTTACCCCATTTTCTCAGGGCGGGCCTGAGGTAAATACCTTTTGCAGGGAGGAGTGTCTGGGAAGGGGAGTTTATTGGTTAAACCTCCAGGCCTTTAGGTATCTCATTAAAATGGAGATCTGTCTTGAGGCTGTGACCTGTGGTTATATCCTCTACCTGTGGAGGGACTTGACTGAAGGACACAAAACTATGGAGGGCTGTGGCCTTGTGCCAGGAGCCTGGTGTCCAGGAGTGTGGCAAAATGCCTTCCAACCCTTCAGGGTCACTGGGGTTTCAAGCTTGTGCTTGACCAGAAACCAGGCCACCTTTCAGGGTCCTACAGTGACACACAGTCTCCATCTGCTGCCTGGGGATCAAGGTGTAGAACTCTCAGCTCTTTCTCCAGCACCATGTCTGCCTGCATGCTGCCATCTTTCCTACTATGACAATAATTGACTAAACCTTTGAAACTGTAACCCAGCCCCAATAAAATGTTTTCCTTTATAAGAGTTACGGTGGTCATAGCGACTCTCCACAGCAATAAAACACAAACGGAGACAATGTGGTGGTTTGACTATGCTTGGCTCATGGGAAATGGTACTATTATGAGGTGTGGCCCTGTAGTAGTAGGTGTGGCCTGGTTGGAGGGGTTGTGTCACTATGGGGATAGGCTTTGAGGCCCCTATGCTCAAGGTCCACCTAGTGCAGCAGGGAGCCTTCTCCTAGATGCCTGCATTAGATCGTCTTCTCCTGGTTGCCTTCAGATCAAGATGTAGAACTTTTGGCTCCTCCAACAGCCATGTCTACCTGCATGCTGCTCTGCCTCTTGCCATGACTATAATGGTCTGAACACCTGAAACTGTAAGCCAGCCCTTAATTAAATGTTATCATTTATAAGATTTGCCTTGGTCATGGTGTCTTTTTATAGCCATGGAAACCCTAAATAAGATAGGGCAGTTGTACCCACTTTACAGATAAGGAAGTCAGTCCAGGCTCAGTAGTTGCTCTAACTCAGCTTACACAGTTAGTTGTAGGAGTTGGTGTCTAAAACCACACCTGCCTGAATCAAACTCTTTGCATTCTGCCTGTTCCTTCTTTGCTGGTTAGCAGGGAAGATTCCCTGTTGTCTATGACTCTTACTTAGCATATGACTCCCATGTCAACGCCAGGGTTTTTGACTTTTCTTTCAGTGTTTTGAATTTTCTGATGATGTGGGCAATTCACTTAGGCCTTTCCATCAACTTCTTCACCAGAAAATGTGAATATCATGCTTCTCAGGTTGTCACTTGAAATAAATGAAGTTATACCCAAATCTGATGTAACTTAGTGCAGAGGGGACCCTGAATTAATCTTAGCCATTATCTTATAACCAAAACTACATGCTCACGGAGTCATTCATTTTATTGCTTGTGAAATATATTTACCATGTGTTCTGTGCATACACGGGCCTATCTAGGTATTTTAGCATGTGTGTGCATGTGAAGTCATGTACATCTTCCATTGCTGATTTCAGACATGTAGACCTGAATTTATTTCAACATACTAACTAATATGAAAATGCTCTTACCAATATGGGGACAGTGTCATGCATCCTGGCTGTTCTCTGAGTTATTTTCTGGATGAAGGGAGGGAAGCTTTGTTCCTCCCCTGTGGTCAGTTAAGAAGGCCCAGGCCTAGATCCTGGCTGACGATGGTTAATTATATCTCCACCTTATAGCTCCAAATCAGTGGACAGAGGTTTAATATCAAGAAGGCCTTGATGATATAAATGACAGAGGCAGGAAGAACTGCTCTTCGACCACAGAGTCTCCATTGTATGTGAATCTTTGCTTGTTTTGGCACTAATGTGAGAGCCATGTATGATCTCAGAGATTCCCATGCTTACACAGGGCACGGAGACATAGGAAGGCCAGGTCTAGGACAGTCAACGGACAGAGCGGCAGCAGAACCTGCTTGCCACCCATGCAGAGAATTCCTGCTGTTAACATGGGCTACAGCAGCCAGTGAAGTACATTCTATTTATGGGATTTGCACATTTTTTTCAGAGACTGTAAGGTAATTACATCTCTGTGAAAGAGGAGGCAGCTTGGAAGTAGCCTGTGCTATAAAGACATAGTCTGGTGGGTTTGCACTGCGCCACCTTGAACTGAACAGAAAGGAATCAGTGGGATTTGTGCCGAGGTTTGAGGGTCTCCCTGTTGTCATGGTGACTCGGCAGGGAATCATTCATCAGCGAGACTCCAAGCTTGAAAGGGTCTAGGTAAAGGTTGGACTAGTCTATTATGCAGACAGGCACCAGGGGATGGCCTGCTGAGAGAACAGGGCAATGTCTTAATATGCAACATTACAGGCTCAGGTTGGGTACCATCTCAAGTTTCAGAGGCTGGGAAGTTAGTGAGAGGCCTATCAGGACATTCACAAGAGTCAGGAGGGTTGAGCTGCAGCCATGACAACACCCTGGAAGGATGAAGCCATGAGCTCAAGGGAGGCCAACTGACAAGCAGAAAGGGATTTTAGTTTCTATCTAACGTATTTGCAGACAAATGAATATATTTTCAGACATGCAAATGCCCATTTCTTCTTCATGTGTGTACCTCCAAAGTGATGCTTTTTGTAGAAGTCATTTTCAGCTTTGGGAACCAAGTTATCATGTGAACAGATGACCTCTGAGCTTCTGGGTGTTATAAAGTCACATGTGCTGGGTGCTGCTGATGCTGAGGTCTCTTTCTGGGATGGATTAGGGTCAAAACATTTTATGAAAAGCCAGTGTCAGAGAGGAAATGGGCAGCTTAAGCAGGAGCTGACCCTTGGTGCATGCTGGAACACTGTGGCCGATATGCACTCTGTGACTCTGCCAAACCATGCATTGGCTAACTGCTTAGCTCCTAAATAGCTCGAGCCTTCCCTAGAGACTGTAGCTTCTGAATGTGAGGTTCATGACACCATGAGATTTTTTTTTTCAGAAGAGGGTTTTAGGGAGGTGGAAGAAAAATACATTTTATGTTATTTTATTGGAAATCGAAGAAGGCTTATTTTGAGGTCTCTGTGGTGTAAGATACTTAACATTCTGAGATAAGCAAATTCACATGGACCTGTGTCAGCACACTGATAGTCTTAGTTGTATATGATTAAAAAAAAAAAGAGCCTTGGCTTTTCTCCGTAAGATGGCTCATGCCCATGACCCTAGTACTTGGGAGATGAGAGGGAGGTCTCTGGAAGAGTGATGCAAGTTCAAAGCCAGCATGCGCTATCTAGCAAGTTGCGGGTCAGTGTGGGCTGAATGCATCTGCAAGGTCATCTCCATTTGTAAGTGAAGAGTTTCGTTTACAAAGCCTGCACACCCGGCTTTCCATGTGTCTGGTGTTTTAAGCTGAGTTCTTGCACAGTACAGGAGGAGGACATTTCTTCTGCTGCTTTATGGGTACCATGTTGTGGTCTGGTCACTGGTTCTCCCTCTCTTTTGCCTGTTTACACCTTGGAATCTTGACCCCTAATATGATGGTATCGGGAGAAGGATTTGTGAGGGTGAGATCCTGAGAGAGAATTAGTGGCCTTACAAGAGGACTAAGACGTCAGAGTTCTTGCATTATCTGCCCTCCTCATGCCATCTCTCCTCTCTGTGTGCTCCCTCCTGCTCCGTCGCTTCTTGCCATCACACAGCCCAGGTTAATGAAGACATGTGCAGGCCAAAGGTTGCAAGATTGAAAGGTCTTTCTGATGGCCTAAGTTAGTAATTGTTAAGATTTGGAGTCAGAAATCCACTAGCTTCTGTGTTTGAACACGGTTCAGAGCAGGAGCTGTGCTGCTGAAAGTGAGTCAGAGGCTGTGTTTGTCTCTCTGTGGTTCAGGCTAACAACGGAGAACTGTACATCTAAAGAAATTGCCCCTTTGAGGTGTCAATAGCACTCATTGAGAGGTGTTGACAATATCCATTCCACAGAGGTAGAGCATCACAGGAAGAGGTGTCACGGGTACTACTAGTACCATCTGTGCCTCAGGAGAGAATGTGATGTTTCAGTGTGGCCTCCCTCCCAGAGAACTACTGGTTGACAGGCAAAAAAAATGCAACCATTCTTTGCCTTTATTCAGAAGAATAAATAAAACCTTCTTTATGAAACCAGGGGACCAATGCCATCCAGACCTTAAAGTCAGATTTTCTCCAGTGGCTCCGATAGTCTCCTTCCTAGGAATAAATATTTTATATTTGGTTTCAGTTAAAAAAAAATCTGCCTTAACATTTCTGGGCAGCTCTAAGCTCCTTTAAAACTCGGACTGTGAGCAAGCAAATAAAATGTGCAGATGAACATACTTCACTGTGAAAGGTATGTAACATGAGCAAGGGTTGATGGGGATTCCAGGCACCAACAGCAGCAGGCTGTATAAAAATGCTGCAAACTGTGCCAGTAAACTCTGGGAGGGAGGGAACTACATCAGTGTGCAATGCGTGAAGAATGTTGTCCTTACCCCAAGGGAGTTCTTACTTAGTCTTGCCTTCTCTCCCTCTGCCTTTTAATGTAGCTGCCTCTTGAGAGTCATGTAGGGATATTATTATATTGTCCATTATCTCTAAAGCGTCATCCCCCTGACTCAACACTTTTTTCCCCCCTTTTCCTTTTTCTTTTTGGATACCGGTTTACAGTTTTCAGAGACTATCTCCACAGACAAGCTCACTTGAAGCTCATCATCTCAAGAACCGGAAGAACACACCTGGCGGCTATTGTTTCAGGACTAAGGGCTCAGGAAGTATGTATTAACTCAAGGTTGTGTGGGCTGGGAGCATCCATCTGGAGTGAATGCTGTGGCTGAGTCACAATGCATACATCAGTCAACTCTAGACTGCATGGTGACAGGGGACATAGCATAGACTGGGGACCCCATGGACAAGAGGAGGCTTGTGGTGTGGGCATGGGGTTTGCGAATCCATGACAGAAAGCTTCCATCTACGGTCTCCTTCAGCCGCTTCCCCTGACTCTCTCAGCAGGGATGGCTGCCACTATTGCCCCTGGCCTACATGTAGGGCTGCTTTTTTGTGATAAGTCACGTGACAGACCAGGCTCTCCATTGTGCAGATGGCAGCAAGCTCATGCCTGAGGATCAGTAAGCTCCTAGAAGAATTAGAATGCCTTTACTCACCACAGAAGGGGCTCTCTGGGGTGACCTCTCTGGTCCAGCTTTCATGTCCAGCTTTTTTTTTTNTTGCCCCTGGCCTACATGTAGGGCTGCTTTTTTGTGATAAGTCACGTGACAGACCAGGCTCTCCATTGTGCAGATGGCAGCAAGCTCATGCCTGAGGATCAGTAAGCTCCTAGAAGAATTAGAATGCCTTTACTCACCACAGAAGGGGCTCTCTGGGGTGACCTCTCTGGTCCAGCTTTCATGTCCAGCTTTTTTTTTTCCTCAGGGTTGCCCCGATTAGACCTTTCTCTGGAACTTTCCATGCTTTCTAACTAAATTAGAATGAATGAATAAAAATGAAGATTCTAATTAGCACTTCCTACATATTAAACAAATCATCCTTCCCCTTACGTGAAGAGTCACTGGGAGGGAGCAGGAGTGGGTGGGTTGGTGAGCAGGGGGAGGGGGAGAGGATAGGGGGTTTTTGGAGGGGAAACCAGGAAAGGGGATAACATTTGAAATGTAAATAAAGAAAATATCTAATAAAAAAAAAGAGAGAGAGAAATGTAGTTTTCCTGTCCAGATGGATGACTCATCATGGCAATGGTGTTGCTGACCAGAACGGCATATCCACTAGGTGTTCCGTTCTGTGTCCCTCTGAGTGACGGCAGGGGCATTCAACACTGTGCTTATGCTGACTGCAAAGGGGAACGAGACTCACAGGCAACACTGTCTTACAGAAAAGTATGCATGGATGCATTTGTTCAATTGCTTTCAATGACTACAGTGCCCTGAGTTTCCTTTCCAGACATGGAGGGGGTGGGGTCTGCTGACTGATTAGCAGCTGTGACATTCAGTGAGCATTACAGCCAAACACAGCCTGACCTCCAGTGAGCTGGTGAGACACGGTGTCTTCTAGGCTGAAATTCCCCCTCTTAAAATTTTCATGAAAGTCTCCCAGTGGAATCACTGACTGGGGACATCATAAGTGCTCCAGCTCAGCCATCGGAACCTCATTCCTTTCACTAACAGTCACTTCTCTTCCACTCCCCCCACCCCCACCAAAGCCATATAATCACAGACAATAGTTTCAAAGCCCACCTATTACAAAATTATCATTTTCCACCAAAGCAACACTATATTAAACACTTAATTATTCATTACTAATGCTTGCCATGCTGAAATATTGGCCTCACTAATTTTGAGAGCTCCAGACCCAGCTTTTCTTCCTTGAAGGTTAGTGGCTGACCCTCTGATTTCATTTCTCTTCCTAAATGCAGCACACCTACCTCCAAGGACCCTCGGCCCTGTTAGCAAGTAAAACCCTCACCGCTTAATCTACTAACCTGTGAGGAAGAAAAGCTCACCTTAATTGCCATGGTGGGGACAGCAGAAGTTGGAAGCGATATGTTTTTAAAAGAGACACACCTCTTGATTTAAATGAACTGTATACTTTTATATAAATCGGCTGTTAGGCTTGGAATTATTCTGTGTAGGTCCCCATACTACGCCCCCTTCCACTTCTGACACACCATGATTTTAGTTCTCTCCTGAGAGGCCTTCCTCGTCTGTCTCATCTTCCTGACAGTTGCTGAAGACATGAAGGCTGCTGATGCTGAGCTGAGCCATACACCAACAAGATCATTCCTCTGACTCTCAGGGAAGGGAGTGATTTCAGTGTGTCACTGACACAGAGCCTGGGAACCAAGGTCATCAACTGCTAATAGAGTAAGGGTTTCCATCTTGGGGTCCCCTCTCTCATCTTTGCTGCAATTTTGAATAGCTTGATCTTGTGTAGGTACCTACAGTTAGTGTGAATTTATATGTGTACTGACCATGTCATATCAGGACGTCAGTGTTTCACAGTTCTTCTCTATCCCTGAGCTCTTACATTCATCCTGCCTTTCTTCTTTGAGCCTTGAATGGGAGGAAATTGATGTAGATGATTCACCCACAGATGAGCAGTACACTCAGGACTTTGACCTATTATGAGTTTCTGCATTACCCATTATCCACTACAAAAAGAAGCTTTCCTAAGTAAAGTTGAGAGCAAAACAGATCCATGGGTATAAACATAAAATCTTAGAAGACGGTCTAACAGAATAACCCTTTAGAATGACAGCAACAGTGTGTCTTCTCTATGGACCGATGCTCTTCACGCTCATGGGCTTTTAGGCAGGTTTACAGTCCTGGACATAAAATCTCTCCTGTGGAGAAGGCCTCATATTGAACCAGAAAGTGGCTGATTGCCCCCATAAATGCCATACCACTAATGTAATAGTGGGTATATCTTTTGGATTCCTTACTTGATGGAATCTGGAATCACTTAGAAGACCATCCTTCAGGTAAACCCATGAAGCATCATTTAGATTATGTCACCCTCTGGGCATGTCTGTGAGGGATTATCTTGATAAAGTTAATTGAGATGGGAAGCCCATCTTGATTGTGACCAGCACCTGGGGGCCCTATACCAGAAAAAAACAAAAAGAGAATGTGAGTGGAGCACCACCATCATCTCTCTTCCTGACTACAGAAGCAATGTGACCAGCTACCCCCAGTGTCTGATACCATGACTTCCCATTAGCACATGCCCCTAGACTTCCTTTTCATCTTCTTTAACAAAATCTATCTGCGTTTTGTCCCTTTTCAGAGGGTTTTTATTTTGGCCAATAGTGCTTTGGGAAGTAAATCTGATACTCTTATTCCCATCTGGGCTTCTGTGATTGGCCCCAGGAGACTCTTACTTTCACAACAGAATGTAGGTTTTGAACTCTTACAGTCAGATATGGACTGTGAACTGCTTGTGAATCTAGTGGAAACCTCTTGGCAGATAACTTAGCCATGGAACACCTTGAGCCAAGACTCAGTACTCAATTATTTTATTCAGGAAGGGGTTATGAGCAGCTTTGGGAGGGTTGGGAGATATGGTTCTAGGAGGAAAGTCAACAAAAAACAAGTCACTTATAGGTTACTTCTGTGAAATGCAGGGCTGAAGTACTGTTGATGTCTTATGAAAGAATTTCTTTTTTTTCTCATTTTTTATTAGATATTTTCTTCATTTACATTTCACATGTTCTCCCGAAAATCCCCTAAACCCTCTCCCATCTCCCACCCTGCTCCCCTACCCACCCCACGCACTCCCCCTATTGGTCCTGGCGTTTCCCTGTACTGGGGCATATAAAGTTTGCATGACCAAGGGGCCTCTCTTCCCAGTGATGGCCAACTAGGCCATCTTCTTCTATATATGCAACTAGAGACATGAGCTCTGGGGGTACTAGTTAGTTTATGTTGTTCTTTCACCTATAGGGTTGAAGACCCCTTCAGCTCCTTGGGTACTTTCTCTAGCTCCTTCCTTGGGAACCCTGTGTTCCATCTAATAGCTGACTGAGAGCATCCACTTCTGTGTTTGCCAGGCACTGGTATAGCCTCCCATGAGACAGCTGTATCAGGGCCCTTTCAGCACTATCTTGCTGGCATATGCAAGCCTGCCTTAGACTCGGTGCACTGAGGGGCGCTCACTTGGGTGTTGATCAATGAACTGCACCCTACTTAGTTCAGAGTTGCTTTTGAGATCTTTATTCCCTGCTATTTCTTTACTGTCTCTCAGGCTGTAAAGCTTGTAGGAAAAACATGAGAGTTGTTCCTTCCCTTTTAAAATTTATTCCTTTCTTTTATAATTCACCCCAATGGCAGTTTCCCTTCTTCCGCTCTTCACAGCCCCTCCTACATTTTTTTCTTTCATGGGGTATTCACTTCTCCTCTCATGGATAGTTCTTCACGAGATTTAACTTAGATGCTTGCTAATCTTTCTCTCTCCCTCTCCCTCTCCCCCTGTCTCTATCGTGTGTGTGTGTGTGTGTGTGTGTCTGTGTAGATAGGGTATAATGGATAAGAATGATAGTGAACTTGACAAGATGTAGACTCACCTAGAAGAAAATCTCTGGGCATATCTGTGAGGTATGTTCTAGACTAAGTTATCTAAGGTGAGAAGGTGACACCCTGACTGTGGGTGTCAACGTTCAGTGGACTAGGGTTCCAGGCAAATATAAAGGGAAGCACTCATGTCCTGCTGCTTCCTCAGTGGATGCTATGTGACCAGCTGTCTCACTTTCCCAATGCCACACTTCCCCATCTGGATCGCTGTATCCCTTGAACTATACACCCCAGTAGACCCTTTCTTAATATCCAAAGGATCTAAAGGTTACTTTAGTTTTGTATTTTGTCATAGCAATAGTAAAAGTATTATACAACGTGTATACCATGCTGATGATTAAGTGAGGTTTAGAAGTCTATCTATGGGACAGGGCAGTTTTCCCACCTTGTGTGCTAATTCAGGCACACTCCTGTCTGTACCCACTTTTCCTTTCATGGATAATTATTCATGTGATTTGCCTTAGATGCCAATCTCTCTGTCTATGTCTCTCTTGGTCTCTTTCTCTGTCTCTCTTATGTATATGTGTGGATAAGGTATAACAGTGAAGACTGGTGGTCAACTCAAATCCTGGAGAGGAAGGTTTACATTTACCATATTCTTCCTGTGTTGTAGGCAGTTGCCACTTTATGGAATGACTTTGGGGAACCCTTACAACAATGGTAGTAATCATGTGCTTGAACAAACAGGAGCTCAGAAAAACTCCAGTGCTTTCCCCAGGAAGCAGAAGGCATGGTGGGGGAGGGGAAACATTGTCTGAGGTGGGACAGTGATCTTTCTCATAGCCATAAATACTGCATGGGAAGGAGTGAGGATATCCCTTCTAATATCATCTAACTAAGTCAATCAAGTGGATATAAAATCTGTCCTAGGTTTCTATTTTGTGGCAGATTGGATATCAAATGTCCACATTATGTAATTTCATGTTTGGAATGCTTAATTTTCTCCAAGTGTTATGTAGCCATTTATTATAGAAATTGTTTTCATTAGTGGCTGCAAGTGAATGACATTTATTTACAAGTCATACTTCTGCATGACAGTCAAAGGAACCCCAGAGTCTCAGCACTGGGATTCCCACTTAGAACATCTGCCGAGTGCACAGGTAAGCATGCATATGTGTGTGTGTGTGTGGGGGCACAGAGGGCTCCATCCAGCAGCTGACCACGGGGATTCAGTGGCCATAAGGTGGTGGCGGTTTGTGTAACTCCTTACCACAATGTAATGATTGTTTCTGTCCTAATACATCTGTTACTGCTGGTCCTGTTCTAGGAGGCATGCTTGAAGACTCCTAGCATCTTATTCAAGGATGAAATAAAGGTACACACAGATTGCAAAGTAGCAAGGCAATGTTCTTCAACGTGATAGTACAGACCAAAGAGAAGTACACGGTCAAGACTGACAGTGAGCCAGATGAACCTCCTTAACAGCTCTGATTGTTCCTTGAGATTTCCTCTCCTAGGTATCAAGAAAAAGAAGAGTTTATTTGTAGGACACAAAATGTGTGTGGTTGTCTACTTTGATTGACAGATTAAGTTATGTACTCATTATTCATCTGCTCATACCCCTTTTCATAACATACCTGATTTTAATCATAAGGAATGCCTGACTAGGCATAGGAATAAGATGGTAAACAGGGGATCCTCTCTAAAAGTTCACCTGGGGTCACAGTTTTTCCTCAGTGACCACACATTCAGAATCAGCTCAGACTAAATCGCCATTCTTGCTTCCATACCCAGACACAAGTGGAAGAGATGGAAAAGAATCTACATCCACCCACTGATGCAGGGGTTGACGGGAGGAGAAGCTTACTACCTTGTTCAGAGAGGCGTGTGCATGCAAGCAAGGGTCGCAGGCTGCCAAATGCACTGTTCTAACCAGGGTGTGTGTGTGTGTGTGTGTGTGTGCAGGGAGGCACATTTGCAGGAAGTGCACCTTTTCTGTGTGCTTTTTCGCCCACGTCTCCCCTGTGTGTTATGACTATGAGGACAGTCTAACTTTTACCAGCTGCTGAAACGATACTGTTTAAGCTCCGTTCAATGCCTAGGATGTCAGAGAACTGCCCTAGCATGTGTGAGGCCATGACCCTAACATGACCCTAATCCCTAGTGCCATAAAAAAGAAGAAGATACACAAAACCTTCCATTTATCTCTTCCTAGCCTTTTGGTTCAATCAAGTTTACAAACCAACTTAACATAAATGGTGTGTGTGTGTGTGTGTGTGTGTGTGTGTGTGTGTGTGTGGACTATGCACTTAAGAAAGACATGTTTACACAAAGATTTGAAATCAGACTTTAGACTTCAAGTCAGCATACGTGTTTCACCCTTGAACCTGTTCAGGAAATCATCAAGGAAGCCAGGATCTGCAAGGGAATGGAAGCTATTCCTGCAATTAGCCACTCCTTGTCTGTGAGGCTCAGCTTTTTTCTACATGTTAATAGATCAGTTCACTTGTCATTCCAATTATTAAAGATACACTTCTATGCTTTGAAGTTAATTATGAAAACCGAGTTCTTCATTTTTAAAGTTATCTGATTCTTTAGTTGGCTGTAATACTTTTCAAACTTTTTGTTGCAGGTATGACTTTAAAATCACATCTAATTTTAGCTTCATTTAATTAAGAGTACTGGCTATTTGTTTCTGAGGTTTAGAGCTGGGTTTGTTTTTCTCTTCATGACCTTCACCTGCAGAACTTCTTGTGTGTCTAGCTGCCTTCCAGGCATCTTATGGTTGTTAGTACAGGTTCTATTAAACAACAGTAACATTTGACATCCCAGAGGCAAGTCTCCGTCTGTATAAAGACATTGTTATTTTACATATTGATGAGAAATGGCTAAATCCAAGGTGGCAACAGAAGTAGAGTTGATAATGACAAACCCAGCAGAGACACACAGGCCCGGAAGGTGAGGAAGATGAACAAGAACCCTTAAGTGGGACATTTTAAACATGCAATTCAGTGCAACTTAATCTTTGCTAATCCTAGTCCATGATTAAATTGAGGGGCATCCATGTGTCTCTCATTCTGTCTCCCATTAATCCATTACTGTACCTTGTTATTTTATCATGCACCTTACTATCACAAATATCTTCTCTCTTTGGATGCTTTCTGGGGTAGTTTGAATGAGAAATGTCTACTGTAGACTCAGATATTTGAACACTTGATCCCCAGTTGATGATAGTGCTTGGGAAGGTAACACTAGAGGAAGCATGTCACCAGTGGGGGGCTTTGAGAGTTCATAGCCTGACCCTCCAGTTCTTCTTCCCAGTTCTCTCTCTCTGCTTCATGTTTGTGGTTGAACATGTGAGCTCCCAGCTTCTGATGCTGGCCTCTTGCTGCCATGCCTCTTGCTGCCACGCCTCCCTTATGGACTCCCCTCTGGAGTCTCAAGCTCAAATAAACTGTGTCTTTTATAAGTCGCCTTGGTCATAACACTTTATCACAGCAACAGACAACTGGCTAATATATCCCTGTGGTCCTGGGTACCTCCGTTTTGCTCAATTCATTCTTCCTAGTCTAGAATTGTTACCATTTATATGGCTCCCACCTAACAATTAGCTGTTACTTCTCATAACAATGATGTGATCAAATATGCCTACAATTTCCTTTGAAAATGGTTTACAGCTTCTAAAGCAAATGTTCTCTGTTAGAGACAAGTGATACTTATATTGAGAATGAAATGAAAGACACATTTATTTAATATACACACTAGTTCCAAACAGTATCATAGAATTAAATTAATCTTTTGCCATATAATCTTACTGAAAATTTGAGAGAATTATTTCCTTTCACTTATAGATACTGGGGGTCAGAATCTTGCTTAAGGCTATATGCTTTGGGCAAGTTCAAATTAGATTTTTGAGATTCTAGCTTTGAACTTGATGTCTTTTTCCCACAATAGACACATTCTATCAGCTTTTCTTACAGTGTGTGGAAAGAATGACAGGCAATTTAAAGGAAAAAATCGATCAATCTAGACAAATAGAAATAACAATCTCCTTCAAATTGCTGTCATAATTGCTTTAGAAGAGAAGCTCACAGGATAAAAACAGGTGGGAGAAACTTGGTCTAGTGGGCACAGCCAAGTACTAAGATGTTTTCATATTTCTGAGAGACACATTTGTGAAATGGATGTCAACATTGAATTTCATCATGGGTGTATTCGGGCATGCATGTATGCATGTGTGCACATGGAGTCCAGGAGACAATCTCAGGTGTGATTTATCAGGAGTGATTTACCTTGTTTTTGAGACAAGGTCTCTCAGTGGCTGGGGACTCTCTAATTAAGCTAGCCAAAGAGTTCCAGGGATCTGCCTGCCTCTGCCTCTATAGATCCAATATTATAAGTATTCAATAACATGCCTGCCTTTTTACACAGGTTCTGGTAATTGAATTCTGGTTCTCATGATTGAATAGCAGGCATTTTACCGACTAGCCATGCCTTTATGTCCCTAAATTCACCTATACCTTGCTACTGTGAGAGGAAGGCCGGTGTCCTCTCAGAAGTCAAATGCCAAAGCTCTGATTTCCAATGGAATGAAACTTGAAGGTAAGAACCAGCTAGATAAGGTCAGGAGGAGACCCTTCAAGATGGGTTTATATCAGAAGAGAAGAGATCAGAGACACTGCTTGCCACCCATAACACACAGGGTGAAGGTCACTTCCAACCTCCTGTGGAAAACAAACATCTTCAGCTGGAGTTGTCCAGTCTGGTGGAGTTTGTTCTGATAACCTGATATAGCCAACACTTGCAGCCTGCATAGATCTCTACATTGTGCCCATCTTGTCTGATCGATAGGTTAACAATTACTATGGAAACAGTGATCAATACAGGGGCGTGGCCATAAGAGAAGCAGAACAAAACTCACATATTTTAATGAGATTGACACGATGTGGTCAAGTCTCTGATGGTTAAGATTAACAGTGTGACAACACCACCTTAAATCACCAAGTCACCAGATGTGCCATCAGACACTGCTATGGAAAGCCTTGCTCCTTTAAAAATATTAAACATAGTTTTCCTGGACAAAACAAAGAGAAAGCAATAACAAGATAAAGAGGCTTATCTTTCTTTTTATCATCATCAATACCACCAGGATCATCACTACCATCATTGTAGTTGACATCACCACTACCACCACCACCATCACCACCACCACCATTATCCTGGTCATCATCACCACCACTACCATCATTACCATCATTATCACTGTAATAATCACCATTACCAACATTCTCCTCCTCCTCACCATCATTATCACCACCATTGTCATATCATCATCACCATCCTCATCCTCATCCTCATCCTCATCCTCATCCTCATCAGGCCAGGCTGGAAACGCACTACTTCTTCTCTTGTCTTCTTTGAACTACAGGGAAATGAGCCTTTGGCTTCATGCATGGTTTATGTGTGATGGGATTGGGAATGAATTGGTTTAAAATGCATTTGCAGCCAGGTAGAATGGATTCAAAAGCTGCATCTTACAGCAGATGCCAGTTGTATTTCTCAGATGAAAAGTCCATTTCATTTCTTCAGGAAACAGAAATAAAGTGTCACAGGGTAGGTGCCCATCCTGCCTGGTCGAGAACACTGAAGTCATGAATACAGCTCTTTAGGGTTTTCCTATAAATTGATTTGGACACCCTTTCCCACTCCTGAAAACAAACAAACAAACAAACAAACAAATTCCCAATGTGTCCTGATGGCTTCTGGAACTGCTTAAGAATGAGATTTGCCTCTACTTTCATCATTCCCAGACTGGACCTGAGAAGAAAAGTTCCCATTTACTAAGCATCTCCCTGGAAGGTGAATACTGCACCATGCATGCCTCTTGCATTTGAGTTTTCTGACAGGCCAAGGTAAGCACTGCCATTTCCCCTGCACCAGGAAGCACTGGCTAGAGCCCCCTGGCTGGGGTCTGCATTCCCAGCACTTGGTCCTGCATACTCTGAAAATGAAATAGTGTGAGACTCTCAGATGATCTGGGTCATTTACAGTGAAATGGAATTGTACCCATAAGGTGAAGAAGAAGGAGGAGGAGGAGAAGGAGAAGAAAAAGAAGAGGAGAAGGAGGAGGTGAAGAAGAAAGAAAGAAAGAAAGAAAGAAAGAAAGAAAGAAATTCTTTCTTTCCTAGGGAAAATTGTCAATACTTTTTTTCCCCCAAAAGGAGCAAGGATCTGTTAAAGCAGCAGAGGAACTGAGGAATTGTGGGAAAGCTGCCACTTTTTAATCTGTCTCCTGTCCTATGTGCCCACAAGACCACCCTCAACCTGAAAAGGTACTGGGGAGCCCTTTAGAGGCATCACCAGATGATAGGACTGGCAGACCTAATGTGCACCCTGATGTCCTTCCAGTAAGAGATACTGCACACATGCTGGAAGGGGACTGAGCATGATGGCCAGGCGGCTTAGGTCTTCCTTCCCTGGCATCCTTACGCCACACTTTGCTGCACATCTCCCCAGGTACAGGGAGGAGCAATTTGAATGAGGCAGTATAAGATGTGGGTAGATGTCACTGTACAGCCATCATTTCAGCAGAGGAATCACAGTTTAGGTACTCATGCACAGAGGGGAGTCCACTTTGTAGACCCTTGGAAAAATGCTGTCAAATCTCTAGCTGGGGCCCGAGACTCTGGAAAAGACTAGTGGTCCCTGTATTCATGCAGAAGTTGGAGGCTATGCAGATAATAGCCACAAGCCACTCTGTTCCTTGGGATTGAGGCTGTCTAAGTCAGTCTGAATAACCATTCTGACTATATATGTCTTTGCAGTAAATTGTTCCCAGACGTGACCAAAGAGAAGGAATTTCTAATTACAGGCAGCAGTCTAATCTGGGATTTATCCCCAACAAGTAGACTTATCTGAAGAAGTACTTGTGAGAGTTTGAATTTTTAGTTACTGCAGTCAATTTGGAGAAGTGGTAAAATGTCAAAGTAGCCATTGTGTATATCAATATCAAGTCACTGTTTAGAAATTTCAGCTTCAGCCGCCTGCAATCATTCTTCCAAACAGACTGTCCTATCAGCATCATCACCTGATCTGAGGATTAGGGCAAAGGTCTTTTGCTCATCACGGATGGTGGGACATTGTACCTCAAAACAGAACTTCCCCAAGGAGGATACTGGAAGCCCAGGAAGTTCCCAAAGGAGGATGCTGGGCGTCAGGGGATGGGAACAATAGGATACAAATTGCTTCACTGAGATAGCCCAGCTGCTTAGACCACTGTCAGGTAAACTGTAGGTACACAAAGAAACTTTGTTGACTAAGGCATTGGAAATAGTTTCCTTTGCGTAGTATTCAGTGTTTGCCGCAACAGAGTGCAACTGTCCCAGCAGGATGTACATTTTATAGGCGCTAGAAAGATTTGATATATTGCCAGAATTAGGAAATTAATCAAGGTCTCTCTCCTCCAAGAGCTCAGAAAGCAATTTTTACACTTTTCAGGGACTAGGTAGTCACAAATCAGCTGGGCAGGAATTTGTAGAATCTTTCTGGAATTCAAGCAGTTTTTTGAGTCCTTTGCTTCTAATTTCCCCAAAGTACACAAAGCAGCAGGTGCCTAGTGCTGATAAACACTCACCGAGTGAAGCCAGTGGATTAGTTTACAGGAATTAACAACAGAGCTAGATGTGGAATGGAGGTTGTGAGCTTCTAACCCTGGACTTGAGCAGCCCGTGGTGGGTGTCAGCAGATTCAGAGCCTCCTCCCCAAGAGAAAGAGGCTCTAACACACCTCCCACAGATACTGTTTCACCTTTAGAAAGTTAAACATTAAGACCAAGGTGACCTGCTAGATGGGCCCAGAAACTGCACAGGTTTACTCCCTGGAAAACAATCAGAAAGGGCCAGTTTCAGATTTCTGAAGGAAGGCAGCTGTGCTCTGTAGGCGCCACTGTTGAAAGTTGACACGCACGTGGGCATGGATGATGGCATCAGTTGGCATCTGGGCCACTGTTCAGCTTGATTCCATTGCACACAGGAAATAGGGAACACGTTCAACCCCGAGGAGCTTTGCGGAGCTCCCTCAAAGCATACACATGCTCCATATTAAGAAAAGGAAGTTTTGTTATTATGTGAGTAGAGTTAATTTATAAAAAGCAGCTGGAGTATCTGCTTGGAGTTGTAAGTACATATTTAATTAGAGCATTGTGTGTTTAGGGATGTTGAGATCACAAACCTGGGAAGGGTTCCTTCATTTCTATACAGAAAATAGCACAATCAGTTGTTGCCAGAAAATAGTAAATGATATTTAAGAAAGATATATTAATTAGGATATATTAATGGTTAGTTATTGATAGCTGAAGATAGAAAGTTCTTTTCATTTCTATTTTTGAGGAACAAATTTATGTAAGCCTCCAAATGACCTGGACCACAGTCTCCCTCCTCATGCCAAGTTCACCAATTAGAAGCACTGGCTTGGAAGTTGAGACCCAAACAAACCCCATCTGGACTCAGCAGGGGCGTCCTCTTCCTGTCCTGAATCCTTCCAGAAGTCCACCAGCAGCAGCCACCAGAATCAAATGTCAATGATGTCATTCCTGGGCATAAGCAGGAGGCCTTGCAAGTTTCCAGAGAGCTACACATTAAGCCCAAGTTTCTCAGCCTCCTCAAGAGCTACAGTTCCCGTGAAACACTGGAAATTCTGCCAAGCTCCCCATACTAATGCATACACCATTACCAGACACAGGTTGAAGACATAGATGATAAAGACTTCCTTAAAGTCTAGTTATCATCACAGATGATTCTCAAAGTAGAGTGCCATCTACATGACTTAAAGGGCACAACAGAAAGAAATGAAAGATGTTTCCTCTAGGCTACGATCACAGACCCATTCATTGGATTATCACAGTCTTTAATGTCAGTGCCCTACCCACAGAGACCTTTGTCTTCATATAGAGCTGTGACCCTTAGGAAACTCAGACTGAGGAATGAAGAGGCAGCTCACAATGTTTCCTCCCAGGTCCTTTGGTTTTAAAAGCAGTATCACCCCTGAACAATCAGGTCTGATGTCACCTATATTTCAGGGGAAATACAGATACGTCTGTATTAGAAGATTTTCTTGTCTTCCATACAGACTATTAGTGTGTGTGTGTGTGTGTGTGTGTGTGTGTGTAAGAGAGAGAGAGAGACAGAGAGAGATACAGAGAGAGAGACACACAGAGAGAGAGACTGTGTTTGGGGATTCTTTTAAATATTCTTGTCTGTCTTCATGCAACAGTCAAGCCATCACTGTCACTAGCCTTCCTCTGTGTTCTGGTGCCTGCACTTTAACATACATTGAAGTAATCTAATGTATGGGTCATTGGCTGGACATGTTCCATGAACAAGGGCAGGAATCTCTGATTTTAACATCTGCCATTTTGCTATAAATCCCTCTCCATAATAATCAGAATTAAAAAATTCTTTGTAGAAAGATCCACAGATGCCTGTAGCCTTCAGCCACTGAAGATGATAGCTAGGCTACTGAGTCTGCAATACTTCCATTCATGATTGAAAATTTTGTTAGATTTTTTTTTATTTCAAATATTATCCCCTTACCTGGTTTCCCCTCTGAAAATCCCCTATCCCACCCCTTTACCCTGCTTCTATGAGGGTGCTCCCCCACCCACCCACTCTTGCTTCCCTGTCCTGTCCTGGTATTCCCCTACACTGGAGCATCACAGGTCTTCACAGGACCTTCTCCCATTGATGTCTGACAAGGCCATCCTCTGCTACAAATGTGGCTGGAGCCATGTCGTCTCATAAATTGAGAACTAATGGTTTCAAAGAAGAAAGACTGGAAAATGAAAGTCATCACTGTTGCTAATTAACATGTCTTGTGGACCTACTATGAGCAAGTTTCTGTACTAGGTTGATGGAGAAGGAAGGGCGTTGAGGGAAGGAGGGAAGAAAGCAAAAAGTGGCAGGAGAGAGAGTTTGGACGCCGTGTTTAAGAGAAAGTCCTGGTCTTTCAGAGGATTTGAGACCTATTTCCAGACCCCACAGCAGACAGTTCACAACAACCTGTATCTCCAACTCTAAGGGTAGCCTCCAAAGGCATCCAGATCCACATCCACATCCACATAATTAAAGAATAAAGATACATCTGAAAATAAGAAAAGGAAGGTTTTAAATTTAATCACATTAAAGTTCTCATTACATTTATTTCTATATTTACTATTCACATGCATGTATATGTGTGTTGGTGTGCATGTGACTTATTTATTATTCACATGCATGTATATGTGTGTTGGTGCACATGTGACTTATGATGAGGACAGGGCAGGGTAGGGCATGCTAAAACTCCATGAATATGTTGGATTTTTGTCCAGAATTATGAGGACCTTAGGAAAAAGAGGAAAGAGAGAAGCCTAAAGTATGTGCTCAGACTATACCTTCACACCCCTCCGACTGGAGTGGGACATGCATACCACACTGAAAGCTGTGGCTAAGAATCAGGTGCCAACAGAATCACAGATAACATTTACACTTTGAGTCTCATAAAGTTAGTTGAATCCTCAAGTCAAACCATCCAGGTCTTTCTGCTTCTGGAGCAACTGATAAGACTGGAGAAAACATGACAAAAAATACAGACACTGGGGAAAAGGCTATCAACGGCTTTGACTTGACAGATTCATGTGGAATGTTACACCTGACTACAGATCTTATTTTCTTTTCTCCTAGTGTGGGTTTTGTTTGGCAGTGTATGCTGAACCTAGGCAAACATCTAACTTCAGTCCTTCAGATATTAAATCATAGACTTATGCCACCATGTCCAATTCAAAATTCTACATTCTTATAGCTCATACAGTGTGTTTACCAAGGAGAACTAAAATCCAGGCCCATAAACAAACAAACAAACACATAAAAATAAGCAATCCTCTCAATTTTAAGTGATTTTATATAAAAATTTTATATAAGACATTTCACAGTGATTAATCTTTATTAAAACACTTGAATTAATAGCTGCTACTTGAATACCTCAGTTTAAGAAAAATCTGTATAATTTATAGATCAAATACACATAAATGAATATTTGAATTTATTTAAAGATAAGCATTAGTCTCTTGAAAAAACAAAGAAGGACTGGAAAAATGCTCAGTTAGTCAGGTGCTTCTGCACAAGCTGAGGGTCTGAGTTTGGATCCCTAGCACCCACATAAAATCCAGGTACAGGGCTGTAGAACTCTAATCCCAGTGCTGAGCAGGGAGACAGGAGGGCCCTTGGGACTGGCGAGTCTATACGAACTGGTGAGTTCTAGACTCAGATGCAGAGCAGCAGAGGAAGAAACTAATGTTGATCTCTGTTCTCCACATGTAAGTACAGGTACACTTGATCATACACATGCTTATACTATGCACACAGACACACACAGACACACACCTGCACTATGCACACACAAACACACATACATACCTGGACTCTATACACACATACACACACACACACACACACACACACACACACACACTTGTATTATGAATAAACACACAAACATACATATACCTGCATTATATACACACATACACACACATCCTTGTACTATGCACAAACACATGCAAATACAGCCTGCACTACACACACACACACACACACTCACCCACACCTGCATATATATATATAAGCACACAGACACACGTTATTCCTGGACTCTGCATATACACACTCACAGACACATTCCTGCACTACACACACACACACACACACACACACACACACACACACTGCATAAATATGCAAACATACATATACTTTCACTAGATATACACATACATGTTCTTGCACTATGCACACACACGTGTGGTGGAGGAAGGAAGATGGGAACAAAGTTCTCAGCCTCTTAGATTTAATTGATACTTACAGCACATCAGATCTAACTGCAGAGCACGTGCTCACAGTACACATGCGATACTTACTGAGCAGAACTAAATTCTTGGCCTTAAATCAGAAAACATTTTCAAATCTTAAATGCCATAAAACATTTCATACCCAGTTAGTCAAAACAACCAATTTGTAACATGATTAATTATTACCCAACATTAATTGAATCAACAACACCTTATCTGAATATTTGAGTTGAAGAAAAATTATTTATATGTATGTGTATGTGCATTGAAAAATATATGCATATATCTGAGCTTATTTCACTATAAACATTACTGTCTTAAATAAACCAAGAAGCTATAGTATCATTTTTTTTGTTTAAAGGTGTGTTTTTATTTATATTATGTGTCTCTGTATGCATATATGCCTTGTATGTGTCTGGTGCCCTCAGAAGAGGGTGTTGGACCCCACGGAACTGGAGTTACAGACAAGTTATGAAGTGATGAGATGCCCTGTGGATGCCAGGTGTCAAACACAGGTCCTTTTGAAGAGTACCCAGTGCCATAACCACTGAGCTGTCTCCAGTGTACATAGGAGGGAAACAGTGCTTGTATAGATTACCGACCTGCAGAGGGTTACAGAGGTGAACAACACAGATTCCAAAGCACTACACAGCCTTGCCTTACAGATGTTACCATGCACTGTCGGCACACGCTCAGAATGTCTGCCCCTCCCACGTGGTGTGACGTCACACACATCTGCAACTCTATCAAGTGGCCACACACATGCAATCAGAGTTTGCCCCAAACTGTGAGCCCTCTGCTCTGCTTAATTAGCTAAAATTCATGAACGTGATTCCCAGTGCCCTTTCTTATCACTAACTATGGTGAATAAATGGTTTCTCTTCAAGTTAAAAAGGTAAGACTGTTTAAATGTGGAAAAAAGAAACCTCTTTAAAATGGAATTAAAAGCTATCAGACACAAAAATGCTACTTCCCCCCACATTGCTCAATATTTTGTGTCTCCAAAACCTACGTTTCACTTTATGTCATTGGCAAATGCATAAATTGCTTCAATTCATGTGGATTAACCAGAAACCCCATTTCCTGCTTTCCTGTGCCCTCTATCTCTTTTCTTCTTCCTCTTCTTCCTCTTCCTCCTCTTTTTTTCTCTTCCTCTTCTTCTTCCCCTTCCCCTTCCTCCTTCTCCTCTTCTTCAACACTATGCAACAGACAAAGATTTATGTAACAGAAGAGAAACACTTTTTACTTTTTATGAAAAAAATTTTTTTTCAACCATGGAATGAAAATGTTGCTGGGTGGAAAGAGTTTACCAAAGACAGTTTATATCTGAGACCTTAAAAATTTAATTGTTCATTATGGAGAGCAAGTGCTAGGGGTAAGAATGAGAGGGAGAAAGGGAGGAGGGGGTAGAAGGAGGGGAGAGGGAGAAAGAAGAAAACAGGAAGAGACAGAGACAGAAGCAATGTATGTTGATCGGAGAGCCTGCATTCAGACTTCTGCTCCAGTAGAGCCCTGAGGCCACAATCCTCCACAGTTGGTACAATTGTCCCTTTGCCTGTAGAACAATTACATCCTGCTGTCAGTTTGAGAAGCTGAAGTCTAGCTGGTTGCAACTGGGCTGAGCTGGCTCACTCTTGACTACTTTCCAGCTGCCTTAGTTTGTTTCGACTGAAGAGATTACGGACACCTGCAGGACTACTATGACTGTCCTTTGTACAGGGTCACTGTGGAGTCGGCCACGCACAAGCGCTCCCCACTGAACCAGGAAATTGAGTCTCCAGGATGAATCTGGACAAGGAGTTGAAAGAAGACTGATTAGAAAATGAGATTACTTGAAAAAAAAAAAAAAGGAATGCCACAAAGGCTGGTTGCTAAATCCACTTCATCTGAAACTGTCATTCATTTCGTGTGTCTGCTTGAGGTCCCCTACCCCCACCCTGCCCCCAAACCCGTCCATTGGCTCTGACTAGAAAGGAAAAGCTGAGAATCAGAGACCTGCTGTTTTAGGATGCACAGCCTTGCCCATTATGGTAACGTATCAGGAGGATTTGCTTGTAAGCCTCTCAACAGAATGAAAGCTATCCACACGGAGAGAGAAACAAGAGGGCAGGCATTTACAGCATTAATTTTTGAGATCAAAATCATGTAAAAATTGGGCAGAAATCACAGGGAACTTTCTTTGACCATCAACGCTGCTGATCAGTATTCATTTCTGAGAGGCCACAGGGCTGGTGTACCCCGCAGCACATGGGCATCCCCTGCCCTAGTCACGGGCTGTAGGATTCAGGACATTTGTATGAAAAGATGGCTGAAACTGGATGAAATCAGGAGAATTACAAGAGTTCAATTGCAAGCATTAGAAACATTTTTCAATCAACCTTTCCATTTTGATTTTCCTTAGCTGTATTATTTTAAGAAAAATCTCTATGCCTCTACACTTCATAAAAATGAATAAGAATTGAGGACACATTCCCAGTTTTGTCACAACGATTGGTCTCATTACTGAATTTGGCAAACAAAAACTGCAAAGTTAGCCGGGCGGTGATGGTGCACGCCTTTAATCCCAGCACTTGGGAGGCAGAGGCAGGCAGATTTCTGAGTTCAAGGCCAGCCTGGTCTACAAAGTGAGTTCCAGGACAGCTAGGGCTATACAGAGAAACCCTGTCTCAAAAAACCAAAAAACAAACAAACAAACAACCCCCCCCCCCAAAAAAAAACCTGCAATGTTGTTTAAATAGGTTCTCAAGGAATTCTAGAAACTATGATTAAGGAAGTAAGTGAAAACACCATTAAAATTATTTCATACATAGGGAATCTCAATGAAAATACAGAGACTATAATACCCACTGGGTGTTTTAGATGGAACAAATACTGTACTGTACGGGGAAACTTGATCGGTCAGTTCAGAAACTGAGCATGGACTGGTGATAGGGCCAGAGAATGCCAACAAGATTCGGATACAGATCAATCAGAACAAGAACAGAAAGGTTAAGGAAAATGAGTGCCAGCATGTAGGTCGGCACAAGATCCTGTGTAATGGAAACTCAGTGGCCGAAAGGGGATGGCAATGACTGAAACCACCCCACTGGACCATCACCCTCCACTGCTGAGCACCAGCACAGGGGAACAGAAAATGGACTTGTAGTGTGTGCCCGTGCAGCAAAGATGGGAACCAACCCCCCACACTCATAAATGTGTGAACAGCAAACAAAATGTAGTGATTAAGGAGAGTGAGTGGAGTAGAATAGTGACATGGATCGGGCCTCAAGACCGTAACACAGTGTGAAAGCAGACACGCAAGCGACAGTACCCAGAGCGTGAGTTCTCTTATGTGCTTTAAATAAAGCTGGTCTGTAGCCATTGGGAGAAAACTGAAAACTGCCCCAGCCTGGTGGGGTAGAAAATGAGGACGAAGCATTTACAGAAGATATCACCGAGTAGTACAGAGTCAGTGAGTAATATTATAATGTGTAGAATAGTTAAAAGTTAAGGTGACTAAGAATGGGTAGAAATCGTTATTAGAGAAAGGCTCCAAGTGGGGCCCTAAGAATGACAACTGCCTGCAACTGAACAAGGTACAGGACCCTTCTCACTTCCCACAGCATCTCTTTAAGGAAGTCACTTGACCTTTGAGCACTTCAGGTCCCCAAGCTGTCAGTGAAGCACAGCTCCACTGGTCTTTTCTTCCTTCCTTCCTTCCTTCCTTCCTTCCTTCCTTCCTTCCTTCCTTCCTTCCTTCCTTCCTTCTTTTCTTCTTTTCTTTCTTTCTTTCTTTCTTTCTTTCTTTCTTTCTTTCTTTCTTTCTTTCTTTCTTTCTTTCTTTCTTTCTTTCTTCCTAGAAACCGCCAAATCTTTCATTTTCTGTTAGATATCCACTCATTCAGCAAGAGCTACAAATTATCACTCACAGATTATAAGCTGGAGGGGCCATCATGAGATCAGTGACAGCTTCCTGACTGGCCTGGGGGGATACCAGAGGTGTGTAAACACTCACAGAGAATAATGCATGCGCGCGCTCGCATGCGCGCGCTCGCATGCGCGCGCTCGCATGCGCACGGATGGACACACACACACACACACACACACACACACACACACACTTGTATCCTGTGAAATGAGCTGTTGTTGGAAAACTATAATTGACAGTACCACCTGAGAAGTACTTCCACTGGACCCAGGAACATCCAGACCATGATGTGAGGAGACACCACTCATACCTTTCTCCCTAAGACCCCAAGGATTGCAAATACCCATAAGAAACAGTGTCCCAGAGTGTGAAATCAGTTGTTCTCATTAGCCCGACTTTTAACGTTTTGGTATAAGAAAGTAATGTAGGTGAGATTTCATTAATCTTAACATTTAATAGGGCTAAAATGGCTCTAGGTGAGAACCGGCTTCAACTAAATGATCTGAGATAGGATTTTATCGTAAATGCCTTATTATCTCATTTATTATTTTTAATTGATTAATATTATTCTTTGGCAGTTTCACACATGAATGTAATGTATTGTGATTATTCTCCCCCGACCCTCTATTATTTTCCTCTTATTATCAACTGCTTTTGACAGAGACTTCAAAGTAGTACTGTCTTGAGCTAGGCTGCAGACCATGGAGTGATTGGCAGCCAGGGATGTCTTCGCTCTTGGCCACGCCCACTGCAGATTTTAGCTGATCTAGAATGAAGAGACCAGGAGCTAGAGCAGAGCAGTGAATGCAGTATGGTGTCAATGCACAAGGTCTGCACAAAACTGTCCCTTCATATTGGTAGCTCCTCCATGAGAACCTGATGAGGGAGAGAAGCCCTTTAACGGAGGGTAGTGTGGGCATGTGTCTCATTCTACTTTCGTTTTAGGACAAATTCTGTCACATAAGATCACCTTGAAAGAGTCCTCACCTTCACAGTTTTTCATTTTGGCTTCATGCTGTCTCATTATCTCAGAGTTGTATATGTGGCTCAGAGAAGAAAAAGCAATTTTTAAAGTATTTATTAACTTTTATTTATGTGTGTGGGTGTTTTGCCTGCATAGATGAATGTGTGCCACATGCATTCCTGGTCCCCGTGGAGGCCAGAAGAAGGCACTGGATCCCCAGATTTGAAGTTACAGGTGGTGTTAGCCATCATGTGGAGGCTGGGAAACAAACTCAGGTCCTCTGGGAGAGCAGTAAGTGCTTTAGAGCCTTAATCCATCTCTCCAGCCCCAATCCATCTTACTTAGGTGTTGGGGTCCACTGCCCGCAGTGGACGGGGTTCCTGGAGGATTGGCCTGAAGCTGAAATGAAACTAAGGGAGTGGGGGAAGAAAGAAGATCTCCGAGGCTACATGGTTGCTTCTGCTTAGAACGACTGTTTAATGGTGGACAAGCATTTGGGGATAAAGGAAGGGAAGCCCCGCCCCCAGTCTTCTGGGCAGGCGTTCTGGAGTTTGGCGGGAACCCTGAAGTCTCGTGACATCTCGCAGGTGGGCTGGTTGTAGGTGGGCCTCTGGTAAGCTGGGCAGAGCCGGGTGACCTAGGAGACTTGCAGAACCTGGCTGCAGGGGGAAGCCGGGCTGTCTTAGCCTAGTTAACAACACAATGGATGCCATTGGGTGCGGCACGGCTCTGATCATTGCACCAACTATGTTGGTGGGGAAGGGACACCACACTTAGGTATTCTCAGTTTCCTTTATACATGATTCCATATCTGGCCATTTGCAATCAACAGGCACGAGTTCACCTGAATACCTGGGATTTTGCAAGCACACTCACACACTTGCAGTTTGCTGTCCTGTAAGACAGTGAGGGGTTGAGGCACAGACTAAGTCAGCTGTACTGATGGAGTAGCTGTAGAAGTAGATGAACCTCCCAAAGAAGGGAACCAGAAGAGCATGAGAGGAACTTTGACTGAGTCATGAGGGAAAGCGTCCCCAGTCGGTGGCTCTTGACCTGAGCTGACTGAAGAGCGAGGTTGTCTTATTGGCTGAAAACAGTAGATATAATGTAAGGAGGGAAAGGAAACAGAATGAGTTAACAGGTCAGACAGGAGAGTCCAGAACCCCAGCAGGGAACAGGGATGGTGAATGGGCACAGCTACATAGAGGAAGTGAGTGATCATGGCTAGGGACCAAAATGGACAAGCAGGCAGAGACCTTGAGAACCCCAATGGAGGCCTCTTGAGGTTCCAGGCTTCCATGTGGCAGCAGCTGAGACTCCAGGTCAGACACGTCCATACTCAACTCCACCTAAGTAGTATGGCTTAGGAGTATGGACACAAAGAGGGATGGTAAGCCGGGAGACACTGAGACTAAACTGTGAGCCGCACTCATAGCCTTTGGATTCAGCATGGTCAGAAGTGAGGACTGGTGTTCCAGCCCCGTCCTTCTAGTGCTGTTTAACTCTGAGACTTTTTTCCCTTCAATCTTAGACACTGTTATGGGGATTGAACATTTTTTCCTATGATGAAAATCTTGTCTTAATGGAATTACTCATTTATTTAATAAATATTCACCATATTTCCATAATAAATTATTAAACCTTCATCACCCTTGGCATGCTTAAGTGCCATGGATCTGAAGGCCTGAGCTGATACTAACCATTGCAAAATTCCTTACTGTGCCTGGGCCCTCTACTACTACAGAGATGACCATGGAAATAAATGGTTTTATAAGACTAACATGCAAAACTTTCTGTCTATTAAGGCAGAATTTGCTCATTGTAAATACAAATAATAAATACAAAAATACATAGAGTAGCACCACACCTCTGCCTCATCACACAGGGCAAGAACTGGTTGTAAACACTGTTATTTTGCTCGTATCTCTCCATGCCTTAAGGTTTATCTGGATGCTTTATTAGTTTTGCAACAGTATTCCTCGGTGTTATTGAAAAACAGATTATGAGGGGAAGTGAGATAACTCATTGGCTGAAGGGGCTTGCTATGCAAACCTGCTGACCTGAGTTTGACCTCCAGAAAGGTAGAGAGAAGGAGCCACTGCTACAAGGTTGGTCTCCACCCTCCACGTGTAACATGGTGTTATTTCCCCACCCTACCCTGTCATAATACACAGCAGCAGCAGCAACAACAACAACAACAACAACAACAACACATTTTTTTGTTGAGTCAGAGACTTATGATGTAGCCTAAGCTAGCCTTAGACTTGTAACAATCCTCCTGCCTCAGTTTATGCAGTATGGGCTTTCAGGCATGTGTCAATGTGCTTGGTTTTCTAAGCATTTTATCTTCCAAATATAAAGCAAACCAAACAACAAAAGGTATTTAGATTTTTTTTTCTTTTTCTTTTCATTTGCCATTAAAGCAACAGGTGCTTATTTTTGAAGCTGTTTTTCTCCATGTGGTAATGAGGGGCATTTTTGTGTCCACACCACATTTCTATATGTTATCACACAGTATATGGTAAGATTAGGACCACTTTGAATTCTACAGTAAGGGAGTCTATAATTAAAGGTTGTCATGGAGGCTGGCATTGTGTAAGCATTAGCTACGCAGAGGGCACTCTGATATGTGTTCCATGCCCCTTCCTGCCCTGAATTCACATGAGAAAGTCACCATCAAAGTGGTTTCATCTCACAGATGAAGTAACTGGGGCTCCCACTCAGAGCAGACTTGCCTGTTTGCACACCATGTGCAGGTCTGAGCTTGTTCAAAGCTGCAGACTTAAACCTGACTCTTACACAATGCCAGTCGCTCCACTGGGATATGTCCTGAGAAGTCAGATTGCTACTCCTCAGATGTTCTCCCATGTGGCTCCATCACAGGTCACTAGGTTATCTATCTGGTTAGGGGAGTGAAAAGAGGCCCTGGAGCAGGGCTGTGTATTGATTTCACTCTGGGGTCCTGAAAGGGTTGGTGCCTCGAAGCACAGAATTAGCAATGTGCCTCTAAGCTGTCTCGTTTAAATTCTACAGTTGTACACTGGACATGATGCCCCTTCTGTCACTGTTCCAGGTTACCCCAAACTCCTAGTGATATGGACATTCTTACTCTCAGTCCCAAGGGTATCTGCTTCTTAGAGGCTCTTGGCAGAGACAGCTCCCAGCCAGGGGAAGAAGAAAGAAAAGGCAGAAGCAGGCACAGAAAGTACCTTCAACTGGAAGAAAAGATGAAGATCTAGGGCTGAATATTTGTAATGGATTATGGATTTATGGAATGGGATTGGTGTAAGTGGCTGGGTAGAGCTTCATCCCTTCCTGGGGTCCATTGATCACTTTCTCTGTTCTCGAGGGTCTCAAAGGAGAACTAGTAGGGTAGTTGGTACCATAGTGATGCCCCAGGCTAGGCATGGAATTCATTAGCATTTGGCTGCCAGAGACTTTGTAGACTCAGGAGGAAATATGGATGGAGATTCAGGAGGCTCCTGTTAGGCTTAGAGGTTTGGAAGCCTGCTCCCTAAACAACAAATCCTTCAACGATATCAATGTGAGACATATGGATAACATTTTTCTCAATTGCATATACTTTTTCAACATCAGAATAAGAAAGGCCTCTGGCTTGCATGCGTTGTTTTTATTTGGGGTTTAAAAACAAATGTGCATCCCACAGCAGCCTCCGGGTAGTGATTCAAACAAATAAATATCCTTGATGACCAAATCAGGAGCAGACTCCCACCACACACAGAACTCTTATCCCTCATTCTTTCTACTTAATATGCTGAAGTATCAATTTCCTCTAAAGAGGAAACAGCCTGGATCATCAGCTGCCTCTCTTGGAAATAGCATACACCTTCCAGGCATGTGCCGTAAGTGGAGCTGCTTTTAGAAAGCACTATGATAACCTAACATGCAGCCATGATGGTACACTTGTTATTGTCAGGGATCTAAGTACAAGGCTGGATAGATATAATTTGGCAAGAATGCATGAGCAATAAAAGGAACAGAATTCACGAGGACAATCTGATCATGTCCCCTATGCTTGACTTGTGATCCATAGCTGAAGACTTGTGAGGTGTCCCAAATGCCTCTCAAAGCAAAGCACAGCACAGCACACTCATTGGTAGAACAGGAAAGAGAAGAGACGACCCCTGGGTGTCCACTTTGTCACAGACTGGTTTCGGCCTAAAAATTTAGTATCTCCTGTATTAGTTGCTTACTTCCTTTCTGGAATAAAAGCCCTGACAAAAGGGCTTCATAATGAAAGCTTTTATTTTGGCTCTCAGCTTTAGGGTGCAGTCCGTCATTGCAGAGATGGTGTGGGAGCAGGAGCTTGAGGCAGCTGGTCATACTGCATTGCAGTCAACAGCAGAGATAGATGAATGTCTGTGCTCAGCTCAGCCATCCTTTTTATTTTTATTTTTAAACCAAACCCCTTTTATTGGTTCTTCATGAATTTTACATCATGCACCACATCATCCCACTCATCTTTCCCTCCCCTCATACCTGCCCTCCACCGCTGCAACCTACCTCCAACAGAAAAACAATCTCCTTGTGGAAGCTGTAGTGTGTCAGACACTGTGTGTCCCACAGTCTACCCCTTAGTGCACACTTCTTTGCTTGCAAACATTCATTGCACTGACTCGTTGGTCTAATATGAGGGCTCTGGCTTCTGCTAGTCTATCAATACTGGAACCTCACTAGGACTCCTCTTAGATATCCTGTTGTTGCCTTGTGTCATGGAGATTCTGTAATTTTGGATCTGAAGGACCATCCCCTTCATGCATTCCAGCAGTTCATGGATAAGGTAGGTGATGGGGTGAGTCAATTCAAAGCCCTAGATTTGGGCCTGAGGGGTATCTGAGCTGGTCAGCCCACCAGCTCTCCCATTCACTCTCTCAGGGCTGGATCACCAGCAAACCCTGCAATCATGGCCAGGTCTACCCTACTGCCCAGGTGAGGGGCAGCGTCCCCTCTGTATTGCAGCTATTGAGGGACAGGGCCAGTTATTCTACTTTCATGAGCCTTGGGCCAGCTCTCCTGCCTGCCGTAGGTAGCAAGGGTCAGGGGTGGAGGAAGGCAATTGTCCTTTGCTCAAGCTGCCAGACCTGGGAAGTCTGTCTGTCTTTTGGTGGTAATAGACCCCTGCTGCTGCAGGTCCATGGAGCCAAATGTGGCCCCTAATGGTAGCACAGGCCAGGAACCCACCGTGTTCCCAGGTGGCAACACCAGCTACTCACATCAGGCTGTTCATCACTACTCTTGAGTCTCCATTCTGCTCTCTCCATTGTGCCCACATCTTCCTGTTTCTCCTTCTCTTCCATTTCCCTACCATTTACTTGCTCTTCTTCTCTTAGTGGCCCCAGGGTCTTTGAGTATCTGAGGTACTCTCAGGAGTGGTCTCAGGAGTGCTGTGTCTACTCATGCATTATGGTGCCAGGCAGGGGTAGTTTTGGGCATGGTCCACCCCCCTAGGCATTCACAGTGCAAGACTGGTGGTCATCTCAGGCTAGGTCCCCTGTTCAATCCCTGTGATGCTAGTCTGGTGGTTATCTTGGATGTGTTCCTTGCCTGGTCCATCCACGTGGCATCCCTGTGTGAGGTCTTGTGCTCATTCTAGCATGAAGCCTGTGGTCTCAGTTGGGGTTCTTCTAGTCTCCAGCTTGCTCCCTTCCCTCAGGGTCTGCATGTCACCTGACTGGTGGTTATCTCAGGCTAGGGCCCCTGTTCAATCCTTGTGGTGCTAGTCTGGTGGTTATCTTAGGTGTGTTCCTTTCCTAGATCTCTGTCTGGTTACCTTGGTGCTGGACTGGTGATTGTCTCAGGCTTGCTTTTTTTCAGGGAATGTTAGGCTACTGATCATTCAGATGTTCACAGGTCAGAACACTGAGCACAGACATAACCTCTCACCGCTCTGCCACCTATAGAAGCACATGTGACATAGAAGCCATACCTGCAATGCCTTTTGGGGGAGGACACTCCATCCTTTTTATTCAGTCCAGGATAGGACCTTCGCCTATGGGATGGTGCCACCCAAATTCCCATAAGAACACCACTAGACCACGAGGGCCTCGCCCTCCAGACTTAATTACCTTCTTAGAACTGACTTCCTGCAACATTTCTTAAAACTGACTCACCAGGGACAGGTTTTGATACATGAAAGAGGATGAGAGGTACCAATATTAAGATCACAATAGATGGGAACATGAAAAAAAAATCAATGAAATTCTGTTTCCTCTAAACGATGCAGATGAGGACCTGGGCTAGGTGAGCATCCTGTGCCCAAGTGAAGCAACTCTGGGATAGCAGAGAAGATCTTTCGCTTTTTAGGCTTAGGTATGATGTCTGACCCTTTGTTATTTCTGTTATCACCTCAAAATAAGGGCATCATATTCCCCAATGCCTGCACATTTCTGATCAAGCTCAATCTCCAGTAAGTGAAGTATGAAGACAGAAAGCCATCCTCTTGACCTGTTGGGAAGTAGAGTTTTGTTTTCAACGGCATTCTTTGATGAGTCCACTATGTAAGAGTAGAGACATCAACTGCAGAAAGATCAGTGCTCAGGAATCAATGGTGGTTTAAAGAACAATGTCCCATCCCTTCAGCTAAAAGGGAAGAGATGCAATTTACCAATTCCATCATTTAACCTGGAGATGGGTTTATCTTCTCTCATTATAGCTGACACAGAAAAGCCACCCATAACCCAGTAACCATCACCAGACACTGGCAAATGAGTACCTACTCCAATAAATAATCTGGGTCTTTCTCTGCACACAGAAAAAAGACACCCAGAAAAAGATACCCAGAAACCATCTTTCCTATTTTCACTTATGCATCACATGAAAGAAGGCTGAACCAACTCATTACAGCAGTCTGAAGTCCTAAAAGTTTAAACATAGTGGGTTGCTAAGAAAAGATGGTGCCTTCAGGTCTGAAGACTCCAATCAGAATGCTTGTCTCGTAAGAAGTTGGGATAAAGCCATGAAAGGCAGGACATGTGTTAGATTGCTTAACATACAGGAGACCTAGCTCTCATCTCAAACCCAAGTATATCCTCCACCCACTACACTGACAGCTGGCACATGTGTCCAGTGTCTGAGACTCACTGCTGCTCTGTAGGGTTCAGGGTAGATGCTCCTTGTAGGCCCACTCTAAGAAGTAATTCATCCTTCCTTCATGTCCACACTGCTGTCTGAACCCCTGATCTCCAATGCCCCCATCACATGGGGCTGACCACACTCTTTATACTGGCAGGTGTGTGTGTGTGCGCACAGAATCCACTTTCATCCTTTAGTGGCTAAAAAGGACACTAACAACATTTAGACCCAGAAAATTTGTGGGGGTGAATCATTCTCATATCAATCAGTTAGGCAGTAAGGGTCTTTGAAAAGCCACAGGGAACTGTTATTTTAATTTTTTTTTAAGATTTATTTTATTTTATTATATGTAAGTACACTGTAGCTGTCCTCAGACACTCCAGAAGAGGGAGCCAGATCTCGTTACGGATGGTTGTGAGCCACCATGTGGTTGTTGGGATTTGAACTTATCACCTTTGGAAGAGCAGTCGGGTGCTCTTACCCGCTGAGCCATCTCACCAGCCCCGAACTGTTATTTTAAAATCTCACTTAAAAGCATGCAAAACAAATAGGTCTCTGTGTATATATATATATATATATATATATATATATATATATATATATATGTGTGTGTGTGTGTGTGTGTGTGTGTGTGTGTGTGTGTGTGTATATATATATACACATGTATATATACATTTATATGTATATAACCACACACACACATACACACACACACACACACACACACACACACACACACACACACATGCTGCATAGTGGCACAGGGAGTTGTGCCACATAGTGAGATGATATTCCTCTCAAGAGCTTTAGACTCTCTAGCAGATAATGAGAACAGAAAGCCTCCCTTAGAGTTGATGGTAAGGGTGGGTTCAGGAGACCCCCCTCATCCCCTCCAAAAATTAATATTGGCTATTGTCATTGTCCTTGGTTGCTTTTAAAATTGAAGGTAAGACCCTATTGTTGAGAAGACAGCACACACTTTAGAAATATGACCTGGAGGGATTGAGCTGTAAATGACTTGGAAGTTCCTTCCCTGAGGACTGGCTCTCAGTATTTGAAGGTGCTATGCAAGCTGCCAAGAAAGAAAGCAATTAACAGCCCTTCCTAGACTATGAACAACAACAATGACTGGCCGGGCAAGATATCCCCAGGGGTACAATAGTGACACTTTATCTTAGGGGTAACCAATAGTCTAGTTTGACTCAAGTCTCACTCAGTGAGAGGGAATTTATACCTGGCATCATATACCTAGCCACATGCCAGTGAATGGAGTGTCATAGACCCTAGAGAAGAACCTATTACTGTCATTTTTTCCTAAACCAAAATAATTTTTAACTGCATTCTAAAGACTTATAATTATACCTATAGATAAGTTTAGCCTTCATCCCCCATCAAAAGGTTAATTTTGCAGCAGGAAGGGCTATTTACCACAATTGGTCAAAATGCAGAGAATAAATGAGCATGGAGTATCCAGGCCCAACAGATACATCTGCAATGCAACCCTGTACTAAGGCTGAGGGGACATTATGGAAGAGGCGGTAGAGGACAACCACTGGAGGATCAAGATGCCTTCTGCTTGATAGTGATAGTCTGTCTGTCTCTGTCTATATATATATGCATGCCAGGGAAGCTGTACCCATAAAATCCTAAGAGAATGGTCACCTAAACAAGACCTGTACAACGAGAACTCCAAATGACTTGGAATTTACACTCCAATGTGAATGGGGAAAATTTCATAACACCCCATCCCTAGATGAAGAGCTACAGGCCAGCTATCAGTGGCTACCAAGAGAGAAAGAGAGAGAGAGAGAGAGAGAGAGAGAGAGAGAGAGAGAGAGAGAGAGAGAATCCATTTTCTCCATGGAAGAGCCCTTCCTTACTGTTTGACACCACAGTTACTGTGTGCCCAGTAAACAGTGTTTGAAAAGATGATATGGTTTAGGACAGAGATACAAAATTGAATGGAGATTTCTACCTAGTGCTGTAATCAGGAAATGGAAGTCATATATGAAAAGACAGAGGTCCAGCCTCACTTCTTGCTGCCGTCACTGTATACACAGAAGACTTGAACTGTTGGCTACACAACTGTAGGAATGAATAAGGACCCAGATATAAAATTAGAGTGCAAAACCAGATTATTCCCACTTTACAATATAAAATCAAAATTAAAAAAATGCCTAGTAGGCTTTAAATTATAAAATATAAATTATAAAGTATTATAAATATTTAGATAAGAGTTTAGAAAAATCAAACTTTCTCTATGACAGTAAAGCAGTTCAATGTCAAAGTTAAATGGATGATGATACTGGGGTGTATTATCACACATGAGGCAACCACTAAAGCTATGAAAATAGATGAATTATGTAAGCCTAAGTTGAATACAAGCCATAATACAGAGGAGTTCAAACTCAGTTGAAAAATTGAAAAAAAAATCAAAGAGAAAACAATCACATGAGATTCCCCTGCAAGGAAAAGTATTACTATGGTCCGCTAAATCTGCAATGGACCAATGATCACATTAGAAGCAAGTAGACATCAGACGTCAGGCCCCTAGCACGAAAGAGGACAGAAGTGAGCAGACAGCACCAAAAGTGACAGACACAGCAGAGGGCAGAGTGAGAGAAGGCCAGTTATGCGTGTTCTCCTGAAGTGGAAACTTCTAGTTTCTTTGGAAAGTTAGTTATGTCAAATGATGTTTTGCTGAGGCACACAGGTGAAAGGATGTCTTGCTGAAGCAGACACAGATGAAAGGATGTTTGGATATAGCAAACATGTGAAAGGACCTGTCTTAGTCAGGGTTTCTATTCCTGCACAAACATCATGACCAAGAAGCAAATTGGGGAGGAAAGGGTTTATTCGGCTTACATTTCCATACTGCTGTTCATCACCAAAGGAAGTCAGGACTGGAACTCAAGCAGGAGCTGATGCAGAAGCCATGGAGGGATGTTCTTTACTGGCTTGCTTCCCTTGGCTTGCTCAGCCTGCTCTCTTATAGAACCCAAGACTGCCAGCCCAGAGATGGTCCCACCCACAAGGGGCCCTTGATCACTAATTGAGAAAATGCCTCACAGCTAGATCTCATGGAGGCATTTCCCCAACTGAAACTCCTTTTTCTGTGATAATTCCAGCTGTGTCAGGTTGACACAAACCTAGCCAGTACAGGACCTATGATGAAGGAGTATAAATATGACCCCACAGACAGTGGGAGGTGAGCACTGAACCTTGGTTTGCTCAGCCTCTCTAGTCTTTGCCTTACATAGTGTCATTGAACTCAACTAGTGGCAATGGCACCATTGAGAGAAATTTGCTCAAGAACTGCTCATGAAGTTCCTGAGGCAGCTTACCACTTCACTAACCCTGCCTCAGGCTCGTTAGTGAGCCTTGCTGTTTCTCTAGGATTGAACCACAGCTGCTGTTTTGTGCCTTGTGTCTGCCTGCAGAAAGGACTGGACTGTAGCTGCTGGTTCATGTGTGGTATCTGCCTGCCTAGAGGATTGGCCTGCAGCTGCTGATTTGTATTTGGTGTTTGCTACAGGACTGCACTGCGGCCAATGATCAAGCTTGCCCCAAAGAACTATTGCTGAACAGGTCCACTTCTCTAATGTCCTAATAATTTTTCTCTTCTACTACCTTTGTTGGGTGATGGGCTAGAGGAGAGCTTGAACCCTTATTAAAAGTAGGTTGTGAAATTATTTATGTCTATAATCACCATTGGAGGCTATCCCTGCATGGTTACCAATGGCCTTGAATTAAAATTAGAAAGCAAGTATCTGTCACAGGGGAGAAAAACAGGTTCAACAAAGGGCCAGAGTCCCAGTGGGCACCCTGTATGTTATAGAAAACATTTAAGGTAACAAATATGGAGAAATAAAGTTTTAGGGCCTGAGAAATGTGTCAGCATGTTAGAGGAGAAAAACTATCTCCTGGCTCTTTGTGCTACAATTTGAGTTCAGAGTAACTCACAGAGAGTCACAGGAGGGAAACATAAGCCTTTTATTCTGAAAAAAGCAAAACCACCAGGCTGGTGCCTAGGCCAGTGAGCTCAGTCATGGCTCCAGAGGAATGTGAGATGATCTGAGAGAGGATCCTGGAGCATGAATTACTGAAAAGGAAATTAGATGCTGGGTAGGACAGACCACAGTGGCACTGTTCAGACAGGTTTAGGAGGCGTGGCTTTCCTGGAGACATCACTGGAGGTGGGCTTTGAGAGTTTAAAGATCTTCACCATCCCCGATTGCTCTCTCTGCTTCGTGCTGTCAGTTTAATATGTAAGCTCTCAGTTTGCTGTTCCAAGCCACTGTGGCTGCCTGCTGCTGTGCCTGCTGTCCCGCTGTGATGCACTCTAATCTTAAGAACAAATAAACCCTTCCTTCTGTAAGTTGCTTCTGTTGTGATGTTTAATCAATGGAGAAGTAACCAAGACATGAGATGAAGAGGCCAGATGAAGATCCATCATACATCACCACACCCAGCACTTTTCCCGTTTCACACAAGAGCCTGATAATGTTTGCCACACCCATACTTCTAAAATGTCCTTTTCCCCCACCCATCAAAACTACATAGAAGCAGCAGCAGCAGCAAGTGGCCAGTATATAGGACTGTCAGTTGAAGCTGCATTATGTAGAAACACACCAGACCCAGCTTCTGGAAGTTCAGCAGGGCTTCTGAGACTGGATGAAAGGGAGTAGGATTTGCCAGGCCCCTAAGGACAGGGTGTGAGGGGTATGCAAATGCATAGCACATGAGAAACTGACAGAAGCTGGGTGGACTGATTCTCATAGTGGGAAGATATCAGAGGTCAGGTCCATCAAGTCTCCCCAGCTGCATGAGAGTTGATACTTTCAAGGACAGCTACTGTCATGATAAGTAAAGGTGAGGGTTTGGGGCACTGGGCTCCTAGAGGTGCTGAGACTGGTACTTAATTGGCTTTCCAGCATTATCTGCTCTGTCATATGATCCTCTATTGCAAGAAGAATGGAGCATAGAGTGGCAAGAAGTCATTGGGAGTGACCTCAAAGCTACCTCTGAATACTCATAGGACATGTCATCTCTCTCTGGGGACCACAGCTGCTGACCTACTGAACAAATATGGGGAGGAAACCACTTCACAAGAGACCTTGACCTCCTCTTGCTGGAAGATGCTGTCTTCCGAGTTTGTAACAACCTCTCAGGTAGGAGAATGTGCACGTGTGAACCCCGAGTGCCTCTGCTCCACAGCTGAGAAACTGATCAGTGAGGGCCTTGAAGACCAGCAGCCCTTGAGGTGCAGAAGCTAGCCGTGGTGCTGAGCTGGAGAACATCGCTTTCTTAGTCTCCAGTAACACCAGGCCTGTCCAGCATGAAGAAGAACAACACTGAGCAGAGGTCCAGCCAAGCCTATCTAGACTTCTGAGCCACCAAAGCTGTGGGACACAATCACATATTTTTTCTTAACCTGCATTGTTTAGGGTGATTTACTGCCTGCCAACAGGTGACCAGCACACAGACACTTCATTCAGTTATCTTGAGATGTTGAATGCATTGATGTTTTGTGAACATGCAAAAGGATCAAAAGTTATTAATGCTACCAGTCTGTTATAGGAAATGGACTCTGCTAACTTGAACATAATTACAGGCAACAAATGACAAAGGCATTTAGGGGAATCTTTGTTCATTTCCAGTGGGAGTCATTAAAAAATTAATCAGGCATGATTATAAATCTCTGCACTCTCCTGTGCCTCTCTCCCCCCCTCCCCCCCCTCGGATTCCTTCTCTCTAACGTTCTCCTCCTGTCACTACTTCCCCCTCCCACCTTTGCTCCCTTCCTTCCTCCCCTTCTCCCTTCCTTCCCATTCCCTCTCTTACTGTTGCTCTGACCCGGATTCCAGCACAGGGTAGCCCCCTTCCATCCCCAGGGTTTCTGCAACCTGTTTCCTGTGTCTGAACCTGCTTCTATTTCTGGAACCAACCCCCCCTGCATCCTGGCCAGTGATGTGAGGTGGAATTGTTTTTTCTCGGGTAAGGTTACCAAAGCTCTGGCTGCTTTGCCCTGAGCCTTGCTGTGTGATGGATGGATCAGTAGATGTCTCTAGCCTCACTCTTCCCTGAACAGACCGAGGCCTGAAATTTCCAAGGATTCTAGTTCTTTGCTCTGCACCTTGATGGTGGCCCTTCCCCAGTGTTTTCTCTTCCACACAGAGACCAAAAAGGATCTACCATGGATCTTATTCTCACTTCCAGGAGCGCTCTTCAGGGCAAAGCCAGCAGGGGAGGACTGCTGTGGGAGCCAATGTCAGCTGTGATGGAACCTAGGACCCGGTTGCTAAGTCCAGGCAATTTACTAGTGAGGATCATAAAACCACACACCTAGGAGTTAAATTGACTAGGTGACCCATAAAGGACTGTTTTGTTTGGAGAGGGGGAGAATGAAGCATTATTCTTCTTCATGTTTCTTTATTCCTTTACATGCATTTTATCAGCAAATAAACAGCCCAATGCTTATTAAACGCAGTGTGGCTTTAAGCAAACAAATCAAACCTGTTCTGCCTCGAAGATGGTCTGAACATTTTGGTCCTGAGCCATGTGATTTTCAAGAATAAATGGGTGTCCCAAGTTCTTGGCCACTTGCAGCTGGTTCTAAGTTTCAAGACAAACCAGACACCTTACTCCCAACCAGTCCAACATGATCATGAAAGTCAAGTCCCAGGAAGCTTCCTCAAAGATGACAGAGCCGCAAGAAGCTGGACATGAACCAAACTGGAGGTAGACTGCACCACTGCACCAGGCAGCGGGCCTGGGAGGGTGGTACTGTCTTATGCCCTGCTCTCTACCAGCAGACAAATAATGCTGTCCCCAAAGCAGCACTATGCAGCATTGGAGCCAGAAGATGGGAGGGTGTGGGAGGCCTTGTGGCATGTGGGTGAAGTTGCCGGTAAGGGAGGTGACAGTACCAGGAAAAGAAAAGCAAAAGAAACAAGCTAACAAAAACAGCTGTGTAAGGGGAGGAAAAAAAATAGGTCACCCTGGTCACCCCATAAATGACACAATTTTATGCACAGGAGTGAAGGTGCTCTGAGAATCAAGATCTGCTTGGTTTTGGCTCAATTCAATACGGGCTTAAAGAAACTTGTGATTACAAGCAGGTCTCACCAAGAAAGGAATTATTTTAGTCATCTTGGCTCAAATAAAGTTAACAGTTAAAATAATTAGCAAGCAGCTCAAATGAGCTGTGAAATCAATTCTCTTTATACACGTGTAAAGGTGTTTTTCTTGGTGTCTCTTGGAAAGCCTCCATCTCTCTTACCTTATTTTACAGTTTACCCCTTCACAAAGAGGATGAGATCCTACTTCACCCTCTGTAAAATATAAAGTCAGACACAGTGGCAGAGGTTTGTAAGCCTAGCATCTAGGAGCTGGAGGCAGGAAGTCCAGAAGTTCAAGGCCAGCCTCAGCTACATAGGGATTTTGAGGACAGCCTGGGCTACAAGGAGATCTGTTTCAAGTGAGACAAAGGGTAAGAAGAAAAAAAAGGAATGCAATGAAACAAAATATAAATAATATGTAAATCTACAAAACTGTTGTAAAACAGATTATAGACAAACCCACTGTAAATCAATAAACAGATGCTTGTAAAGGCATTTAAAATATTTCTCACAATTTCATATAAGTGGTTGTATAATGTGTTTTGAATATGTATGTATGTATATATTCTTACAATGTACACATACACTTATATAAAATATGCTTTCATCATATCCTCCACTGCCCTCTCTTACCTGTCTCCCACTAGTCCTCCTTTTCTTACTAATATTCTTCTACTTCCTATTCGTAGACATCCTATGTATCATTGCATCCTATATATTTAATTAGAGTTGCTTAGATACACATTTGTTGTTTTCTAAATTTACTTTTTATATATGTGATTGTGTCTGTGTGGATTTACGTGTACCACATGCATGCAGTGCCCCAAAGGGGCCCAGAAGATGGCATCAGATGCATGGAACTGGAACTATAGGTAGTTGTAAATCACCCTGAGGTCCTGAAAGAGCAGTGAGCCTTCTTGATCCCGAGCCACCTCTCCAGCGCCTTGGAGACAACTATTACTCTATTTCTCCACAGTGGCTCTTCCAAACCAAATTCATACCTAAACGAATCAGATAACTTACACAAATTTCACAAGGACTAAATATTAATTAAGGAGGAGTTCTCCTGTGAAATAAAAGAATTTCATAAAATGTTTTCTTAGATGCATTTTGTAAGGCTTGGTGTACTCCCCCACCCCACCCCCCAGTCAATGAGCAGCTATATGATAATTTCATCTTTTTGGTTATTAAAGGAGAATTAAAATGTGTTATATTATTTAGTTCTGTGAAGCAGCGTCCCACTTCTGCTGCAGGGCATAAAAGGCTCTGCAAACGGCTGCAGTTTGGAGCCAGTAGCTCCTTGTAAGGTTTTATCTTAAAGCCTAAGACTTAGACAGATGGTGTGGCATAAAACTGTTAGGATCATTATTTATTTCAGAATATTCTGGTTTTCAAAAACTTTGAGACAGCGGCTCCCCGTTTTAAGGACGCCCTGGGGCAGACGGAGAACAACATGTAAGACTTTTAATTTCAAACAAAACTTTTGGTGGAGGACTTTCTAGAAATAGTTACATATGCAAGTTACTCAGGCGATGAGATTTGCAAGTATCTGTAATAAGTAGCTCAAGAAAGTACTGAGACAAGAAGCTAATGTTTCTGCACAAATTCTTGCTTCTTAGTATACATTAGGGCCATGGCTCTCAACACACCAAATATCAATTTGTCTTCAGCTACTGAATTTAGAAGCCCACGAGAGACAGCTATATCAGGGCCCTTTTAGCAAAATCTTGCTGGCGTATACAATAGTGTCTGCCTTTGGTGGCTGATTATGGGAGATGGCCTAGTCGGCCATCATTGGAAAGAGAGGCCCCTTGGTCTTGCAAACTTTATATGCCCCAGTACAGGGGAACACCAGGGCCAAGATGTGGGAGTGGGAGGTAGGGGAGCAGGGCAGGGGATGGGGGAGGGTATAGGGGACTTTCAGGATAGCATTTGAAATGTAAATGAAGAAAATATCTAATAAAAATTGAAAAAAAAAATCAGATTGGCTTTCTTTTGCATTAATGAATACTTTGACCACACATAGCCTTCAGCAGTCTGAAGGCCAACCACCAGTCTGGCCAGTTGTGTAGACAATCCTTGGCTTTTTATCGGATCTTAAAATACAAATAAAAAGAAGAAAATGCAGCAGGGAGGAGATATGGCTCACAATGCTCAAAATATTTACTCTGTCGTACTTTACAGAAAGCTTTGCTGGCCACTGCTCTGTAGAACAAAGTTCAAATTCCTGTCTGAGCATCTGAGACCCAACTATAAGGCCTCAGCACAGTTTTCTACTTAATCCTTATCTCTTGGTTTCAGGCAAGTTTTCCCATGTTCAGATCAGTATTGCTGCAGGATAGGAGGACACAGCATTTAACCACAAATGAGACACGACCACAGATTCACAGAGCTACAGTCTTACTGTTTGTCAGTCAAGTATTATGTACACCCAGGGGCAGGAAGAGCTTAATCTGTTCTACAAGGGCTGGGATTTCTTCTCCGGACACCACAGAAGAAGACAGCAGGGCATCGTACCACACCAATAATTAACTTGTTCAATTCAGTGTCTGCTTGATTAGAGAGAAACTTGTAAAATCCCTCCCTCATTTCTCCACTCTTCCCCCCACACAGCAGTTTAAAATGATTCCAGAGCCTCTTCAGATACAGGAAAGAGAAAACTAAATAGAGAAAAAAAATCAATTATTGATGATTGCAATTAGCAAGATGGTGGAGAAGCCAGAACACCTCCTTGTCCCTCATTGATTCTGAGCAGGGACACAAAGATTGGTTCCTTTCACAAGGAATTCAGGAGATAGTTGAGCCCCCTCCCTATGGGGGATTGCAAAGAATAGTCACTTTCAAAATCAGCAGGAAACCTCCAGGCACCCCATTACCACCCTGTCCCCTGCCCCTGGCACAGTTCTATTTAAGTTGGTGTGAATCTCCACTCTTAGATTCTCCCTAAAAGGCAGAGTGACTACACACTCAACTTTTGTGGGATGTCTCTCAAAATTTTGGTTTGTGTTTCACTTGTGTCAGAGCTGTAGTGAGACCCAGAATATTATAGATCCCTGGAGGCTGCAGAAGATACATTTAGTGATTGGAAGCCCACACTCACTATAGTCACTGCCCTAGCTCAGTGTGAATGGGAAGAAGAGGTCTACCATGTGCCAAGTATTACACCTTCTGTAAGGCTGTGAAAGGGCGTTATATTGCTTAATATAGAATAGGGGCTTTTCCTAGAACATTAAAGGTTCTTCAAGCCACTGAGGCCTGAGAAGGTGGAATGGACCAGCAAGCACAATTTTTATATCACCTCACCTCTTATTTTTACCCAGTACATTAGTTGGGAAGGCACAGACCCCACCTTTTCACTGAAAAGAGAAAAAACTAGACCACAAAGTCAATATCCCATTGCTCTGAGCTCTACACGATGGACTGGCTTCTGTCTTGTCAGGCTCACATTGACAAGATGCAACATGCTCTAGATCCACCTGGACAGGAAGGGTGGGGATGGGGAGCTCTTTAGGCTGGAATGAAAGTCTGATAGGCTGATAGGACAGGCATATTGTAATGAGTTTGTGAAGTCAGTCTGTGAGGAGATAGAGGCTTTTCTGGAAAGCCTCTAGTTAGCTTAATGCGTCAATGAAAAGGAAGACAGATCCTATAATCAGCCAACAAATGCAGACACTATTGCATACGCCAGCAAGGTATTGCTGAAAGGGCCCTGATATAGCTGTCTCGTGTGAGGCTATGCCAGTGCCTGGCAAACACAGAAGTAGATGCTCACAGTCAGCTATTAGATGCAACACAGGGTTCCCAATGGAGGAGCTAGAGAAAGTACCCAAGGAGCTGAAGGGGTCTTCAACCCTATAGGTGGAAGAGCAATATGAACTAACCAGTACCACCAGAGCTCGTGTCTCTAGCTGCATATGTAGCAGAAGATGGCCTAGTCGGCCATCATTGGGAAGAGAGGCCCCTTGGTCATACAAACTTTATATGCCCCAGTACAGGGGAATGCCAGGGCCAAGATGTTGGATTAGGTGGGTAGGGGAGCAGGGCAGAGGATGGGGAAGGGTATAGGGGACTTTCATGATAGCATTTGAAATGTAAATGAAGAAAATATCTAATAAAAATTGGAAAAAATTAAAAAAAAGAAAAGGAAGACACAGATACATGATCGAAACAAGTAAGTGAAAAAGCTAGAAACTGACCTTCATGAACACCTGGCAGTTTATATATATGTGTATGTGTGTGTGTGTGTGTGTGTGTGTGTGTATATATATATATATATATATATATATGTATGTGTGTGTGTGTGTGTGTGTGTGTGTGTGTAAATACATGAGAAGATGTGTTATTGATTTCATGACAAAATTTAAAATCACCATAACAAAATTCTTAAGGAGCCCAGTTGAAAGTGTATGAATAGATTTAGAATTTCAACAAAGTTTTGAAAGTTTTGAAGAAGCACCAAACAGAACTTGGGGTCAAGAAATTCATTAACCAAATTGAATACTAGCTCAGTGGCATAGCTCGGCAGCGTAGAGCAGAGTAGAACAGCCAAAATAGAGCAAGGGCCTGTGACACAGTGTAAAGGGGTCAGTACTTCCATGAGAGGAGGCTAGTAAGGAGAGAGAGAGAGAGGGAGGGAGAGAGAGAGAGAGCAAAATGACCACTGGGCGAGGCAGTGGCTAGCTAGCTCCCACAACTGTAGGAATGGATACTTAGATACAGAAGAATGAAGGAGTCTAAAATGAAAACATTGGAGACAACCACTACAGGGAGATACACCAGACAAAGAGAATTACAAAAACAGAGAGAAAAGCCACTGCCACATGTACTAGAGCGTTCCTTAGTTACTCAGCATATTTTCCCAGAAGAATAATTGCAGTCAAGAATAGAATGGCTGATAAATCCAAAATGCAGAAAGCAAATGTCTACCAGTGCGTGGCGCTAAGCACAATGAAGCTGTCCTTCAGAACAGAGAGATGCTTTCTCTACTTTGCCAGCTAAACAAATCGTGAAACAGTTCACCAACGGACCTGTCTTCTGAGCCAGGTATAACAGCTCATGTCTTTAATTCTAGCGCTCTAGGGGCTCAGGCAGGAGGATTACTCTGAGTTATGATTGGGTTGGGCTACACAGTGATTTCCCTGTCAGTACAGGTTACAGAGTGAGATATTTAAAAAATGGAAGAAGGAAGAATTGTTAATGTTGTAGTTGAAATGAGAGGATGCTAAGAAGAGTGAAGTATACTTATAGAACAGTACAGCAAGGCCAGACTGAGTATATAGACTAACATAAATCTATATATTGAATATATAGGTTAGCATAAAACAATATTGTAATGGTGGGCATATAGTCACTTTGATCTTAGCATAGAATTTTAAACACAAATTAAGCTCTTATACATTATTAAACATGAGCTGTTAACGGCATTATTTTTAGTGATGGTTGGGATTCTGCAGGGTTTGGCATGGACCTTGCTACACCCAAGGCTCCCTTCACACATTTCAAGTGTCCTCGCTGGCTGCATGGCCATAAACAGTGAATCGCCTAGAAGGACCAAGCAGCAGTCATCTAAATGCTTTAGCAAGGTCAAAGTGTGAGGTATGCTTTTATTGCTGCAAAAAAATGGAATGCTGTGTGAGGCTGAATCTAGTCGAAGATACAGATATTTTAGTTAGAATGTCTGAGACTGCCGTGTCAGTTTCTCGTATTGTCATCTAACTCCAGGTCAGACTGATGACTTTTTTAAAGTCATGATAGCTAGACACTGAGTAAAATGAGACTAAAATTTCAAGAGAAGCTGACCTAAGACGACAGACGTCAACACCTATAATTATCTGCACAAAAGCACAGGGTTTTTTTGTTGTTATTTTTTTTTTCTTTCTTCAGAATGCTTTCTCCACACCTTCTCTCTTACGACCGAGCCTGACATTTGCTAAGCTGTTTCTTGTTTGTACGTTTGGTGATTTGTCTCTATTTACACAGCAAAACAAGATGATCCTGTCCAAACTGTACGGAAAAGCAAACAAGCAATACAGATGTCCTCCTTCTGAGAGGACTCTCAATTCTGCATCTTTAATGCACAGATCTACACAGCTCGTGTGTGCTGGCTCCCAGATGAGAGGCAGCGGGATTATTATTCAGGGAGCTGTGCAGTAAGAAAGGGCATTAAGAGTCATGGTACCTTCTAGTCAGATGGTTTTGCGATATGACTAAGGGGATAAATCAAATACTGAACAGGAGCAACGGCTCTTACTCTCCTCCAGGCCAGAGCACCTGAGCTAGACTCCCCTTTCCATGATGAAGTACGGCAATAGCTGGGAGTATTATGAATTGTTATGAATAGGTTTCATATGTGTGTTCTGTGTGCACACATGTGTGTTGTATAGATGTGTGTGCATGTGCATATGAAGGTCTGAGGTCATTGTTGGATGACTTTCTCTGTCAAGATCCATTCTTGTTTCTTTCTCTTTCTCTTTCTCTTTCTCTTTCTCTTTCTCTTTCTCTTTCTCTTTCTCTTTCTCTTTCTCTTTCTCTTTCTCTTTCTCTTTCTCTTTCTCTTTCTCTTTCTCTTTCTCTTCCTCTCTTCCTCTCTTCCTCTCTTTCTTTCTTTTTTAGATAAGGGTTCTCTCTGAATCTGGAGTTCACAGGTTCAGCTAGGTTGTTCAGATGCTGAGACCCAGAGGACATCCGGCATCCCACACCCGCAGTGAATAAGGATTTTGTTGCAGTAGCTAGCCTGAGCAGCTGAGCATTAGGTAGCTTGGAACCCCAAGTTATGTGAGCAGGACCCAGACCACTGATATAGGAAGCAGTGATTAAATGCCGACTTCCATTTCTCCTCCAACCTCCATTCCCACCCCCACCCTCATCCCTCCATCTTTCCTATGTAATTCTCCTACAGAGATGTATATCCGAGTGGTTGCTCTTGGCTCAACAGAGCTAGAGCACCAGGGCACAGGCTCAAATGCTCGTCTCAAATGTCCCAGCTTCTCCTGCCACATGCTTTGACAGTAACCTGTGAAGCGGCCCCAGTCTTGACTTCTGTGCATGTTTATTTTTTTGACATGCTATCTTCTGGATAATGGCTGACTTACATTTTTATAAATACAGCTCAGCTCTTCAGAGAAGAGTTTGACACACGCTTTGCAGAATGATTGATATCAAGATGCACACATCTCAAGATCATGTTATAGTTGGTAATTTTCTCGGAGTTTCAGGACTGTTTATTTTTCTTGGAACCAAATGTCAGCCTGCTGGTGACCCCCCTGTCCTCCTGGCTCATTATGCTGCCACCTTTTGGGATGACATTCTTCAGCACAGGGCTTAGCTACTACAATGGGGCTATGTTTGAGCAAGTCAGCTATTTTAATTACACCATGTGCAAAGGAGACTGTCTCCTCACACAAAGAGGAGATGGCGGTTTGCTAAAAGCCTCAGGAAAAGTCGCACGTTGTCATCTCACAGAGCAGGAACTTCTGAACTCTGAGCTTGAGATAATAGAATCATTCGATTTATTTCTCCTTGAGCCTATGAGAAACATTTGGAAAGTCTAAGTCGTTGCAGGTAAACCACTGTACTTTGTAGGTTTTATAATGTCCATGCCTGTTCCCCCCACTCCCATGGTTGTGGCACTTAGCTGGGATAAATCTGAGGAGTCATGCCCTTGGACCTGTGCTTTGTAGACTGCAAAGTGCTACAGGTACTTGTTCATTTTTTAAATAGGGTAAGCCATCGTTGTTACTTAGATTCTGCACAAACTTCCTTACGCCCCCCCCCATCTGTGTTAATGTGTGCCCCCTCTCCATTGCCCACTCTGGTGTTTAATCAAGCATTCTGGCTCAGATGTACTCTTCAGCCCCAGATCCCCACCCCTGGCCTTCACACATGCTCCTTTCCCAAATCTAAGTGTCAGTCATGGCTCCCACGTGCTGGGAACTTTTAGATCATGGAGCTCGGTCTCTGTTGCTGACCTGATTCTCTGTGCAAACTTGCTGTTCCCGAGAGAGAGAGCTGAAGAAGAGGGTTGCTGAAAATAGCAGGGACTAGAACATTTTGTTTCCCTCTCTACCAGTTGCTGTGATGTTTTTACTTTTCTTCTGCTCTCCCTAGACAGTGGGCCATGTGCCTGTCTGTGCTCTGGGTGCATGTGTCTGGATCTGATCTATTTTGCATAAACCCGAGAAATTACTTCTATTAGTGACTTCCATTCTGCAGCCTCAGATCTGTGCACCCTGTACCCTTCCCTTCTCTGTGTCAGGTTAAGCCCCTCTGTGGTGGGTGTCCCCCAGAACGCCTTAGCTGAAGTGTGCAGTGTTCTCAAGCATCAGAGGGCAGGTAGTGCTAGGAGCATGCCTGTTGCTTTCTCTCAGGACTGCATTCTCCACCTGTCCTCCTGGCAGGTTCCCTCTCCTGTCCCTGTCTGCGACTCTCTCAGGAGACCCTTGGGGGCCTCCCTTCTGAACCTCTCATTTCTCTGCAGCGTCTCATCAGTCATCCCCTCAAATGAAGAGACCTGGCTAATTCTCCTGTGTGCTCTGTCTGCTTCCCATCCTCGCTACAGATGCAGCCCTATTGTGTCAGCCTTACTGGGGCATATGCAAGGGTTCAGCGTGCAGTTGGACTGACTTTCTAATGTTATTTAAGGACCTCACATGCCGTCCTGTGGCTGTGTTTTTATGACATTCTCAGAGAAAAATGAAGAGTTTCACATCTCACCTCCACAGGCCATCTCTCCCATTCTTTCTACATGCCCCCTCCAAATATCCGCCTCCCCCTACAACCTGTCCTCTTCACCTGCCCCTCCAAGTGTTACCTCCCAGCTTCTCTTGGGGCCTCTGCACAGGCATGGCTATTCACTTTTGGGGATTGGTTCAGAAGAGGCTGGCCTGGGAGTGCTGGGGTTTAGCTTAGTGCCTGGTGCATTGTTGTGATTTTGACTGGCCGTCAAGGGTAGAAATAGGGATGCTCTTCTTTCCACTGGTCCAAGCAAGCCAACTCCAGCTTGTGTTGGAAGTGTACACACAAGGGCTATGGGGTACGGCTGGTGAACAGCAGGAACTGTGAGGAAAGCTCCCACACGACCCCCACCCTCCCAAAATGCTGAGGCCTGGGCTTGCATTTATTCTTATTTTCCTTGGCTCTGCATTGCATTCCTCCAACACACCTTGTTCTGTATCCATCTACACTCAACGCAGAATCATAAATACTTCACATTTTAATATAGAAAATCATCTTCGGCCTTGAAATAACCTTTATTTTAGCGCCTGTGTTTTGTTGGCTTGCTTACGTAGAACCAAATTGAATTTAGCTGATGACAGCAGTAATTCAAAGATTCTACATTCCATTTTACCATACACTCTCTCTCACACACACAAGGGAAAATAAAAACACAAGACACTGAGTACAGGTCATTTCAGAATGCAAACAATGGATATTTTCTCTGATGCAAAAGGAAGAGAAATCTCACAGACCAGGACTTGAGCAGCGGTGAAGTTTTGTGCATTCTGCACACGATGTTGCAGATACCTCATCTCCAGGGCTCTGAAAATGTTACTGTAGCCCATATCTGTGCTATCCGAAATAAATAGATGGGTTTTATCTGTAATATATATCCCAGCACATCATGCTTGAGTTACTTCTGAGTCCATCAAGATTAGAGGCATTTCTATAATCAGCAATGTAAAATTATTTGATAACTTGTTACTTTAAGATAAATATTTTAACCAGATAGTTGAAAAGAAGCTCAGATTCATGCTGGGAAATTGATTTTTTTTTCCAGATCTGATTCAATCAAAGTGAAGTGAGATGTTCTTATAAGTTGCTTAGATGACCGCTCCAGATTCAGCACTGCTTGCAGGAGGCTGGGTAATGAATTTCTCAGCTATGCGTTATTGCAATATTTATCATTACTAGCTTTAAAAAGTTTTTTTTTCTGTAATATCCTTTAGCTCCCTAGCTTTAAAAGCCACAGCATAAAGCACTTAAGAAAAACCCTTGCACTTGGAGCTTGCCAGAGAATATTCAGGTGCATGTGGCTGAATCAGGGTCCTTAGGTGAGGATTAAACTAGCCTGATGGTTGTTTTGCTGATCACTGCGATCAAGTATCTGAGAGGAAGCCAGTGGAAGAAGTGGTTTTGGCTGTTCCTTAAAGGTGTGGTAGAATTCAGCAGTGAATATACCTGGTCCCTGTCTTTCTTTGTGGGGAGACTTTTTACAGCTGTTTCCATCTTGTTGTTTTTATGGATATTGGTTTAGTTTGGTAAATCCTACATGTCTAGACTTGATCTATTTCTTTTAGGTTTCCCGGTCTTTCTTGGAACATAAACTTGCAAAATCTTCCCTAGTGATCTTCTGAATCTTATTAGAACATGTCACAAAACCTTTCGTCTATAATTTATCAGGTGCGGGTCTTCTCTCTCTTCCTTTTAGTTAGTTTCATTAGGGGTTTTCCATGTTGTTCATATTTTTCAAGGAGCCACCATGAGTTGGATTAGTTGTTTACTATGCTCCTTCTGGATCCTGTCACTCATTGATCACCTTTACTCCCCCATGTCACCTGCTGTCCTGGGATTTGTATTTTTGTATTTTTAAGACATGGTGGTGCATCATTAAGTTATTTGGGATTTCTCTGACTTAAAATACTTTCGATAATTCTTTGAGAATCTCCTCCATTTGTATTTTGATCATATTCATCCCTGCCCCAGCTCCTCACAGATCCATCCCCCACTTTCATACCCACCTAACTTTGTATCCTTCTTTTAAAAGTCTTGGGTCTAATTTGTGCTGTTTATATACTCTTGGCTATGTGATCATCTACTAGAGTGTGGCTGGCTGACCAGGGGCCACACACAAAAAACAAACCTAAGCTATCCCCAGCAGCTGTCAGTTGCTAATAGGTCCTTAACTAGAGGTGGACATTTCCAAAATTTATCCCCACTCCATGCTGGGGCATTGTCTGGCTCAATCTTGCCAATGCCTTGTTCATGTTGTCATAACCCCTGGAATTCATAGGTGCAGCATCCCTGCTGTGTCCTGAAGATGCTGTTTCCTGTAGTCATTCACCACCTTTGGCTCTTATACTCTTACACTCTTTCTGCATTATCTTCCACAATGATCTCTGAGCATAGTAGGAATGGGTATAATGTGGTTATCTCATTTAAGGCTGAGAATTTTGTAATCTCTTATTTTCTGCACCTTAACCAGCAGATGTGTGTTAACTTACATCTACTGCAAAAAGAAAGCTCTGTGATGTCATCTGAGCTATATAGTAATCTACGAATATATGGATAAGTCATTAAGAGTCATTTTAATACTATATTTATTTAGCAGAGTAATAGTAGTAAATTCTCTTCTGGGTGTGTGACCAGCTAGCCACAGTTCTTGGCCCTGATAATGGAGCCAGATGTGGATTCCATCTTAAGGGTCAGGCCTGAAATCCAATCAGAATATCATTGATCATTTCCATGATGTTCATGCCACTCTTTTCACAGCCAGGGGTGGGGAGAGGAGTGAGGAAAATTGTTTTTTAAGGAATGTGGTTTGTGTGTATGGACTGGCTCTAAGGAAGAGGTTTGTGTTTAGAGCGGCCTGACATAGGTCTAGCATTCATGGCCAGTTCCTCCAAGCTGAATCTCCCAGCACATCTATGCTCTGCAGTGTTATGATGCAACCTACAACTGATGAGAAGTTTGGGTGGGGAGGCAACGTCACAATCGCTCCCAAACTGAATACTATACCACTGAGACAGAATGAAAGCCCCCAAGATCCTGTGAGGGCCCCATCTAATTCTGCCTCCTCTCAGCCACTCAGGGTCCTGTGGTTACATGCCCATCTTTGTGAAGATGCCCTGGAAGGGGACATACCAGAAAATGCAGACACTATTGATGTCTCCACAGAAGGATGTGTGGCTGCTTGCTTTCTGGTAACGTAAACAAGGTAAATGTGTGCAAGCAGTCAGCCACAGGCAGCCCAAACCTGTCAATCGAAGAGACAAAGCATTGTCCTGCTGAAATTCCTTTGGCAGGGGCTTGTGGCAAAGCAAGCTTGGCCTTCTCTGGTAGTAAAAGAAAATGCCCTTAAAGGATTCAGAAATTCAGAGCTCTCGGAGGTGGACCTACAACCCCTCATGATTATTTTAATGTATGAATTGTGTATGCATCTGTGATTTTTCTAACTTACAAACAAAAGTTTCTCAAAACCATTTAGCATGCAATTACTGTGTCAGAAAAATAAGAAAATGTGGGTAAGATAAGTCCTTTTTGTTTTTCCTTAAACACCTACTATAGACATTCTAAACTCAGTTCTTGATCATCAAGCTTTATCAGGAAGATTAAAATTCATAATTCAGATGAACTTAGGACTAGCTCTTGTTGCATCTCCCCACCACTGTCTATCAACTTAACCGAAATCTAAAATGCCTTCATTTGTCCCCTGGATAATAAGTATTCTAATTAAAATGCTGATACTTTACTAAGTGCCAGCTTTTCTGACATATATAAACAATCTTTTTCCTCTCCACTTTCCCCTCTCCATTTAATAGGGGTGCTGGGTATGTTTTATGTCAACTTGACACAAGTCAAAGTCATTTGGGAAAGGAGAATTTCAGTAAGGAGAATGCTCTCACTAGATTGGCCTGTGGTACTTTTATTTTTTTATTTTTTATTTTTTGATTGGTGGTTGATGTGGGAAGCTTTAGCCTTCTGTGGACAGTGTCATTCATGGATAGATTGAGCAATCGTGAGGAATAATCCAATAAGCAGCACTCCTCCATGGCCTCTTCATCAGCTCCTGCTTCCATGTTTCTGTCCCAACTTCCCAGGATGCTGGACCCCAAGCTGTAAGATGAAGTAAACTCAGCATCTTTTATTCCCTGAGTTGCTTTTGATGTTTTATCACAACAACAGAAACCCCAACTAAGACAATAGGTCATTTGTTATCTCCCCTTTTCATTATTTTCTAGTTGGAAGTATAAAATAATGGATTTCACTAGATATTTTTATATATGCATATCATTGTTTATTATTTGTGTGTGCATGTGTTTGTATGCATATGTGTATTATGCACATACATGAATATGTAGGTATAGGACGGTGGTCAAATTCTGGCATCATTCTTCAGGAGCCTTCCTCCTTGTTTTTTGGAGACAGGGTCTCTTAGTTTAGACTGCTAAAACCCTGTCTCTGCTTCTACCTCCCACACTTGGTCTCTGAGCTGGGACTATAAGCAGGAACTGCCCTGTACAGCTTTTTTTTTTTAATGTGGATTTGGGTGCTGAACTCAGGGGCTTATGTTCTTTACTTCCCGAGCTATCTCTCCAGCCCCTTAAGCGTTTAGAAAAAACGTTAACCAGTGCTAGTATCCTCTGAAGACCTTTACCATTTGATGCTGATTTTTCTAACTTCACAAATTCTAAGGTGAAATAACCTGTTAATTTTTATCTGGCATAAATAATTTTAGGTGAAAAGACAAATAAGTGATTTGGTACCCAAATTCAGAAAAAAATAGGTCAGACCTCAGAATTCTTGAAGCTGTAGCTCCACTAATGGCCTCTCTCCATGAATAGGTAAGCCAAAGTCTGTAACAGCATAGGCCCAACAATGTAGCCCGAACGACAACTGGGTAGACTGAGTCTGGTGATTGCAGTGTGAGCTCTGGAGGTTGGAGAGGGATGTGGCTAGCTTCACCCTTTTCTTGTTCCCTCCCTCACTTGTAGCATCCTGTCTACTTCCGCAGGAGGAGAAGGAGACTGAAGGCACCTGTCCCTTGGACTGATTATCAGGTGCCCACTGGACCCATGCTGGGTGACACAGTTGCTCATATTACAGTGGACTCAGAGTCACCTGACGGAAGCCAACCTCCTGTTAACAAGGGCGAGGTGGAGGTGCATGCCAAGCACACAGCGCGCCGTCCCTGACACAGTCCTGAACAAATAAAAACTCTGTGCTTATTTGTGCCATTCTAATGTTTCACAATAAAACATTTGGCATTTCATACCACTTTAAACCTTTTCAAATGGTTTTATATCTGTCTCTGTAGCTTTATATTGGTGTGTCAGACCTTCCTATTAAATCACTGGAAATGTTTGTCACTTTCTAATAGCTACAAAACATGGACCTTTCATTCAAATGATTAATGGTATATTTCTCCTGTTATTTATGATTTCTTTAAGCCGATTTCTTTGTGATGGTTTTTTTCCATGGTGAGCATAGATATTAATTTGACAAAACTTGCTAAGACCATTCGCTAACGCCATAAGCTGCGTTACAAATTCATTAGTCAAGATACAAAGTAGAATTCATTTTGTAGGTTTTAATGGTGTCCAGGAGCCAGAGGCAGTGATTCCTACTTCTTATCCACATGGAGCTGTAGTTCCATCCCCCTCCTTCCCATCATGCTCCACTTCTGTCAACAGAACTTGTTCCAGGTAAGGGGCATTGTCTGCAAGCAGTGAATGAAGACATGACACTCCCCCTCGGCTTCTATGTAATGAGAGCCTCAAGTCTGCACGTCAGCATAAAACAGTCTTATTTTTTTTCTTCTTCTAATGGATTCTCAGCTTTTGACAATTTAAAGAAAATCCTGAACATGTATTCTCAGACACACTCATCTTCCTGCATGTTGTCTTGTTTCAGTCTGGGTCACCATTGTCGTCACCTTGTCTGTTCCCTTACTTGCAGAGAGCCCCATCCCTTCTCCTGGCATGTTCCCCAGTGCTATTCCCCACTCAGTCTTCAGAAGAAGGACAAAGACATTTGCTCACAGTGGAGACCAGTGCATAAACACTTGCTAATGTTACATCATGCCTCTCACACTCTTTCCTGGGCTCTCACACAGCCAATTTGTACCTTAGCCTCATTTTCATGCCTTGTGCCTCCTACTTGAGATGAACAGAAGCCCCG
>LR749548.1:1960191-1987583 GCA_902729485.2 Mus minutoides
TTGCAGAAGAAAACATGGATTTGTCTGTTAGAACCATGGTGAAGGTGAACATCAAAGGGAGGGTGTGGATAGAGGAATCAGACATCGGGATGTTAAAAGATTCTCAGAATCTTTTAAATGCTGTGATTGAAACAAATGAATGCAATTCACTGTTCTACACACACACACACACACACACACACACACACACACACACACACAGAGACAAAGAAAGAGAGAGAGAGAGAGAGAGAGAGAGGAATTTGCATCTTGCTGTAGATAAAAGTAGGTAGCTTGAGGAGAGCTGCCCAGTTTGTGAAGCATGGAGACCCATAGGCTGTGTAGAAGAGCAGGCTGCAAGTGTCAGCTGGGCCAGATCTGAATATGAGGTCTTGGTAGAGCTACCTCCAGAGCTACCAGAAATGAGCAGGACACTGGCAAGGCATATCAGAACAGGAAAACTATAAGCTGATGACTTTTCCATAGCTCAGTTGAGAAGGAACCTTCTCAGTACCAGTGAGGACTGGACTTCCTCTTCCCATGGGAAGTTTTTATCTTATATTATTTAATGTTTTCCTTAAAAACAAAATTTCTGGCATTTGGAGAGATGACTCAGTGGATAGGAGCATTGCCCACTATTGCAAAGGGCCCCGATTCAGTATCTAGCACCAATATGTTAGCTTACAACTATCTGTAGTTCCAATTTCAAGGGTTCTGAATCCTTTTCTGTCTCTTCCACCATGAGACACACATGCCATACACATGCATGCAGGTAAAATATATTAAAATAATATAAATAAATCTAAAACCCTCCATAATTGAAAATGAATGTCACATTTTTGTGTACCTGAACATGCTTGAGAAGAATTCATAATTATTATTTATTTTTAAATTGTTTCATGGAAGTTTTCCCCAACCTTCTCATGTAGGAGAGTATTTACTTTGCTTGAGTGGATAAAGCTTCAGATGGACATGGCTGCACTTCATATTGGTCCCCATTTCCTAAAAACAGACATTTATATAAACATTGTGGACATCTTTGACTATCTAGACAATCTTGTGTGCTTTTGAATATTGAGGATGGTAATATAAATTCTACCTTTCCAACTGCCATAAGTTGAAGAAGTTGACTCATGGGAGAGCTTCCAAATCTATGTTTTATCAGAAATCACAGTAGAGATTCCAGAGATGATAGAAAACAGCAATCATTTTCTGAAATGCTAGTATAATTTTCCACCGGACTTCAGCCTTCCTCTGACAGCTTAATGCTTACTCTCATTTGAGTGAAGTCAAGCAGACAATATGTTGATAGAATATCGACACGAGCACATTGGTGTTAATGACAAAATCCCTCTGAACTGGGCTCAGTCTAGAATTCAGTGTGAAGTGAATTCTCTCTGTTCAAAATAAAGGGTACAGAAGAAAATGAAGTTTTCTAAAAGGTCACAATATGTGCTGTGTGAAAATTCAACACTTGGTTCACATACAAATAAAATGTTATTTAAAAACTGATTCCAGCCCACTCTAAGTTGTAAATACTCTAGCAAAAGTAAAAGCACTACTTGCTTATAGTGAATCAAATAATTCAAGACTAAAAATTTTCATAGTTACAGTCATCTCACTAAATGATCTCATGATAGTATCCTCATAAAGTGATTAATAATCTTAAGGAATAATGACAATGAAAGCTCAGAGGAGAAGGATGTGCACTATCAGCAACCCCCTCACACCATGTGTGGAGTCTTCGGACACTAGCTTGAATATCCTGTGTTGTCTGTGAAGTTTAACATTTTACAGAAGCTCGTGAAGAGCTTGCTACTCTTGATGCAGGGAAGGAATACTGAAGGCTCTCTTAAAGTGTTTATCAGCTCCAACCTCGTTCTCTGAGTGGGTAGTGTTCAGTGCTGTGCTATAGGAGGTGTGGAGTGCACCTGTGGTTGTCTGATGAGAGTGTCCCCCATAGGCTCGGATGTTTGAATACTTGGTCCCCAGTTGGTGTCGCTGTTCTGGAAGGTTTAGAAAGTACAGTATTGCTTGAGGAATATGTCACTGGAAGCGGAATTTGAGTTTAAATATTGTTACTTGCAGTTCACTCTTTATGCTTCCTGCTTATGTTTGAAGTCGTGAACTCAGCTTCCTGCTCCTGCCATCATCCATGCCCTCCTCCCGCCATGATGGACTTTTATCCCATTGCAACTGTAAGCTAGAATAAACTATTCCCTTTGTAACTAGCTTTATGTAATGCTGTCTTATCATAGAAATAGAAAAGTAACTAATATAGAACCCATGGCAAGTTTCAGAGCCACAGGATACAGGTAAGTCTAAGCCCACTGCCTCCACAGTTGGTAGAGCAAGACACAGTCATGGAAGTAAACTTCCCAGTATAAGTAAGTATGATGTTTCTCCAGGGACCACTTACATATCCCCTATACACATCTTATATCAGTGAATTCCAATAAAACCTTTCTCAGGCAAACATGGAGAACACACCAAGGAAGTAAAGTCAGGCACAAAACATACAACATGCAATGTGCCACTTGCTGGGGCCTGTTCTCCATTTTATCACTATTCAATACTTCATGTTTTAAATGAAATAATAAAATGGACTCTGGGTTGGATGGCATGTGTAAACACTAAATACATAGAAATGGCATAGTGGATAAATAGGCAAGGATGAAGGACTATGAGGTCTGCATATGACATGTATTAAATACATGTGCATTATTCATGTTGTGTTGTGATATCAATAAGGTATGATAAAATCAAGAGTAATACTGTAAACTCTAAAGAAACCAATAAAATAAACAATTCAATATTCAGGCTAGTTAGCCTAAAGTGGAGGTACAAAGGATAGCAAAAGAAGGTGGAAGCAGAATATTGATGTGAAAGAAAGTTTAGAATTGTATAGAAAAGTAACTAAGGCAAAGAGATTACTAGAGTTCATAGATTAAAGCCAATCCCACCAAAGACAACAGAGAAAACACACATGATGAGGGTGAAAGTTGTGCACATGTGCCCAGAAGATACACAGGCAGACATTAATTAATGGAGTATAATGGAAACCTTTGAAATGAACATGTAGTATTAGATGCAACATTTGCTCTAACTATCAAGAAATGAGGAAACAGGGGTGAGGAGTGTATCTACTGTGTTGGTGTCTCTACTGCTCCGTACAGTGACACAATTCAGAGGTGAATAACTTGGTGGGATGGTTTATTTTGCTCATAGTTCTGATGTTTCTGTCCATCATGGTGAAGAAGGCTAGTGGAGTGGAGCAGAGCTCATTCAGTATCCAAGAAGCAGGGAGCTGAGCTATCGATCTTCTCCTTTCCATCTCTTATCCCAGAAATGCCAAAGATCATAGAATGAGAGCTTTTCTCACCATTTAATCCTTTCTGGAAACATCTACAGAGACAACTCAAATGTGTACTTTGCTCATCTCCTAAGTACTTTTAAGTCCATGAGAGATGACAGCAAGGATTAATAACCATATCACTTGACACTTTTATTCAGTGTTATTGGCAGCCAACCAATAAAAACATCACTAGTCATATGAAGTACTTCTAAGGAAACTGAACAAGATATGTATGATCCATGTTCTCTAAATACATTAGTACTTATTGAAATAAATAAAACAGAAGCCACTACTGAAAGTAAGTATGTGTCAGTTGGACCTTTGAATTAGCTAGGCTGTATATTATATATCCAGTATATTCATCACTAATCAAACTGCTCAAACACTCACAGTTTAATAAGACAGTGTAATTATAGGGTAGGAAAATGGGCAAATTTCCAAAGATGGAGGAATCACACACATACACACACACACACACACACACACACACACACACACACACACACACACACACTCACGCACGCAGGTATGCATGCAGGCACAACATGTTATAGTATGTAGACCATTGATATTGACTAGAGTGTGTTGGCCATTGCTAATGACTGTAGAGTTACAATGTATTGGCCATTGCTAGGGACTGCAGAGTTACAATGTGTTGGCCATGGCTATAAAATTACAATGTGTTTGTTGGCCATTGCTAGGGACTAGAGAGTGACAATGTTTTGCCCATTGCTAGTGATTAGAGAAAGACAAACTGCCAGCACCTCATAACCTCTGCTAATTGGTGGCTGCTGAGCAGGAAGACAGGGGTACTGTGTGAAGAGGTTTAACATCCATTTCACAGTAGGTAGGAATGAAAAATTGTAAAACCCTTTAGAAAGTTTTTATGAAGCTTAAACCTACTTTTAATTCAATGATGCCTGCCTTGAATATTTACCTCTAAAAACTGAAAATGTATGGGACTAGAAATAGGCATACCTGACATTTAAAGCTTCATTTATACAAAGTAAATAATACAACTTAAGTGCCCACCATGTGGTGGTGAGCAGATCAATGTGTGGTGCACCTACACACTTGAGTGTTTATTAAAAAGAAGTGAATGACACACATATGTAGGTACACACGCATGTGTACACCCCCTAACCTATACACTCACTCACGCACATCCATGAAAGAACCCCAAACACACTAATATAAATTAGACCAGAGACACTGAAGTCTATGTACACAGGTTCATAGTATGACATTGTAGAAAGAGTTAGACTTCAAGGGTAGTAAACATTTCAGTGTGTGTTTGTATGTGTGTCTGTTTATATGTGTATCTGTGTGTTTCTGTGTATGTTTGTGTGTGTGTGTGTGCCTATGCTGTGGAAGAGGTATAAAACAATTATTAACTAAAGACTTTATACTAAATAGATATATTTTAACTTATATACTATAACATCTGTGAGCCGTGTTCAGATTTTATGAAAGGTATATGTATTTTCTCTCAGAAATCAAACAGGTACTTGTGAAATAGATATCATGCTTCACTCTTAAATGGCTTCTGTCTAATCATTAATTTCTGTATACTTATATAAGTCAATAGTCTTTTTATAATTTATTATGACTTCTCATTTTCTTATACACAATACAGATACATGTTCTTCTTTCTTAGGTTTTGATTAAGATGAATTAGTTGTATTCTTCAGAAGGGCTCAGTCTGGTGTTTCAATATGCACATGCAGCACACACCAATAAATTCTTGCCTGTCTTCATGCAACCTCCTCACTCTCACCCCTCCCTACTTCCCGCCATGATCTCTGCCTTCTCAGAGGTTGATAAACTTCCACACAAGGTCAGGACATATAGTTCTTGTCTGCCTGTGCCTGGCTTAGTTCTCTTAACATAATGTCTTCTACTTCTCCCTAATTGCCAATGGCAGGATTTCATTTTTCTTTATGGTTGAATAACATGATAATTCATTGGTTTATGCATGCCTTCCATTCATTCATCAATGGACTCTTTCAATAACTACATGTATTGAACGATGGGAATAGAGTTGCAGTGAACTGGATCATGCAATGAATCCCTTAGAGCTACTAAACACATGCTCATTTAGTCATGTATTTGAGGTTTCCCGTATCTCACATTTCTTTTCTTTTTTTAAATGTATATTTATTAGATATTTTCTTTATTTACATTTCAAATCCTATCCTGAAAGTACCCTATACCCTCCCCACGCCCTACTCCCCTACCCACCCACTCCCACTTCTTGGCCCTGGCACTCCCATGTACTGGGGCATATAAAGTTTGTAAGACCAAGGGGCCTCTCTTCCCAATGATGGCCGACTAGGTCCTTTTCTGCTACATATGCAGCTAGAGACACGAGCTCTGGGGGTAATGGTTAGTTCATATTGTTGTTCCACCTGTAGGGTTGCAGCCCCCTTTAGCTCCTTGGGTACTTTCACTAGTTCCTCCATTGAGAACCTTGTGTTCCATCCTATAGTTCTTTGGGTATTTTCTCTAGCTTCTCCATTGGGAGCCTTGTGTTCCATCCTATAGATGACTGTAGCATCCACTTCTGAATATGCCAGGCACTGGCATAGCCTAACTCAAGATAGCTATATCAGGGTCCTTTCAGCAAAATCTTGCTGGCATATGCAAGAGTGTCTGGGTTTTGTGGCTGATTATAGGATGGACCTCTTGGTGGGGTAGACTCTGGATGGTCCATCCTCTCATTTTAGTTCGAATCTTTGTCTCTGTAACTCCTTTCCTGGGTGTTTTGTTCCCTATTCTAATGAGAAATGAAATATCCACACTTTGGTCTTCATTCTTCTTGATTTTCTTGTGTTTCGCAAATTGTATCTTGGGTATTCTAAGTTTTCGGGCTAATATTCACTTATCAGTGAGTGCATATCAAGTGACTTCTTTTGTGATTGGGTTACCTCACTGACATCCTCCAGATACATCCATTTGCCCAAGAATTTCATAAATTCATTGTTTTTAATGCTGAGTAGTACTCCATTGTGTAAGTGTACCACATTTTCGGTATCCATTCCTCTGTTGAGAAATATCTGGGTTCTTTCCAGCTTCTGGCTATTATATATAAGGCTACTATGAATATACTGGATCATGTGTCCTTATTATTAGTTGGAACATATTCTAGGTATATGCCCAGGAAAGGTATTACTGGATCTTCCCATAGTACTATTTTCAATTTTCTGAGGAATTGCCAGACTGATTTCCAGAGTGGTTGTACCATCTTGCAATCCCACCAACAATGGAAGAGTGTTCCTCTTTCCCATATCCTCGCCAGCATCTGCTGTCACTTGAATTTTTGACCTTAACCATTCTGACTGGAGTGAGGTAGAAATGCAAGATTGTTTTGATTTGCATTTCCCTGATGATTAAGGATGTTGAACATTTTTTCAGGTGCTTCTCAGCCCTTAGGTATTCCTCAGTTGAGAACTCTTTGTTTAGCTCTATACCCCATTTTTAAAAAATGGGGTTATTCGTTTTTCTGGAGTCCTGCTTCTTGAGCTCTTTGTAGATATTGGATTTTAGTCCACATTCAGATTTAGGATTGGTAAAAATCCTTTCTCAATCTGTTGGTGGCTTTTTTGTCTTATTGACAGGGTCTTTTGCTTTACAAAAGCGTTGCAATTTTATAAGGTCCCATTTGTCAATTTTTGATCTTACAGCACAAGCCATTGCTGTTCTGTTTAGGAATTTTTCCCCAGTGGTCATATCTTTGAGGCTTTCCCCCCACTTTCTCCTATATAAATTTCAGTGTCTCTGATTTTATTTGGAGTTCTTTGGTCCACTTAGACTTGAGCTTTGTACAAGGAGATAAGAGGCTATACCAGTGCCTGGCAAACACAAAAGTGGTTGCTCACAGTCAGCTAGTTGGAACACAGGACTCCCAAGGAAGGAGCTAGAGAAAGTACCCAAGGAGCTGAAGGGGTCTTCAACCCTATAGGTGGAAGAATAACATGAACTAACTAGTTCTCCCTGCGCTCATGTCTCTAGCTGCATATATGGAAGAAGATGGCCTAGTTGGCCATCATTGGGAGGAGAGGCCCCTTGGTCATACAGAGTCTATATGCCCCAGTACAGGGGAACACCAGGGCCATTAAGTGGGAGGGGGTGGGTAGGGGAGCAAGGCGGGGATGCGGGAGAGTAAGGGGAAATTTCTGGATAACATTTGGGATGTAAATGAAGAAAATATCTAATAAAGAGAAAAAAAAAGAATGGATCAATTCACATTCTTTTACATGATAACTGCCAGTTGTGACAGCACCATTTGTTGAAAATGCTGTCTTTTTTCCACTGGATGGTTTTAGCTCCCTTGTCAAAGATCAAGTGACCATACGTGTGTGGATTCCTTTCTGGGTCTTCAATTCTATTTCATTGATCTACCTGTCTGTAGCTGTACCAGTACCATGTAGTTTTATCACAATTGCTCTGTAGTACAGCTTAATGTCAGGCATGGTGATTCCACCAGAGGTTCTTTTATTGTTGAGAATAATTTTTGCTGTCCTAGGTTTTTTCTTATTCCAGATGAATTTGCAAATTGCCCTTTCTAACTCAGTGAAGAATTGAGTTGGAGTTTTGATGGGGATTGCATTGAATCTGTAGATTGCTTTTGGCAGGATAGCCATTTTGACTATATTAATCCTGCCAATCCATGAGCATGGGAAGATCTTCTGAGATCTTCTATTTCTTTATTCAGGGACTTGAAGTTCTTGTCATACAGATATTTCACTTCCTTAGTTAGAGTTACACCAACATACTTTATATTATTTGTGACTATTGTGAAGGGTGTTGTTTACCTAAATTCTTTCTCAGCCCATTTATCCTTTGTGTAGAGAAAGGCCATTGATTTGTTTGAGTTAATTTTATATCCAGCTACTGCACTGAAGCTGTTTATCAGGTTTATGAGTTCTCTGGTGGAATTTTTGGGGTCCCTTAGATATACTATCATATCATCTGCAAACAGTGATATTTTGATTTCTGCCTTTCTAATTTGTATCCCCTTGATCTCCTTTTGTTGTCAAATGGCTCTGGCTAGGACTTCAAGTACTATATTGAATAGGCAGGGAGAACATGGGCAGCCTTGTCTAGTCCTTGATTTTAGTGGGATTGCTTCGAGTTTCTCTCCATTTAGTTTGATGTTGGCTACTTATTTGCTGTATATTGGTTTTTATTATGTTTAGTATGGGCCTTGAATTCCTGATTTTTCCAAGACTTTTATCATGAATGGGTATTGGATTTTGTCAAATGCTTTCTCAGCATCTAATGAGATGATCATGTGGTTTTTGTCTTTGAGTTTGTTTATATAGTAGATTACGTTGATGGATTTCCATATATTAAACCATTCCTGCATCTCTGGGATGAAGGCTACCTGGTCATGATGGACAATCATTTTGATGTGTTCTTGGATTTGGTTTGCGAGGATTTTATTGAGCATTTTTGCATCGATATTCATAAGGGATATTGGTCTGAAGTTCTCTTTCTTTTTTGGATCTTTGTGTGGTTTAGGTATCAGAGCAACTGTGGCTTCATAGAATGAATGGGGTAAAGTACCTTCTGTTTCTATTTGTGGAATAGTTTGAAGAGAGTTGGAATTAGGTCTTCTTTGAAGGTCTGAATGAACTAAACCTATCTGGTCCTGGGGTATTTTGGTTGGGAGACTATTGATGACTGCTTTTATTTCTTTAGGGGAAATTGGACTGTTTACATTTTTAATCTGATCCTGGTTTAACTTTGGTACCTGGTATCTGTCTAGGAAGTTGTCCATTTCATCCAGGCATTCTAGTTTTGTTGACTATAGCCTTTTGTAGAAGGATCTGATGATGTTTTGGATTTCCTCAGGTTTCGTTGTTATATCTCCATTTTCATTTCTGATTTTTTTCATTAAGATACTGTCCCTGTGCCCTCTAGTTAGTCTGGCTAAGTGATTATCTATCATGTTGATTTTCTCTAAGAACCAGCTCCTGGTTTGGTTGATTCTTTGAATAGTTTTTTTTGTTTGTTTCTACTTGGTTGATTTCAGCCCTAAGTTTGATTATGCCCTGCCTTCTACTCCTCCTGGGTCAATTTGCTTCCTTTATTTCCAGAGCTTCTATGCGTGCTGTCAGGCTGATAGTGTATGCTCTCTCTAGTTTCTTTTTGGAGTCACTCAGGGCTATGAATTTTCCTCTTAGAACTGCCTTCATTGTGTCCCATAAGTTTGGGTATGTTGTGGCTTTATTTTCATTAAACTCTAAAAAGTCTTTAATTTCTTTCTTTATTTCTTCCTTGACCAAGGTATCATTGAGTAGATTGTTGTTCAGTTTCCACGTGAATGCTGGATTTCCATTATTTATGTTGTTATTGAAGATCAGCCTTAGTCCATGGTGGTCAGATAGAATGCATGGGATAATTTCAATGTTTTTGTATGTGTTGAGGCCTGTTTTGTGACCAATTATATGGCCAATTTTGGAGGCCATGTGGTACTAAGAAGAAGGTATATCCTCTTGTTTTAGGATAAAATCTTCTGTAGATATCTATTAAATCCATTTGTTTCATAAATTATGTTAGTGTCCATGTGTCTCTGTTTAGTTTCTGTTTCCAGGGTCTGTCCAATAGTGTGATTGGAGTGTTGAAGTCTCCCACTATTATTGTGTGAGGTGCAATGTGTGCTTTGAGCTTTACTAGTGTTTCTTTAATGAATGTAGCTGCTCTTGCGTTTGGAGCATAGATATTCAGAAATGAGAGTTCATCTTGGTTGATTTTATTTTTGATGAGTATGAAGTGCCCCTCCTTGTCTTTTTTGATAACTTCGGGTTGAAAGTCAATTTTATCCAATATTAGAATGGCTGCTCCAGCTTGTTTCTTCAGACCATTTGCTTGGAAAATTATTTTCCAACCTTTCACCCTAAGGTAGTGTCTGTCTTTATCCCTCAGGTGGGTTTCCTGTAAGCAGCAAAACCCTGGGTCCTGTTTTTGTAGCCAGTCTATTAGTCTATGTCTTCTTATTGGGGGAATTGAGTCCATTGATGTTAAGAGAAATTAAGAAAAGTAATTGTTTCCTGTTATTTTTTTGTTAAAGTTGGGATTCTGTTCTTGGTGCTGTCTTCTTTTAGGACTGATTGTTGAAGGATTACGTTTTTGTTTTTTTCTAGGGTGTAGTTTCAGTCCCTGTGTTGTTGGTTTCCCTTAATTATCCTTTTAAGGGCTGGATTCATGGAAAGATATTGTGTGAATATGGTTTTATCATGGAATACTTTGATTTCTCCATCTATGGTAATTATTTTGTCTTATTTTGCTGGGTATAGTATCCTGGGCTGGCATTTGTGTTCTCTTAGGGTCTGTGTAACATCTGTCCAGGATCTTCTGGCTTTCATAGTCTCAGGTGAGAAGTCTGGTGTAATTCTGATAGGCTTACCTTTATATGTTACTTGACCTTTTTCCCTTACTGCTTTTAATATTCTATCTTTATTTAGTGCGTTTGTTGTTCTGATTATTATGTGTCTGGAGGAATTTCTTTTATGGTCCAGTCTATTTGGAGTTGTGTAGGCTTCTTGTATGTTCATGGGCATCTCTTTCTTTAGGTTTGGAAATTTTCTTCTATTACTTTTTTGAAGATATTTCCTGGCCCTTTAAATTGAAAATCTTCATTCTCATCTACTCCTATTATCCATAGGTTTGGTCTTCTCATTGTGTCCTGGATTTCCTGGATGTTTTGAGTTAGGATCTTTTTGCATTTTGCATTTTCTTTGATTGTTTTTCCAATGTTCTCTATGGAATCTTCTGCACCTGAGATTCTCTCTTCCATCTCTTGTATTCTGTTGCTGATGCTCACATCTATGTTTCCTGATTTCTTTCCTAGGGTTTCTATCTCCAAATTTGTCTCACTTTGGGTTTTCTTTATTGTTTCTACTTCCCTTTTTAGGTCCTGCATAGTTTTGTTCAATTCCATTACCTGTTTGGTTGTATTTTCCTGTAGTTCTTTAAGGGATTTTTGTGTTTCCTCTTTAAGGACTTTTACCTCTTTGCAGTGTTCTCCTGTATTTCTTTAAGCGAGTTATTAATGTCCTTCTTAATGTCCTCTACCAGTACCATGAGGTATTATTTTAAATCTGAGTCTTGCTTTTTGGGTGTGTTGAGGTATCCAGTACTGGCTGAGGTGGGAGTGCTGTGTTCTGTGAATGGTGAGTGGTCTTGGTTTCTGTTATTAAGATTCTTATGTTTGCCTTTCATCATCTGGTAATCTCTGGAGTTCTTGTTATAGTTGTCTCTGGTTGGAGCTTGTTCCTCCTGTGATTCTGTTAGCCTCTGTCAGCAGACCTGGGATTCCAGCTCTCTCCTGATTCTCAGTGGTCGGAATAGTCTCTGTAGGCAATCTCTCCTCTTGCCGGGAAGGTGCACAGAGGTCTGGTGTTCAGATCTGCCTCTTGGCTAAATATGAAGGCCCAATATAGGGCATCTCCCAGAAGATGTGTTGCCTCTGTGGCCTGCACACTCACCTGCACAGACTGGTCTCTGAGGGAGCCAGGACCCAAGTTGGCTCCCTCATGAGCTCAGGCAGGCAAAACCTTCCAGGGTGGACATCTTTCCTTAGGCGGGGAAGGTGCCTGGATATCTGGAGCCTGAAACTAATTCTGTCCCAGAAGCTGTGTTGCTTCTGCCTGTCCCAGAAGCTGTGTCCCTTCTGCAGTCCATACTCTCATCTACCCAGTCTGGTCTCTGTGGGACCTGGGACCTAAGATGGCTCCCTCACCTGCTCCGGAGGGTCAGAGCCCTCCCAGGTGGCCACCTCTCCTCTGGTGGGGAAGGTGCCTGGATGTCTGCAGCCCAAAATGGGCCTGTCTCAGAAGCTGTGTTGCTTTCGCAGTCTGCTAGCTCACCCTCCGCAGTTCGCGAGCTAATCTGAGCAGACTGGTTTCAGAGGGATCTGGGAGACAAGATCCTCACATCTCTTTTCAAACTGTCATCTTAACAGCTATTTTCAGTATCACTTGGTCTAGGTGTAAGCATCATTAAGTTTATTATACCCTCGACTGGGCACAGACTTGATGTACCTCCTTAAGTTTTTGTTATAAGCTGGTCTAAGTGGGATGTAGTTCCTGTCACAATGCTATCAATCTATCATTGATGGTGCTGGTAACAAAATGACAGACATACTTGATACTTAGAATGTCCAAGACACTGACCTCTAAATCACTGTGACCCTTTACACCAATTGGTGCACATTAAAGGTAGGCAGCCATCTTAACTACATCATTCTTAGTGAAGTAACTCTTTCCAAGTAGGGATTTTTTATGGTCACACATGTCCCTGGGAAGCATTCTGGAAGACATCTATAAGCAGACATGGGGACTGCTCAACATGGGGGTAATTAGTGTGGATTTTCTGCCAACTAATGCAAGAAAACTTTGTTCAGGAAAATATAGAAAATTGTTATAGTGAAAGAAGAGCATATGTTCTATGGACATTCTTGGAATCCACATTCTTGCCATGACCAAGCTTCATTTCTGTAACTTCAATGTGGCCAGCAAAATGGATCTGTAGGTAAAGATGCTTGCCATATAAGCCTGACAGTTGAGTTTCATCTCCAGAAACCTCATAGAGTGAAAGGAGAGAACCAACTCCTAAAGGTTGTCTTTTGGCATCTACACCTATGCCATGACCTCTGTGCCCCCTACCCACTCTCACACATTGCATGCACATGCACAATGGCACATAAATATAGATCTGAAATTTCACAAACATGTAACGTGATAGGTCGTCATTACTAAACTTGATGTTTTATAATGTGCTTTGTTAAAATATTCTTTCTGAAGTGTTTGGGATTTAATGGACTCCTACCTCTAAAACAATCATAGTTATATTCTTTATTTTCATATGATTTAATACACACAACTACAGTATATCTTTGCCCCTAGAGATGGTTATTTCTAAACATATTTTCTCTTTATATTTGGCTTTTCCTCTACAGGTCATTTTTCTGTTGACATTTTCATGTTTCCTGTTAGATCCAATGTTAGTAACCAGAACACTAAGAATAGACTTATTCCTGCTGCACTGTTACATAATCACTAAATTAATTTTTTTTTCTGGCTACCATGCCACAAATTGATGTTTGGTACATCATTAAAAATATATTGTTTTTCCCACTTTAATTGATATTCTTTGTGTGAAATTTCAGTGCCATTAGGATGATGGCATGTTGTATGAAATTGACCTTCAGTCACTAACTGTCTTAATAAAATATAGCTGCAAATGAAATTTGATCTAGGATCCCACTTTATTCCATCTTACCAACAATAACTATGCCAATAAAACCTCTAACAGCCACTTGACTGAGTTAATTCAGAGAAGTGTTTGGATACCTAGTGAGTGAAGAGGGGGATTAGGTGTAGGCAGTGGGAGACAAGTGTGCTCTCCCTACCACAGATTACAAGAGGGAAGCCATTATACCAGGCTACAGAAGCTCAGACCTCATTTTCTGACATCTTCAAGACTATATAGTCTGTTTCCACACACACAATTGCTTTGTGTGGACATTAGTAGTGGTGGGCTTGCATATATATTGCCTGGCTTGATTTTTCCATAAGTCTGTGACCCCATTGTCCTTGGGTGGATATGGTTAATGGAAGGGTGGACTTGCAGGTGAACCATGGAATACAGTTCAGAACCCTGGTGTTGGTAGCTGGGGCTCTGAGCATCCCAACTTACATCAATATTTCAGCTCCTTTCCACACAAACCTTGTGGCAAGAGGAAACATTGCTCTTTTCATAGACTCACATACACTAAGCCTCTCTGTCCTAGAGAAGGTAATCAAGCCTTCAGTACATAGTCAGAGTATGTTAATGTCCTCATACTGTTGAGCCCCTATGCTCTGGGGCTGAGAGTGAAAGTGGAAGCAGTATTCTAAGCTGTATAGCTCTAGTCATTATGATGGCAAATCAAGACATATGCTGAAAACCAGGATGAGGAAGCCAAACAAATGGGGTTCTCACTGTTGTTATCTTATCCCAGAAAGTACAGCCGCTAACTTGAATATTAGTTGGCAATACTGGAGCATTAGAAGAAGCTAATATATGTACATGTGTTTGTGTGTGTGTGTGTGTGTGTGTGTGTGTATGCATAGGTATATGTATAGGTGGTATATGTATATGTGTTTGTGTGTATCTCTGTGTATTCATATGTATGTATATGCATGTAGGCATGTATGCAAATGTGTATACAATTTGAATGTACACGTGTGTGCATATGCATGTACATGTAGACTTTCCATGCTGAGGAGAGTGACACATGAGTGATAAATGGAGGGGACATCTCTAGTTACATGTACAGCACTGAGTGTGTGGTCATTAAACATGAATGTTCAAGGCTCTTCTTGTTAGGGTATTTCAAAGTGTAAAATGGGAAATGTCATCGCTGTGCAATAGGGATTCAGTTTTCATAGTTCACACCCAAGGCTTATTCCCTCTAAAGTGACTCTAATGTTCTCTATCATTAGTAAACTAGGGAAATACTGAACATATGACCCTCTGGAGAAAACAGAACCACAGAGGTGGGCCATTACAAAGAAGGAGTAAATGATCTTGGTTATTTATAAGGTCTGTGTAGGTTTAAACTAAGAAATAATTGCTTACTGGTCCATGATAATACTACAAAGAACAATGGAGACCCAAGGAAGATTATGATTTCAAGAATTTAAACTGAATTAAACTAGCACATTGCCAACTCCATTAATAACATTAGTCATGTCCTCCCATCATGCTCTAGAGGGCAGTGAAGAGGTAGAAGCTAGTACTAATGCTCAAGGTCATCTACTGATTTCTAGTGTGGGTAAGTGGAAGAACCTCACTCCCTAATCCTTGCTATCTGATGCTGGCTGGGAGGGATACTAACCATAGGTGCCATGTTGGAGAACAGCAATTATGAAGTACCTATTGGCGATTTTTATTTTTTTCATTTCTGTACATTTTAGTTGCAGCACCCCCCTCTCCTCCCAGTCCTTCCCTCATAAATTCCTCCTCCTCTCCTCCTCACAGAAGGGGGAGGTCCCTCTCCTCCCAGCTACCACCCCACCCTGGGATATCAAGTTGAAGCAAGACTAAGAGCATCCTCTCCCACTGAGGCCTAACCAGTCATTCCAGCTAGAGGAAGAGGATCCCATGGCAGGCAACAGAGTCAAAGACAGCCCCTGCTCCAATTGTAAGGAGACCCACATGAAGACCAAGCTGCACATCTGCTGCAAGAGTGTATGGGGCCTAGGTCCAGCCACAGCAAGCTCTTTGGTTGGTGGTTCAGTCTCCGTGAGCTGCCATGGGCTCAGGTGAGTTAACATTGTAGTTTTTCTTGTGTCCTTGACCCCTCCAGCTTGCCGAATCCTATCCCCCACTCTCTCCACCATACTCCATGAGTTCTGCCTGATGTTTGGCTGTGAGTCTCTGCATCTGTTTCTATCTGCTGCTGGAGATATTTATGCTAGGCTTTTTTCTGTAATCATAGCAGAGTATAATAAATAATGTCAAGATTGACTCTCTCCCATGGGAGGGGTCTCAAGTTGGACCAGGCATTGGTTCCATGTACCTTCAGTCTCTGTTCCATCTTTATTTCTGTGTATCTTGTGGACAGGACAAATTTTGGGTTGAAGGTTTTGTGGATAGGTTGATGTCCTACTCCCTCTACCAGAAGTTTCACCAGGCTACAGGAGGTGGCCACTTCAGTCTCCCTATCCCTGGCTGTTAGGAGTCTCAGCTACAATCACCCCCATAGACTTCCAGGAACCTCCCCCATCCCAGGTCTAAAATATGCCCTCACAGATTTCCTTTCTTTCTCCCAATTCTCTCCTAATCCCCCTCCCCAGACCTGATTCCCATCTCTCTTCCCCTCCTCACCCCATTTCCCACCCACTTCCCTCCCTCCCTCTACATCTGATATCTAGTTTATTTTCCCTTCTGAGTGAGATTCAAGCCTTGAGCCCTTCTGGTTACTTAGTTTCTCGGGCCTATGGATTGTAGCATGATTATCTTGTACTTTATGGCTAATGGTATGGTAGGGATTTATGTAATGGATAAACTTCTTTCTGGAAATGTAAGAGATGAGACATTTTGTAGTGGAGATCCATATGTAAATGGAAAGGTTTTGGGCAGTGGTTTTTTTGGGAGCTGGGGATGTCTCAAATATCAGGTCTTTGTGGCAGGACTGCACACTTGATGGAGAATTGAGAACAATGGTTTCTTTTCATAATAGCCATACTTCAAAGAAGAAAAGGCCAGTGTGAGTGATTATGTGAGTGATAACAGTAATATCAGCAAACTAACTCCAGTTGGGAATGCTTCAGCTGGAAAAAATAGCTACACAGAGGCTGCTGTCCTCGATGCTTGTTATAACCCAGGACCCATAAGCATGGTATGAAGAATGGAGCAGTGCGAGGGGAAAATAGAAGCAGTGAATACATATCTCCCTACACTCCCTGAAGCTCTCCTCTGCTTAGTTTTCAGAGCTATGGGTAAGGCTATTGGGAAGCACACAAGCTTATTTAAGATGCTGATATATACTACTGATCAATGTGTGGTATTATAGGCATAGAAGATCCCAGAACTTTCGGAATATGAGACCTAGAAGTTTCACCTGCATGAAAGCTACATGACTCCCTACTCAGGGAAAGCCCAACATCATCTTTAAAAAATCCTTTGTGTGGATTTAGACAGTGATTTAGACTGAGGAGTCAAGGGATAATGGGGTCCATATAGGTAGGCAATACCTATGCAGACCCTCTTATGGGGCATCCTTCTGTTTGCACCCTTCTGATGATGGCACTGGAGAAAGCAAGCAGGCAGGATGCACTGAAACAAGCCCATGCCTCACATGGCGCTTCACAGAGGAAGCACCCACTTCCTACTGTAAAATTTAAAACTTGTTCAGTGTTTACCAAAGAGAAATTAACTTATATCATCAAGCATGAAGTTCCTAAATAAAATTCAGAAGTGGTTATCATGGAAACCTGACTATTTTTTCCAGAAAATTAAATATAATGTTTAAAAATTCTTGTTAATATTATTTTGGAATTTCTGTACTTGGTGAAAGTTAACATAAAACAGTGACTTAATGTCTTTCATGGTGGTTAAAATAACCTACATTTCCAAGGCAAGTAATTTGACTCCCACAGAATGTCAACTAAACAAAACCAATTAATAAGCTAACTGTAACTTTGAAATGTTTCATTTCTGCCTGGTCCTCTGAAATGTAACCAGGGAGATGAATGGCATAATTAATTAAGAAAGAAGGAAGATCCGTGCTCAGACTTTTTGATAAAACCCAACGGTATCCAGTGGGCATTTGCTACTTGCCAGGTGAGTTGGCAAATCTTCAGGCTTTGTTTTATGAAATCCTTCAGTTTTACAGAAAGCAGAGGCAAGGCTGAGATCACATAGCAAAGCCAGAGACCTAATGTCCTGCCCTAGACCCTGGCACCGTGTTACTGATACTATGACCACTCTGCTTTAGTTTGAACACATCTTTTTTTGACTCCAAAAGGTTCCTGTCATGGAGGATTTAAAATGTAAAGCCCAGCACTAAGATTTCGATTATCTGGGGTGCTCCATCCAGAAAGGGTTAAGGGATTTTTTTTCATCACTTGAGCTATGTATTTAAGATATTGTTGCAAAAAAGAGTGAGTTGTCTGGCATCCTGTCTCTTTGGTCTCCATATGCCCTTGACACCCTCTGCTGACATCCGTCATAAGGTCTTTACCAGAGAGAAGCCAAAGAGATCAACTGAACACAGGTTTTCAGTTTCCTCAAACTGTAAGCTATTCAAACCCTTTAAATCAAAAGTAGCTTGCTTCAGGTTCTATCTCAGTAATGTGATATTGACAAAGTCACCTCTTTTGGAATGTAAGACTGAAATGTGACTGTATATTCATCACGAATTATGTATCAGTCCTATAGAATAGTGGTTGTTGTGGATGTTGCACTGTGTCCCAACCAAATTCTTTGTGTTCACCTCAAACTTCAAAATGTGACTCTGTGTCCCACAGCAGGTGTACTATGAGTTCAAAAGATTTCATGCCACCTTTGGGTAAGTCCTGACTGCTGTTCTTTTTTGAGCATTGATGCACAGAGGAAGACTGTTGAAAGACAGAAGAGGAACCAGAGTTCTCCAAGCCTGGGTGCACTTAATTGGCAACCAATCCCAAGGAGGGCCTCCTGAAAAGGTGCCCCTCTACTCCCTATGAAGTGCTTGCTGGACTTCATCTTGACCTCAGATTCTTAGCTCAAGGGCTGTGAGATCTTACAGCTGTGGAAAGTCACTCAGCTCACCATGCTTGGTCACAGTAGTCCCAGGAACCAAGACAAAGAAACTGTAGAGACACATCCCTAGCTGCAAATGATAGCGTTTAAATTTCAACTCTAATGGAGATGCAGAATATAATTAATTATGCTGCAAAGGTAAATAAAGAAAAACAGCTAATCTGCATAATTTTGGAAATGTATTCTGAACTAGATATTGTGACAAAACAAAAAGTGTACAAATATTGNTTTTGTATGTTTTAGCTGTCACCTGTACTCTTCCTACCTATCATGTTGTCAACTCCATCCCTATTAGTCACCTCTTGTCATCTGCCTATACTATGTGTATTACCTATCAATGATGTATTAACATTTATTTGGCTATTAGTCATTTTTTAGTTGCAATCTATAAATCTATTTATAATTAACTATGATATGCCTATCTATACATCATCTATTATCTCCTATCAGCTTTCTATCTACTTGTCCTCACTTATAAACTATATATTTATTAGTCATCGATTAGTCTAGTGATTGCCTTAGATAGGGTTTCATTGTTGTGAAGAGAAACCATGCCTGTGGCAACTTTTATAAAGGAAAACATTTAATTGAGAGTGGCTTACAGCTCCAAGGTTTAGTCCATTATCATTGTTGTAGGAAACATGGTAGCCTGCAGGCAGACATGGTGCTAGAGAGGTAGATGAGAGTTCCACATCAAGATTAAAAAGCAGTAGAAAGAGTGTGATACTGGGCTTGCCTGGCTTGAGCTCTGAAACCTTCAAGCTTTGTTGGAAGAAGTATGACACTGGGCCATACTTCCTAAAAGTCATTCCCTATGAGACTTTGGGAACCATTTTCATCCAAACTACCACAGAGATCTATACTATACCAGCTTATGTATAATTAAACATATTTCTTAGTTCTACTCATTGTCACTTGGTAGCAATGGCCAGAGCTAGCAAACACCTTAGGTTCCAAAAAATGGAGCCAGGATCATTGGTCTCCAGAACAGAGACAAATAATGGAGGCTACAGCCTGAGAACTCTGAGGTTCACCCTGGATAGTGCTCCCAGTAACAGGAAGATGAATGCATTGAGACACCTGCCAGTGACTTTCTACCTCCTTGATTGTGTGTATAAAACTCATGGCTGGCCATCTTTTTCCAATATTCTTGACCTCTACCTCAGATTCTGGGTTTGATCTCAGCCTCAGGAACTGCCCTGGCTGCACATGAGAACTACAGAAAACAAAACAAAACAAAACAAAACAAAACAAAACAAAACAAAACAAAACAAAATCCAAGCTCAATTTCCAATGGTTTCTATTGTTCTAATGAAGGAGAGAGAGCATGAAATGGCTTTGTGTGGTCTTAGGACACACTGGAAGCAGTGACTTAGATGCATCTCCTATGAGTCATTAACTAAGCTTGCCCCAAGGCTTGCCAAATGCCTCAGTATCTTCAGAGCAATTCTTCTTCATAAGATAGTAACTTAGAAAGCAGACATGCATGAAATCCTAGAACATCGTCTCTTGGCAATCCCTCTACTCTGTCAGAAGAGGCTGGGGGATTATCAAGTCTCCCATGTGCCTATATGAGGAAATATCATCATCATTGGGATTGGGAGTCTGTCATAGTCATTAAACAAACACAAAACCATGATATCATTAGGTAGGAGACTTAAAAAAAAACATGCATTTAAATTTTGTCTCGAATGAATCTGAGCAGAACAGGGAAACTCTGCAGGGAACCACAGTGGGAATGAGTCACTGGCAAAACTCTGCTTCATTATCTGCTGTCAAAACAGCCTCGGAGGCTGTCCCCAGCCAGACGCTTCGAACATACTCCTCCCCTGACATGCATCTCCTGCATCAGGCATATCGCCTTAGTGAAGAATGCAGCCCAGAAAAGATCTCAAAGCCACGACTCCCACAGGGTGGCATTTGAATAGTTCAATATGTGTTGCTGGTGTTGGGGTTTCATGTTTAATAATCTAATCCCAGACCTCCAAGCATCTATCTGTTCATTCATGGGTGAAATCTTGAGGCTCATTAGCCAGCATTTAGCCTTGATATGAAGCAGCAAGAGATCCCATCCTATTTGTCTGCTGGGACCTAGATTCTCTTCAAAAGTGGTACTGGCCAACCAAGTTCAGCTCTCTTCAAAGTCCCCTGCAGAGCTAGGTCTGATCCTGGCAGGTTTAAAGGGAGAGGCAGCTTGCTGATTGGCCAATAGGCTGCCATGAAGCCAGTCTTGTGTGGCCTTTGAAAGACTTGCTATGTGTGGGAAAGACACAGCCACATAAGTGTGAGATGCTAGGCTCCATGTATTCACTCCTTGTTAGGCTATTTTATCACACATTATTTCTATGAGTCTTAAATATCTTATGGAATAGTCTCAGAGAGTCTACATACCTGGTCAGGCCATGAGCTTAAACCTTGTTATGCTTTGAGCCTGGCCCCACACTGCCACTTAAAATTGCAATTCATTCTTTTTACTATTTGCCAAATACCTCCTATGTTCTAGGCAGGAGCATCACATAAAAAACTCAGACAAGATAGGATTCCTGGCCCTTAAGGAATTTCAGAAAATTTTCTTTTAAGTCCATTTTTAAGATCTGGAGAGATAGAGCAGTGACTAAGCCTAAGAGTGCTCACCGCTCTATCAGAGGACTTGTGTTCAGATAAAGCATCAGTGTCTAGTGCTTTACACATCCTCATACATGTCTATTTCCCACTCTAAGGGGTCTGATTATGCCCCCTTTTGGAATTCATGAACATGTTCTCATACATATAAATATAAAATACAAAAATTTAGTTTCACATGGCAGGAAGTGCTGTGTGATAAACCAACATAAGAGGCAGAGTGGAGGCAGAGAAGGTACAATTTTAAATAAGAATTTTAGCTTATATCTGTGAACTCAGAGTGAGCCTAGAATTGTGTTTAAAAAAAACATACAAAAATTCCTTGGGAAAGTGATGGAGTTATGGCTAACCTGAGTCTTAACTCACGAATCCAAACCTACAAGGTACAGTAGAAAAGATAAACCTAGCAAGAGATTAGGAGCAGTGAGTAAAAATGCTGTAGGTTTTTTTCCTGCACAAGGCAGAGTAACACAGAAAGAGAGAGAATGAGAAGGGGGTGCAGGTAGAGACTCAGAGAGCAGGCAGGTAGACAGCACACAGCCACTGCCAACTAATGTTATATCCATATATCTATCCATCTATCTATCTATCTATCTATCTATCTATCTATCTATCTATCTATCTATCTATCATCTATCTATCTATCTATCTATCTATCTATCTATCTATCTTCTATCATCTATCATCTGTATCTATTATTTGTCAGTTAGGAATAGAATATAGAGCCTCACACATGCTAGTAAAGCACTTTACCACTGAAACATGCCCCTCCCCAGAAAGCTTAATATGTAATATTTAAAACGAAGCTATTAGGCAGAGGGCATGTTTCATGGAAAGGGGAGTTTAGCTGTTTTGTTCTGAACCATGGAAAGTCAGCACATGATGAAGTGATTCATGCCCAAGGTGACAGGTTCACAAGTGAATTAATCTGCTCATAATAGGCCAGGTAATAAATGACATGGGCACATATAAATCAAGAATTTTCTCATTTCAAAAACATCGTGATGCTCCAAGGAGGCCACCTAGAAGTGAACATGGAATGGTGTAAACACACACACACACACACACACACACACAAACAACAGCATCAACCACAACAATAACAATAACAACAACTCTCACTGCATTAAATCTATAAGAATTTGGGTTTTGTGTTCAGTAGCTGCTGGTAAGGCAGGAATATTTTTCCTGCCTATTCCACACAGGGCATGATGCATAGAACACCGCCAGACTGAGCTACAGGCCATGCCCTTTGTAAAGTAGACTCTACCAACATGCTTTGCATATTCCTTTTCTTCCACAGAACCAGTGCAATGACATTTTATATGAGGGTCACCTTAAACCTGGTATCTATCTTGATGGTTACCATAGCAGTTTTGAAACCATTCTTTGAGGCAGAGGTTCCCCAGTGGACACAACCTGAAATAGCTACATTGTTACCTGTAAAGGTTCGATGTAGGACTTGCTCATGGGACATGTCAAGGAATCAGATATTCAAGACTGTCAGCTGTGTAGGAAACTTGCAGGTTGCTCAGCTTTCCTGGGCAGTTTTCATGTACAGTGCAGGTTGACATTTGTGCCCTGCACACCAGAGAGACATTGAGATGAGGATTCAGTCAGTAGTGTCCCCCAGAACTGTCTTTGGAAAGGAAAGGATAAATCCCCACCCCTTAAGGTTCTCTTTCACAAAGATGAATCATCTTCTGGAATCTGAGACCTGGTATCATGATGCTGTGCTGTGGGACACCCAGACTTTCATCCCTCTACTAAGACAGGAGGGATAGAAATGGATAGGAGGTATGGGAGACTGATAAAGAACATATTTGCTTTGATTAAAAACAGTGGTTTCTGGATATATGCCAAGTAGAGGTATTGCTGGATCTTCCGGTAGTACTATGTCCAATTTTCTGAGGTACCGCCAGACTGATTTCCAGAGTGGTTGAACAAGCTTGCAGTCCCACCAACAGTGGAGGAGTGTTCCCCTTTCTCCACATCCACGCCAGCATCTGCTGTCACCTGATTTTTTGATCTTAGCCATTCTTACTNAATGCTGAAAGGGACCTGATATAGCTGTCTTGTGGGAGGCTATACCAGTGCCTGATAAACACAGAAGTGGATGCTCACAGTTAGCTATTAGTTGGAACACAGGACTCCCAAGGTAGGAGCTAGAGAAAGTACCCAAGGAGCGGAAGGGGTCTTCAACCCTCTAGGTGGAAGAATAACATGAACTAACTAGTTCCCCCTGCGCTCATGTCTCTAGCTGCATATATGGAAGAAGATGGCCTGGGAGGAGAGGCCCCTTGGTCATACAGACTCTATATGCCCCAGAACAGGGGAATGCCAGGGCCATTACGTGGGAGGGGGTGGGTAGGGGAGCAGGGCGGGGACGCGGGAGGGTAAGGGAAAATTTCTGGATAACATATGAAATGTAAATGAAGAAAATATCTAATAAAGAGAAAAAAAAAGATTTCACACACACACACACACACACACACACACACACACACACACAAAAACCAGTGGTTTCACACAGAGCCTTGCATGTGAAGCTCTGACCCTGAAAAGCTGCCTCACAAGACTTATCTGGGCATTGGGAACAAGAACATGATTAAGGGTTCCCATGAAGACAGTGGAGAACACTATGCCTTTTATCATAACAAGTGTGCCTTTCTAGCAAGGTGGGACTCTGGAGAAACAAGTCTGAGACCTTCGTGGAAACTATGAGAAGAGATGAAGGTAGAACAGCAAATTTCCCGTGCACAATCATACAGACAGAACTCGTTCATCCCAGTCACCTTTGCTTTCCGTTCACCTTACATTTTAAATGTCAGACGTCCTGGATACCCAGCCACAGTGAAATTGACACCAACACAAGTTCTAACAGCCTATTTTAATTTTCTAATTTTCTAATTATGGTTGGAATATGTTTTCATGTCAGCCCAGTCTGCTGCAGAGCTGCTTAAGCATATAGGCCTTATGTTTGCTTGCTTATTGTCAAATGCTTGTTTTTTGAGGCTCTTTTCCTTTTGCTTTGGGTTGCAGTAAGAATACCAAGAATTCTCTTATCTCGGACCTCATCTCTTTACCTGAGACTGTCCCAGCATAAACTCACAGGAAGACAATTGCCAAGGTTAGACAGTTACAGGGTGTGATACTCACTTGCTAATTACTGTTCCCAGACTCTGCCTCTGCTCCTGTCTTACTTGTCAACAACCTAGGCAAAGGCTCTTGGTGCAGTCTGAGAACCATCCTACCTGTGAGCCTGCAGGAACTGTGGACTCTCTCCAGGGTCAGCATCTATATTCCAACAAGGTTTCCCTTGGAAGATGCACATACGCTGTTAGACAGTGGATGGCGAGGCAGCCCAACAGCACCGTGGCATTCTTAAGAAATGTTTCTCTTTTCTTTGTATCAGACAGGAAGTGAAGAGGATGCAGAGATGCTGGTAGCTGGCTGGGTCAGTAGCATTACTCAGTGTTGGTTGACTCAGTTGTCCCCAAATAGAAAGGGAGCCATGGCAGAGCTGAGGTAGGTGAGCAGGCGGAGTGGAGGGGGTGGCCACACCTGCACCCCTCTAATTCTAGCTCCAGGATAGGGGGGAATGAAACCCAGAGGCTGCCGTGACTCATATGGGCAGGAAGTGGAGGCAGGCAGGTCTCTCCTGTATTTGCAGGTTTGTCAATGACTGTGGGTGGTTCTCCCAACCCATCACCATAGCCACCGTGACAAGTCAGCAAACTCTAGTCTAAAATATATATCGGCTCAACCAAGAACGTAGGTGCACATCCTGAATATGACATCATGCATGTTCTCTAGGCTCCTGACCATATGAGAGTATGATATCATGAAAATTTTCTAGAAGCCTGACCATTTGTGTGGCCATATTCCCACACAGACAACTTCCACTGAATGTATAATCTGAACGTTTGATTAAGCATCTTAGACAGGTTGGATACTCTTAGGGGCTGGGCATAATAATGTGCAGAAGTTCCTAATGTGGTTCCAGGGTTCAGAATGCATTTTCTATATTCATAAAGGCCCATGTGCTGCTGTCATTCACAAAGTCACAGCCTGAATGTCAGCTTGGGGATAGATAAATGTAGGTCCTGATGAACTGTAGTCCAATTTTTCTCTATTCTAGAAGTAATGTGTGATATTTTCAGTAGTATTCAGGTGTGTGGGCTGTTGCAAGGAGACCTAGGTTCAAATCTTGGCTGAGTGCTTCCCAACAGTAGCCTCGGGTATGTTTTCTCATCCTCTGTTTTGGTGTGTAAACTTACCTCAACCTGTCGGGAATGCTGTTATTCTTATTCAGTACATGTGGTAGACATTCGGCTAACGGTACAACGTGATGCAATGAACTGTCCTGCTTAAAACCTTCACAGTGTTCTCCTTGGCAGAGAATTGTGTTTAGTAGATGTTAGCATTTCTTCTAGGCTCTGCCCAACAGTTACCTAGCAATAGTCAGGTAGAGCCTGGCTTGTTTGGCCAGAGAGGCCAAACAGGCTCTCTCTGTCTCTGTCTCTGTCTCTGTCTCTGTCTCTGTCTCTGTCTCTGTCTCTGTCTCTGTCTCTGTCTCTGTCTCTCTCCTTTCTCCCCCATCTCTCTCTTCCCCCTTCCACATATGTTCCTGGTCAGCCTCTTCTCTTCTTTTGCTCTCCTCTCTCTTTCTGTCCCTCTCTATTCCCTTTCTTTCCCACACTGCTTCCCACACCTCAAATAAACTTTATTTTATATTAGACCTGTCTTATGGCTGATACCTGAGGGGGAGGATGGTTCAGTATGAGCCTGCTTAGGCACTCCCTCTCAGAGCATCATGCTGCCACATTACAAAACTTATCACTGGACAAACTATCCTGTGAGACCTGGATGTGTGTGTATGTGTCGGGGGCGGGGGTACATGGTCATCAGGACAGGGCAATGGGTAAAAGGAAGAAGATCAGACCATATACACATGATGGATGTTGGGGCACTGGAGAATATGGAGGAAATTCCTGCTTACAGGTCACCCCATGTGACTTTCAGAACAGGGTTTCCCTAAGGCTGTGCTTTGGAGTTCACTTGGAGAACCTATGTGTCAGTCACCAGCCTGAGGCTCAACTGAGCAGTGGTGGAATCCTTATAGGGGAAAGTGTAGCAGATAGAAGGTCACAGGATTCTGTCCTTGAGGAGAATTTGAGTCTCTGAAATAGTCCTTTCTCTCTGTTCCCAGCTCTGTGCTTCCACCTAAATAGTTGCAGGCTAGAAGCAAGCAGAGCTTGGACACATGTGGAACTATTACTTCTCTGAAACTGTTTCACTTTCTAAGTTGACTATCCCAGGTATTTTGTTACAGTAACACAAAGCTGACTAACAACCTGTATTCAACTCTCTAACTTACTTTCAATGGAAGAACATAGCTTCTGGCTGCACACATTTCTTCACTGTGTGTCTCCACTCCCATCTTTCACATTCTTGAATGTTTACTCTACACTCCATTGCATACTTGGGGTTGGTGTCTGTGAGAGAAGAGAACCAGACAGCTGCCATCATCATCATTGCAGGACAGCTTAGTATGCCTGACAGCCTTACATTCAGGACAGCAAAACTGTCTTAGTTATCGTTTTACTGCTGTGAGAAGACACCATGACCAAGACATGTCTTATAAAGGAAAACATTTATTGGGGCTGGCTTACAGGTTCAGAGGTTCAGTCCATCATCATCATCAACGTGGGAGCGGGGGAGCATCTAGGCAGGCATGGTGTAGGAGGAGCTGAGAGTTCTGCATCTTCATCTGAAGGCTGCTAGTGGAAGACTGAATTCCAGGCAGCTAGGATGAAGTCTTATAGCCCACATCACAGTGACACACCTATTCCAACAGGGCCACTACTTCTAATAGTGCCACTCCCTGGGCTTAGCATATACAAACCATCACATTCCACTTGCTGGCCCCCATAGGCTTTTTGAAACATGAGTCTATGGGGGCTATACCTAAACATAGCATAATAAAAAAGTATATTTAGTCCAACTTCCGAAGTCCCCATAATGTATAGCAGTCTCAACAATATTAAATGTCCAAAGTTCAAAGTCTCTTCTGAGATTCATCACCTGTAATTCCCAAAGCAAGACAGGAAACCAGCTGGGCAAACTCCAAACTCTG
>LR749548.1:1987726-2001645 GCA_902729485.2 Mus minutoides
ATCCTCTGCTACTAGAGACACAAGCTCTTGGGGGGGGGGGTGTTAGTTCATATTATTCCTCCTATAGGGTTGCAGACCCCTTCAGTTCCTTGGGTACTTTCTCTAGCTCCTTCATTGGGGGCCCTGTGTTCTATCCAATAGATAACTGTGAGCATCCACTTCTGTATTTGCCAGGCACTGGAAGAGCCTCTGAGCCATCTCTCCAGCCCTAGGATGAGGTCTTATAGCCCACACCCACAGTGACATACCTACTCCAACAGGGCCACAACTTCTAATAGTGTCACTCCCTGGGCTGAGCATATACAAGCCATCACAAACATAGTGGAGGACGGTGTTCCTGTGGTCATAGGGGCAAAAACCCTGCTGAGTGTAAAACGAGCAGATGATTTTTGTTGACATTTGTTGAAGCTTTCACTTCTCTTTTATTTTTGCTCATTATCAGTGGTGATTTGTACTGATCTCAGGTGAGCATCTGCATTATGTTTCCTCTAGGTTTCTATGTCTGTGTATATATGGTGCAAACATATATGTGTGCAGGTATACATACATTTGCGTGTGTGGGAAGAGGCTTGAAGTTGATGTCCAGTGCCTTTTCTAGAGTCCTCTTCACTTTTCTCTTTCATTAAAAATTTAAAAAAAGTTTCAGTTCATTGTTTTATTCCTATATTATTCCATTTTACTCTTGCTGGAGTCCAAACCCAGGGCTATGACACACTAGACCAAAGGCTTTGTTCAAGGCTTTGGTCTACTTTCTTAATATACTTCTCTTGTATTCTTTGAAAATTCTGTTCATCTATACAGGTCTTGATAACATCAATCCCCCATTGCTCCCTCTATCTTCCCCTAGAACCCTTTATGGAGGTATAGGACCTTTCATTGGACCTGAAGCTCTTTGAGTCATCTAGGGTAATTGGCCAATGAGCTTCAGAATCTGCCTGTCTTCTCCCTCCTCATGGCGGGAATTGTGGATTTGTACCACCATGATGCCCTGACCCACAATCTTGATGACATGTCTGTATGCTTGGGCAGAAAGCATTTTGCTGGAGAGCCCTTGCCTACTTCTTGATCTGTATTTTTTAGATTGGGAGTCTCACTTTGCAGTTTATGCATGAGCTCACTGTAGTTATCAACTTTGGCCTCCCGAGGACAGGGTTGGAGTGAGCCACATGGCTCGCTTACAGTGTCATTTTCTTTGCAGTTTCAGTCATAAAGATTTATCTACTGCATTAACCATCACTTGAATCTTAGTCCAATAATTATTTGTCATAGAAAATAACATCCAAGTGTCCCTGGTTTAGTGGAATACTTTGATAATTTGTGACACACAAGACTACCTTTTTCTGCTCTAAAAAAATTTAAAACATTTTAGCATTTTAATGAGGTTACTTTAAAAAACAGTTACAATAAATTGCAAAAATAAAATACAGGTTTAAAGAAAAATAGCAAGTATTATTTTGTCATAGTTGGTGCTTAAAACTTGAACTGGGGGTATCATTTTATGGAAGACATAAAGGTGTAGATTGAATTTGTGATTAGACCCAGAGGGGTTTTGGGTAGTTTATAAATTTTAATTAGTTCATGAGATGTTCTTAAACTCAGTTTATAAATATTGTATAGAAAATGTTTGGTTAATTAAAAGATTTAGATAATTGTTATCATTAAGAGGATTATTTTATACTATGCAGATGTTCCATGATCCCATCAACATTAACTCTTAATCAGATTAGTCATTCCACCACCCCAATGTCAGATGTCACTTTGCCCTCAATATGACCACTGGTTACTTCATATAACAGTGCAATATAATAAAGCACTGTTTAAAATTAGGACACACATAGAAAACTCAGCTATAATCTGCTGCTTGGGAAAAGGAAGAGTTTGTTTCTGAAACCTAGTGAGATGCACACAGACCTGGGAAGTCTACAAACATCACACTTACCCTGGTATTTGGAGGAGCTGACCCTCCCCTTATACACAGCGTCAGGAATTCAGTACTGTTCTTTCTAAGGCATTTCTGGGGCTGCTGTTCCCTCATGATTAGAAACTCTGTCACACACCAGCAGGAGGTGCCTTGTTCATGTCACAGACTTCTACCTGGGGTTGATTATTTGCTTCTGAAGGATGCACATTTAATTTAGAAACTTGAAAGTAAGCCTTTGGGATAATTCTTCTATAGAATTGAAGCACACTTTCTAAACACTGCTCAACCTAGGAGCTACAAATGCCGAAGCATCCCGGTCAAAATCAACTCATTAGTGAAGTTGGGATGAGAGCAGAGTACAGGGAAGCCACAGGGATGTAGAGATGGCTCAGCAGTTAAGAGCACTGGCTGTTTTGGCAGAGGACATGGGTTTGATTGCCAGCATCCACACCTCTCAATCTCCCAGTACTCTAGTCTAAGAGGGTCTGAAGTCTCACCTGGCCACTTCAGCCATCTGGCATACATGTGGTACACACATAGATAGGAAGGCACATAATCATAGCCATAAGTAAAATAATAATTTTCCAAAAACTAAGATTTAAAAATAATAAAGGGAAGTTGAGAGACTGAAGACATGGCCTACTGGTTAAGTGTAAAGGCTGAGCTTCGGGAAGACCCGAGTTTTGCTTTCAGAACCAACATGGCAGCTCATATCATCCCCTTCAGTTCCAGGGGATTTGATACTCTGTTCTGACCTCCTTGGATACTGTGTGCATGAGGTCCATACACGTACATGTAGCCAAACTCTAGTTATAAGTGCTGTAACTGTGCTGTTTGTGTAGAGATGTCAGTGTGGGAGCCCTGTTCCTCTGACAGCACGCATTCTTCCTCATACCGACCCTTTAAACCTAGCTATGCTCCAGTTCAGACACACTACCTTGAAATTGTCTCCATCCTCCAGAAGTGGAAACTGAGGCAGAAGAGACTCATGAACTTCACCAACTACTTACAAACACAAGTGTTTGACTGTAAAGCTTTCATGCTGGACTACTGAATTCAGCACTGTCTTTGGGCAAGGATTGATTTGTATTCTATTCTTTGTAACAAATCCAAAGGTGATCAAATTACTATAATTACCTTTGCTTTAGCAATAGAGCGAGCCACACCATGGAAGCTTATGCATCATGCTTATTAGATGGGTAATAACGAATGCTCCTCAAATTTCTTTTCTGGAGTATATTCTTTCTTTAAATCACATTTTGTCTAGAATCACATAGCTCATTTGAAGACCTTTGTGTCTTTACATATGAATGATAAATTCATGAATGTATACTAGAACTGTGCTTTAAAAATATTTTGGAAATGGAAATGCATTAAAATGAGAGAAACCTATGGCCGCCCTCTAAGAAAAGTCAACACTTAGAATATTTTTTGCTTTGTCCTGTGACACCATTTACAGGTAGAAATACAAACCTAACATTAGAGCGGAGATGTTTGGAGAGATTCCTTAAGGATGCTCATACACACTGAGCAGGGCAGTGAGTCTCTGCAGTCAGGGAGGGCTATAAGATCTGTGATTTCTGGAGCTCTTTGAAGCCCTGCTCTCTGGGGAAGGGCTTCTGCTTGGCCATTTTCAGCATGATGTGTTTCAAAGTGAGTCCCTGCGGCATGTTCAACAGTGTGTTGTTAAAGAATTGAAGTGTGAGCAAGATGCTCAGAAAGTCACAGATGGTCTTGAAGCAGAGGCAGCCACGCGGCAAAATACCTGTTTCAAGATGGAATTCAATCTCTTTCTGCTCATGGAGTATCGTCTTCAGACCTTTAATTTACTTTCATCCAAGGCAGATGTGTTGATTTCAGAGGATAACACTGCAGGAAGTCCCCACAGCTCAATACAGAGTTTGAAAAATCAAGCTACCCCAGTATTGTTCATCAGAGATTAAAGTTGTGTCTGTGTGTGCATGTGTGTCTGAGTGTGAGCATACATGTATGCACATGTTGCTCTTTTGCCCTAGCTTGTGGTCATATCTGGTCACCTTCCCTACAGTTCAAACAGACTGAACCCAGCACTATTCATTATGTGTCACTGTAAGGTCACACGGTCATACTTCCATGCGTTTTCTTAGTATGTATCTTGGTCATTTTGCTGTAGCACAGCTCTTATTTTTAGAGGTCACTCAAACTGGAAGCTGAATAGAGAAATGTCTTTAGTGCAGAAGAGGGAGGCTATGCCTTGGCTACTCAGAGTTACACATTTCTAAAATGGCTTTGGATCCAAAAGATCTGCTAATACCCATGATTACTAATTCTTTTTTAAAAAATTTTTATTAGATATTTTCTTCATTTACATTTCAAATGCTATCCTAAAAGTCCCCTATACCCTCCCCCTGCACTGCTCCCCTCCCTACCCACTCCCACTTCTTGGCCCAAGCATTCCCCTGTACTGGGGCATATAAAGCTTGCTAGACCAAGGGGCCTCTCTTCCCAATAATGGCCGACGAGGCCATCTTCTGCTACATATGCAGGTAGAGACACGAGCTCTAGGGGTACTTACTAATTCATATTGTTGTTCCATCTATAGGGTTGCAGACCCCTTCAGCTCTTAGGTACTTTCTCTAGCTCCTACATTGGGGACCCTGTGTTCCATCCTATAGATGACTGTGAGCATGCACTTCTGTGTTTGCCAGACACTGACAAAACCTCACAGGAGACACCTATATCAGGGTCATTTCAGCAAAATCTTGCTGGTATATGCAGTAGTGACAGCGTTTGGTGGCTGATTATGGGATGGACCCCTGGGTGGGGCAGTCTCTGGATGGTATATCCTATTGTCTTAGCTCCAAACTTTGTCTCTGCAACTCCTTCCATGGATATTTTATTCCCTATTATAGGGAGGAATGAAGTATCCACACTTTGGTATTTGTTCTTGATTTTCTTGTGTTTTTGAAGTTGTATCTTGGGTATTCTAAGTTTCATGGCTAATATCCATTTATCAGTGAATGCATATCAAGTGACTTCTTTTGTGGTTGGGTTACCTCACTAAGGATGATATCCTCCAGATACATCCATTTGCCCAAGAATTTCATAAATTCATTTTTTCTTATAGCTGAGTAGTACTCCATTGTGTAAATGTACCACATTTTGTGTATCCATTCCTCTTTGGAGGGACATCTGGGTTCTTTCCAGCTTCTGGCTATTATAAATAGGGCTGCTATGAACATAGTGGAGCATGTGTCCTTATTACCAGTTGGAACATCATCTGGGTATATGCCCAGGAGAGGTATTGCTGGTTCTACGGGCAGTACTATGTCCAATTTTCTGAGAAACCACCAGACTGATATCCAGAGTGGTTGTAGAAGCTTGCAATCCCACCAGCAATGGAGGAATGTTCCTCTTTCTCCACATCCTCGCCAGCACCTGTGGTCAACTGAATTTTTGATCTTTGCCATTCTGACTGGTGTGAGGTGGAATCTCAAGGTTGTTTTGATTTGCATTTCCCAGATGATTAAGGATGTTGACCATTTTATTAAGTGCTTTTCAGCCCTTTGGTATTCCTCAGTTGAGAATTCTTTGTTTAGCTCTGTACCCCATTTTAAATGGGGTTATTTGAATTTGTGGAGTTCACCTTCTTAAGCTCTTTGTATATATTGGATATTAATCCCCTATCAGATTTAGGATTGGTAAAATTCCTTTTCCAATCTGTTGGTGGCCTTTTTGTCTTATTGACAGAGTCTTTTGCTTTACAGAAGCTTTGCAATTTCATGAGGTCCCATTTGTCAATTCTTGATCTTACAGCACAGGCCATTGCTGTTCTGTTTAGGAATTTTTCCCCAATGCCCATATCTTTGAGGGTTTTCCCCACTTTCTCCTCTATAAATTTCACTGTCTCTGGTTTTATGTGGAGATCGTTGATCCACTTAGGCTTGAGCTTTGTACAAGGAGATAAGAATGGATCAAATCACATTCTTCTACATGATAACCTCCAGTTGTGGCACACCATTTGCTGAAAATGCTGTCTTTTTTCCACTGGATTGTTTTAGCTCCCTTGTCAAAGATCAGGTGACCATAGGTGTGTGGGTTCATTTCTGGATCTCTAAATCTATTTCATTAATCTACCTGTCTGTCACTATACCAGTACCATGCAGTTTTTATCATAATTGCTCTGTAATACTGCTTGAGGTCAGGGATGGTGATTCCTCCAAAGGTTCTTTTATTCCTGAGAATAGTTTTTGCTATCCTTGTTTTTTTATTATTCCAGATGAATTTTCAAATTGCCCTTTCTAACTCAGTGAAGAATTGAGTTGGAATTTTGATGGGGATTGCATTGAATCTGTAGATTGCTTTCAGCAGGATAGTCATTTTGACTATTAATCCTGCCAATCCATGAGCATGGGTGATGTTTCCATCTTCTGAGATCTTCAATTTCTTTCTTCAGAGACTTGAAGTTCTTGTCATACATATACTTCATGTCCTTTGTTAAAGTCAAACGATGGTATTTTATATTATTTGTGACTATTTTCACAGGTGTTGTTTCCCTAATTTCTTTCTCATCCTGTTTATCCTTTGTGTAGTGAAAGGCCACTGATTTGTTTGAGTTAATTTTTTATCCAGCTACTGTACTGAAGCTGTTTATCAGGTTTAGAAGTTCTCTGGAGGAATTTTTAGGGTCACTTATATATACTATCATATCATCTGTAAATAGTGATATTTTGACTTCTTCCTTTCCAATTTTTTCCCCTTTATCTCCTTTTGTTGTCCAATTGCTCTGGCTAGGACTTCAAGTATTATATTGAATAGGTAGGGAGAAAGTGGGAGCCTTGTGTAGTCCCTGATTTTAGTGGCATTGCTTCGAGTTTCTCTCCATTTTGTTTGACGTTGGCTACTGGTTTGCTGTATATTGCGTTTATTATGTTTAGGTATGGGCCTTCAATTCCTGATCTTTCCAAGACTTTTATCATGAAAGGGTGTTGGGTTTTTTCCAGTGCTTTCTCAGCATCTAACGAGATGATCATGTAGTTTTTGTCTTTGGATTTGTTTATATAGTGGACTACGTTGATGGATTTCTGTATATTGAACCATCCTTGCATTCCTGGGATGAAGCCTACTTGGTCATGATGGATGATCTTTTTGATATGTTCTAGCATTCAGTTTGCGAGGATTTTATTGAGTATTTTTGCATCGATATTCATAAGGGAAATTGGTCTGAAGTTCTCTTTTTTTGTTGGATCTTTGTATGGTTTAGGTATCAGAGTAGTTGTGGCTTTATAGAATGAAATGGGTAGAATACCTTCTGTTTCTATTTTGTGGAATGGTTTGAGGAGAGTTGGAATTAGGTCTTCTTTGAAGGTCTGAGAGAACTGCACTAAACCCATCTGGTCCTTGGCTTTTTTTGGTTGAGAGACTATTAAAGACTGCTTCTATTTCTTTAGGGGAAATGGCACTGTTAAGATCTTTAATCTGATCCTGATTTAACTTTGGTAACTGGTATCTGTCTAGGAAGTTGTCCATTTCTTCCATGTTTTCCAGTTTTGTTCAGTATAGCCTTTTGTAGAATGATCTAATGATGCTTTGGATTTCCTCAGGATCTGTTGTTATGTCTCCATTTTCATTTCTGATTTTGTTAATTAGAATACTGTCCCTGTGCCCTCTAGTTAGTCTGGCTAAGGGTTTATCTATCTTGTTGATTTTTCTCAAAGAACTAGCTCCTGCTTTGGTTGATTCTTTGAATAGTTATTTTTGTTTCCAATTGGTTGATTTCAGCCCTGAGTTTGATTATTTCCTGCCATCTACTGCTCTTGGGTGAATTTGCTTCCTTTAGTTCTAGAGCTTCTAGGTGTGCTGTTAGACTGGTAGTGTATACTTTCTCTAGTTCTTTTTGGAGGAACTCAGGGCTATGTGTTTTGCTCTCAGGACTGCTTTCATTGTGTCCCATAAGTTTGGGTATGTTGTGGCTTCATTTTCATTAAACTCTAAAAAAAATCTTTAATTTCCTTTTCTTTCTTCCTTGACCAAGGTATCATTGAGTAGAGTGTTGTTCAGTTCCCATGTGAATGCCGGCTTTCCATTATTTATGCTGTTATTGAAGATCAGCCTTAGTCCATGGTAATCTTATAGGATGCATGGGATAATTTCAATATTTTTGTGTCTGTTTAGGCCTTTTTTTTGTTACCAAGTATATGGTCAATTTTCGAGGAGGTGCCATGAGGTGCTGAAAAGAAGGTATATCCTTTTGTTCTAGAATAATTTGTTCTATAGATATCTATTAAATCCATTTGATTCATAACTTCTGTTAGTGTCCATGTGTCTCTGTTTAGTTTCTGTTTCCAGGATTTGTCCATTGGTGAGAGTGGGGTGTTGAAGTCTCCCACTATTAATGTGTGAGGTGCAATGTGTGCTTTGAGCTTTACTAAAGTTTCTTTAATGAATATGGCTGCTCTTGCATTTGGAGCATAGATATTCAGAATTGAGAGTTCATCTTGGTAGATTTTACCTTTGATGTGTATGAAGTGCCCCTCTTTGTCTTTTTTGATAACTTTAGGTTGGAAGTCAAATTTATTTGATAATAGAATGGCTACTCCAGCTTGTTTCTTCAGACATTTGCTTGGAAAATTGTTTTCCAGCCTTCTACTCTGGGGTAGTGTCTGTCTTTATCCCTGAGGTGGGTTTCCTGTAAGCAGCAAATTGTTGGGTTCTTTTTGTGTAGCTATTCTATTAGTGTATGTCTTTTTATTGGGGAATTGAGTCTATTGATGTGAAGAGAAATCAAAGAAAAGTAATTGTTGTTTCCAGTCATTTTTATTGTTAAATTTGGGATTCTGTTCTTGTGGCTGTCTTTTTTTTTTTTTTTTTTTTTTTTTTTTTTTTTTTTTTTTTTTTTTTTTTTTTTTTTTTTTTTTTTTTTTTTTTTTTTTTTTTTTAGTTTTGTTAAAGTATTAATTTCTTGCTTTTTCTAGGGTGTAGTTTCCATCTTTGTGCTGGTGTTTTCCCTTCATTATCCTTTCAAGAGCTGGATTTGTGGAAAGATTTTGTGTGAATTTGGTTTTATCATGGAATACTTTGGTTTCTCCATCTATGGTAATTGAGAGTTTTGCTGGGTATAGTATCCTGGGCTGGCATTTGTGTTCTCTTAGGGTCTGTATCACATCTGCCCAGGATCTTCTGGCTTTCATAGTCTCCGGTGAGAAGTCTGGAGTAATTCTAATAGGCCTGCCTTTATATGTTACTTGACCTTTCCTCTTACTTCTTTTAATATTCTGTCTTTAGTGCATTTGTTGTTCTGATTATTATGTGTTGGGAGGAATTTCTTTTCTGGTCCAGTCTATTTGGAGTTCTGTAGGCTTCTTGTATGTTCATGGGCCTCTCTTTCCTTATGTATGGGAAGTTTTCTTCTATAATTTTGTTAAAGATATTTGCTGGCTCTTTAATTTGAAAATCTTCATTCTCATCTACTCCTATTATCCGTAGGTTTGGTCTTCTCATTGTGTCCTGTATTTCCTTGATGTTTTGAGTTAGGATCTTTTTGCATTTTGCATTTTCTTTGACTGTTCTGTCCATGTTCCCTATGGAACCTTCTGCACCTGAGATTATCTCTTCCATCTCTTGTATTCTGTTGCTGATGCTCATATCTGTGGTTCCTGATTTCTTTCCTAGGTTTTCTATCTCCAGAGTTGTCTCCCTTTGGGTTTTTTTTCATTGTTTCTAATTCCATTTTTAGTTATTGGATGGTTTTGTTCGATTCCATCACCTGTTTGGTTGTGTTTTCCTGTAATTCTTTAAGGGGTTTTTGTGTTTCTTCTACTTGTTTCGCAGTGTTTGCCTGTAGTTCTTTAAGGACTTCTACCTTTATAGCCGCGTTCTCCTGTGATTCCTTGAAGGATTTTTGTATTTCCTCTTTAAGGTCTTCTCCTTGTTTAGCAGTATTCTCCTGTAATTCCTTGAAGGATTTTTGTATTTCCTCTTTAAGGTCTGCTCCTTGTTTAGCAGTATTCTCCTGTAATTCCTTGAGGGGTTTTTCTACTTCCTCCTAAGGGCTTCTACCTGTTTAGCTGTGTTCTCCTGTATTTCTTTAAGTGAGTCCCTAATGCACTTCTTAAAATCTTCTACAACCATCATGAAATATGATTTTAAATCTGCATCTTGCTTTTTGGGTGTGTAGGGGTATCCAGGATTTTTTGTGGTGTGCGTACTGGGTTCTGATGGTGCCCAATGTTCTTGGTTTCTGTTAGTAAGATTCTTATGTTTGCCTTTCTCCATCTGTAAATCTTTGATGTTAATGTTCAAGCTGTTTCTGGTTGGAGCTTGATCCTCCTGTGATTCTGTTAGCCTCTGTCAGCACTCCTGGGATTCAAACTCTCACCTGAGTTCCAGTGGTCAGAGCACTCTCTGCAGGCAAGCTCTTTTCTTGTAGGGCAGTCTGGAGCTCTGATCCACCTCCTGAGTTCTGGGGTCAAAACCCTCCCTGAAGGCTGACTCTCCTCTGAAAAGGAATGTGCCCAGGGTTCTGGGTCTCAGCTCTGCTTTCTGGCTGAGGATGAAGGCCCGACTGGACCCTGACCAAGAAGCTCTGTTGCTTCTATTGCCCACGTGCTCTCAGGTGATCAGGAGTTCCTGGGTGTGCTAGGTGTCCTGTGATCCCGAGGTGATCCCGAGGTCCTGAGGTGTGGAGAGCACTCCAGAGCCCTCAGCAGCCTCCGCTGGGCTCAGAAGGAAGATGGCGGGGTGGCCCCAGTGGGGTGACCCTGGCTGGAACAGATCCCAGCCTCTGGTCAGGCGGGGTTCCTTTGTCCCTGTTCCTGCAGGCACAAGACCCTCCGTGATTTGTTGAATCTGATGTTGCGTTCCATTCACCCGTGATCCTGAGGTGATCCTGAGGTCCTGCGGCATGGAGAGCACTCTGGCACCCCCAGCAGCCTCTGCTGGGCTCAGAAGGAAGACCGATTATTAAATCTCTAAAGGACAGATTTAGATTTATGGAATTTCAAGAAAAATAACATAGTGATGTTAGCACACAGGCCAAATTGGTGATAGGTCAAGAAACAATGGCCAATGTCTCTGGCCTGCTGGACACCACAAACTGCCACTGTAGCCTCCCCCAGCCTTGAGCAGGCTGGCTGGCTCAGACCTGCTCTGCCACTGTCAGCTAGCCCACCTAAGGTGGAGTCTTCTGACCTAGATAAAGTCTAATGTCCTGCCACATTTTCAGCTTTCCTCCAAGATGCCACTACCTGCTAAGAGGCTGAACCTCTTCTGACACTATCCTGCCAAAGGAGATCCTGGCATGGTGGGTGATGGGATCCCCCCTCCTCCTTTATAAGCTCAGACTCTTAAGTAAACATTGGCCTTGATCAGAACACTTTGTCTTGGCTCATTATTTCTCTCGAAGCCTTTCCCATCCAAAATCCCATCTTTCCTTTCAGGAACCAAGTAACCCGTGGCCACAGGAGGCTACATGCCACCAACATGCTTCAAAAGAAAAGATGGTGGCAGGATAAGGCCCATGTGGCCTCATATCATGCATGATTTTAGGAGTTGGAGACAAGCACAATGGCGAGAAGTTTGCAGTTGTAAATAGTTTATAATGTTCGTAAGCTGATTATTAATTAACTCACCACATACCCAATGCCTCTTCCAGGCAGCTGAGCTCAGGTATAATTAGACTGATATTCACCTAGATGTAAAGTAATCCTTGCATCAAGTTCTAATAATTGGAGGCCAGTCCAGCCAATGATCTGTAGCACTTGGCTATGTTTTTATTATTTTAAAATAATAGTGGGGAAAATGCTTTCTACAGTAGGCCATCTTCTCAGTATAACTACACAGTAAATTATCTGTTCAGTGTGTTTTACTTGAAAAGCAAGTCCTTTCCTTATTTCTTCCTTTCAGTTTTCCTGAGCTAATGAGTAGATTCTGTGTGAATACATATGGAAATTGCTAAGGCTGTTTCTTTAGCCCCGGAAATATCCTTTTTATGAATGGCTATAAGATGTGACTTGCATGGGGCTCAGGGGGTGATGTCTTCAACCTGTGGGTCTAAGAGGGCAGTTAACCTTTTGAGGAGAAGAGCAAAATGGGTGGATGTGAGAACTCTGTGGCTATTGAGTTTGATATTGCAATTTCAGCTCTTGTGTTTCTGTCCTTTCAAAGACTCCTTTGACAAATGCTATTTATACAAGGAGCTGAGACCTCACAGCCCTAAAGCAGGAGGGTACATGGCCAGAGACTCTGCCCTGAAACCTCCTTTCTCAGTGCTGAGTTGGTCCAGAACTGGGACCCTTCGGCATTTTGTTACAATCTCCACTTGTGTTTTCTGGTTCCCCTACTAGTAGAGCCACTCAGAGAATTCTGTATTTGCCAGTAATTTATAATTTCATGTATGCATATAATGTATTTTGATCCAATCCACCTCCCATTTCTTTCTTCCTCCTGGATTCCTCCTCCCTGTCTAGTCACAATTTTTCTTCTCAATTACATGTGCAATTTAAAACAAAAAGAACAACAGACCTGAGTCCACTGAAAGCTGCCCAAATAACATGGGTGTAGGATTATCTAATGGGGCATAGATGGCCTTTGAGAAGCCGAATACTTGAGGAAAACTGACTCTCCCTCCCACACTGGCCACCAATCACAGTAGATCCTCAGCTGGGGGGTAGAGCTTCATGAGCTGTCCCCATACATGCTGGGATTCTTTCTGCCTTCATCTTGTACATACCTTGTACATGCAGCTACAGCTGCTATGAGTTCCTGTGTGCAATGCCCTATCATGTATGATAGGTATGCACTATATATTGCTTTTACAGTCTCTCCAAGATGATCTCTGAGCCTTGGTGGGAGGATATGATATAGATGTACCATTCAGAGGAGAGCATTTCAGTCACTTATTCTCTGAACATTAACCAGTCAGGAGTGTCTTCATCTTCTGCTAAGAGGTACAAGTAAGGTATGTGTATGTGTATGTGTGTGTGTGTGTGTGTGTGTGTGTGTGTGTGTGTGTGAAAGAGAGAGGGAGAGAGAGAGACAGAAAGACAGAGACACAGAGAAAGAGACAGAGGGAGAGAGAGGGAGAGAGAGAGAGAGAGAGAGAGAGAGAGAGAGAGAGAGAGAGAGAGAGAGAGAGAGAGAGAGAGAGAGAGAGAGAGAGAGATCAGTGCCCAAGCAAGCCAGAAGAGTGCACTGAATCCCCTGGAGCTGGAGTTACAAGTAGTTGTAGTCTGTGAATTGGGTGCTTGGAAAACAGAAAGCTCTCTTAACTTCAAAGGCATCTTTCCCACCCCCAGGTGTATTTCTTTAAGTATAATATCAATTAAGAACATGGGGCCCCACTGAGCAATGTTCTCCTATGTTACTAAGATACCAAGAGGAATTTGTAACCCAAATACTGTGTTTGATATGAGAATATAAGTTATGTTCTATTTAGCATAAGAAAGTCAGAGTACACTGTGGGAAATGTAATAATGTTAAATAAGTAAATACAAACTCATTTGACCCTATGTGATCCATGGGACAGTGATGGGGTCGGGGGATGACTCCAGGTGTTCACTCTTCTTGTCTCCTAATGTAAGTAACCCTGTCAAACTCTACCTACAAATGGGATGGATGCTGGGTTGTGATTTCCCAGATGGTGTCAAAGCCACTTTCTCTTATGGGCTAAAGACTTCTGGAGAGACTTATTTATGTTTTGAAATTTAGGAACTATTATTATTTTTAAAAACAGGGTTACAGTACAACAATACCAAAATGAAATTATAATCATAAGTCTTGGACAAAAGAAGTGAAAAAAAGAAAAAACCAACAACCCCAAAACCTAGAGTGTTAGGAGCTTGCTCAGGTGCAAGCTCCAGTGATTCTAGTTTGATGGAGATGAAGCGCCACCAAAATTTTACCTTTACTGTGTAATTTCTAAACAAATTTGTTGACATGCAAATTATAACTTGTCCTGCAGACTTCTTTCACTAATTAAAGCTTGTAGAAGCCCAGGGAAGACTGAATAATTAATACACTG
>LR749548.1:2001931-2070105 GCA_902729485.2 Mus minutoides
ACAGTCAGACCTAGAATGATCTACATGCCTCCAGTAGAGTCTCTGTGCTGGCCAAGATATTTATCCTTTTATTTGCAAGTGTGTGTCTTGATCTTCTGTGTGTTGGGGGTGGGGGAAGGTCTCCACTCCTTTCTGGTGTCTGGTGAGTCCTGTTTTCATAAGTCCAGACTCAGGCACACAGCTTAGGAAAGAGGTGTGGAGAGTTGGTGACATCAGTGGGCGGGTGCCGCAGCTACATGTTGATGATTCATGATGGTTCTGTAGCATCTTTAGCACAAGACTAATCAGTTCACATGTTAATATAAATATCAGCAGGCCCTTAAGACATCACAGATTTATAAAGCAGGAAATGGAAAGTACTCAAAACAGCCACTGTCCGAGAGGCTTCATGTTGGATAGAACATTGCAGGGGGCTTGAGGATGACCCTAGTCATAGTAGAAGCATGGCTGGACTAGGAGTCTGAAGAGGAGTTAAAACTCCTGCTGTGGAGCCAGTATAGGACACAGAACAGGGAGGGAGAGTGGGCTGCATCTGCTCTTGCATTTGCAGAGTGGTCTGCAATGAGGCCTGACAATGATGGCTGATGTCCCAAACATGTCTATGTTCTTGGCATTTGGTGACTGTCACTACATTCACAACATTGAATCATTTGGTCTTTGGTTTGACTGTGAGTGTTTCTTATGTGACATGCTCGCGCAATGAAGAGCATGGTATTTGAGAATTTAAAAAGATTCTTGTTGGTATTTGAGCATTTAAAAAGATTCCTGCTCAGCCTTTTCTTTTCTGCACAAAATTTGGATGATGATCAAATAATCTATCAGCTTACATGTGTGTTAACTGTGAATAATCAATGAGACTGTTTTTATATTTTTCCCTCATTGCAATGATTCTAAGGATGTAGATTTGGCCAGATTCTTGTTTGTTTTTAATGAGTTAGCCACAACAAATTAAACCTTAAAAATGGAATCACCTATTAAGTCTTTTGATACACAGTTTTATCCTTGCTATTGATCATAAGTTGTATATATAAGAACAAATTTAAATTCCCTATATTTACAATAAATGGATTGATAATGCCTTTGGATACATGTATGCCTTACGCTGGCTATTTAAATGTATGCTAAAAATAAAACAAAATATATGTCTATTAGGTATATAGCTCTTAAATCATTCTTTCACATTTATTTGTATATAAATGCCAGCCACTATGCAATGAACACTTTTAATTAATGTTTATCTATACTTTGTGATAATTATCTATAGTTATAGATTTTCATCATGTCAAAATTTGAATAACAACATAGGCTTCCTTCATTAATAGAAAATAATTGAAGTGATCCTCAGTCACGGCTTTTATATTCGCTGACTGAGACAGATAGATATATTTTCTTCTATTGAAGGCACTGTCTTCTCCACACGGAGTATTCTTCCATGGGCCAACAGTAAATAATCAAAGAAATTTGTGTGGAAGACTATATTTCCTCTGATGAATGCATCTGAACAATGTTACCTGCACTCTATTGGGTGAAGATCTTGGTGGGTAAGAGCAGCAAGCAGGCAGGGAAAAGTACTGAGGAAACTCTGCTCTGGAGGAAAGACAAATAAGCAACAGCAAGAACAGAGTTGGATATCTAGCAGTAACTCATCTCCATTATAGCCCATAGTGCACCTTTGTGGTGTAACAATGATCCCATCAAAGTTCACGGCTATACCACCGGTGCTATGCCCAGCAAAGCACATAGGTGCACCATGAGTGTTAATCCCATCATAATTCATGAGTGCAGTGTTAGTGTTATGACCATGACACCCACTGAAGCAGCACAGCTCCTGAATGGCACAATACCAATCATTGCTTATGCCAGCCCGTTAATGGAAACACACTTTAAGGGTGATTCATGGAGAAGTTATAATTTTAAGGGAGAGAGAGAGAGAGAGAGAGAGAGAGAGAGAGAGAGAGAGAGAGAGATTGAGATTTGGATAAAGTTGAAGAAGAATGGAAGAACCACATATTGCCGGTATCCCTGCCCATGGAGGATGCTGCTCAAATGGACTAAAGCCAATACTTCAGTGCCAGGTATTATTGAAATTGGAGTTTGAAATGGCCCAAATCCATCAATTACATTAGGATTACTGTAGTCATCTGTGCAAAACTAACAGTCAAACCATAAATCTTTCTGAATCCGAAATGATTTCCTTCTGGTTAATGTACCAGAGAGTCAGTGCGGTTGGTGTGCTTACCTATAGAGTTAATTGAAGTGAGAAAAGCAGGAAGAATAACTTCTTGCATTTTTTATTATAAATGTCATTCCAATAAGTCACTGATGCAGAAGCGAAAAGCGTGGTAAAATTACCAACTGTCAATTACATTAAAGCCCATGAGTGTTCAACATATGGATTAAAGCAGCTTGCTCTCTCCCTTAAGGAATTTATTCTCAGGAAAATCCCCACGGCTTAAATTCTTATGGCACTTCAGTGGGTGGGGGAGGGGTCTGCAGAACCTGTAGTGAGCATGCCCTGCATTGATTTTGAAATGTGTTTCATTCTGATACATGTATATCTCTAGTGGAGGATCTTCCCACTCTATCCACAATCCAGATGGGACTCCCCCTTTTTTCTAAAACTTGCTCTCAAAATGAAGATTTAATTAAAAACACATCATGCTAATTACCAATACATTTAAATCCAGTATTATTTCCCTGCTTGAGTATTTCAAAAATAATTGAGAAAACACTCCTTTTCAGGCACCCGTCCTGTTCTATATATTTTTCAAGTAGTTTCTATAAAGATAAATAACAGTTGCTCCTGAAAAGAGCCCAAATCTAGTTAGGAAATAAAAATACCTTAAATGTAAATGAACATAATTTTGGAGACATGCTTATATCTAAAGGGTTGTCAGTCCTTTGAAATATATCAGCTTGTTGGGGTTAGGAGGCTCTGGGTGGGGTTAGTCATCAACATACATACAACGTGTGTATGTGCACACAAATGTGTGTGTGTGTGTGTGTGTGTGTGCACGCGTGTGATATGTAACAGAGCTGTGGAGATGAATTTAACAGAGAAATCATTGCTCTTCGTGCTGAGATCACACTCAGTTCCATGAGAACCAGAGCAAGAGAATTCAGCTATAAAGAGCCTTTCTGAGAACTCTGGGGCTTAAAGTATAAAATCAGCATGTGGGAGAACACAGGAGATCATATTCTCTACAAAAATCAACGTTCAGGAAGAAGGTGATGTCCCTGCAGAAAAATTAAAACAATCAGTTTTCTAATTCTAGAGCTGAGATTATACTGCAACAGTCACAGAGCCTGTATACAATGCATCATTACTGTGCATAAGCAAGATCAGTAAGAAGGAGCCTTGATCCTGCAACAGTCACAGAACCTGGATACAGCGCATTACCACTGTGCATAAGCAAGATCAGTAAGGATCCTTGATCCTGGAAGCTTTGTTAGTCACATTTCTCATAGGCATGATGCAAGACCTGGAAACTTAGGGGAGGAAGGAATTATTTTTGTCTCATGTTTTCATGGACTATACCACGTGGCTCTGTTGGTTCTGATCTGTGCTAGGACTAAGCATCATACTGACATCAGGGTGTAGGGGACATTATTCACTTCATTGTGGACAAGAAAGACAGAACCTAGCTCCAACTCATCTTCCTTCCCACAGTTCCTACAACCTCAAAAATCATGCCCTCAGCTGGGGGTTAAGCATCCATCAAATGAGGCCAGCCCTCATGCATAGCAGTAGCATATATTTCAACCTGTTAAGCACTATCCCCAAGGGCATGAGAAAGCCCTACAGCCTCCCTACTGGCAGCCACTAGGAGCCATATGGGAGCTCTGTGAGTTAAGGACAAGATACCCAGAGCAAACTCATATCACCTTGCATGTCTGACACCATCAAGCAGTTACAGCTTGTATGAGTGTGTGTGTGTGTGTGTGTGTGTGTGTGTGTGTGTGTTGATAGATAGATTTACTATTAGAGAGCTGAGGTAAAATATTCATGTTTAATTAAATTGATGTTTTACTTTTTTCTGCCACATACTTGGAATACAGTCATTTGGAGAAGTCTGGAAAACAAGAAAGAATAAAAAGTGAAGGAATGTAATCATCACAGCAGATGACCAGCCAAGCAGCTGTTGATGGTGACAAACACATGTGAGGATAGTTCCTTACTTGTTCTCTACAACAGCTCTGCTGAACTCAAGGGACACAAAAGCAACATGACCAACCCAGATAAATTCTTTACTTGATCTTATCCAAGAGATCTATCTGCTCTACGTAACTCCACTCTCTGTCTGTGTTTTCTAATCTATGTCAGATGCATTTTCTCTCTTCTTTTGAAACTGCATGGATAAAGGGAGATGAATCTAAAAGTGACACTCACAGGATTCTGTTCTTGTTTAATCAATGTCCTGTGACCCCATGCAAGGTCACATAAAGGAACCAAAAGTGTGTTGGGTCATGAGAAGAAAACCTGTCTATGCCAAGACATAAAAGTGTCCAGAATAGAATTAGTCCTGATTTTCACAGGGATCCCAATTGCTGCCCTGTAAACCCCAATAGCTGCCTCTTCTTCAGTTCTGTGAATGTCACTATTCGTGCTTCCATTATCTTGTAACTCTGTGTGAAGCCCAGCACAACAGAGGTCTCTATTAGGAGTGACCAAAAGAAACCAAAATCAACAAAACATCATCATCACCATCATCATCATCAACAACAACAACAGAGAAAGAACAAAAATGTGTCAGAAAACCAACCTTGCCCTAGATCCACCTTAGCTTTGACTAAGGCAATGAAAACTTGCACGATAGGCTGCAGAAAGCATAGGCTTTGGATATGCTTGCAGAATGGAACAGGGCTCAGGTGCCCACAGAGTATTGTTGGGCATCCATTCAGGCACCAAGAAGGCAACACAGCCATGCTTGCCTGGGTAACTTGTCCTTTGGTAAGTACTCTCCCAATTACTAAGTCTGAAAAATACCATTGCTACCTTTATAGCAGTGAATAAAATTCACCTTCTACTGACCCACAGGCAGTCCCATCAGCCCAAGCTCATGAACACAGTTTAGGGCTGCTGGTGGACAAAATGCCTTCTTCTCTCTCAGTGCACTTCAGGGCTTGGTCTCTTGGAATCTTGATCTAGGGACTGCTTGCTCCTTTGCTTTAGATCACTGGGGAGCCCATGTCTTCCTCTATTATTCCGTTATACTCCTGAGTAGGACTGCATAGGACTTTTGTTTCACAAAACTAATGAGAGTGAACATTTACTCAGGAATTAAATAACCCAAGTCTGTTGAGATGAGGACACAGAAATTTCCATCTTATATTTATTGATCTTCATGGTGGCCAGGGATCATGAAAGATTCCACTCCCATCTGGTTCATCTGCATGCTGTTCCCCATTTAGGAAACATCACAATTTATATCTATCGCTTGGTGTAAATTTTATCAAGGAGAGGAAGCATACTGTCTGTTGCTTACACAATGCAGTCTGTGTGTGTTTATTTATTTCCATGTTTTCTCATATATCTTTATTTTTGAAATAGATGAATTTTCCACTATATTCCCAAGGACAGCATTATTTTAGTTTGTCTCCTAATATTTCTTAACCGATAACCCAAAATTAATGTGCATGTGTTTATTATGTTACAGCCTCTGGAGGACAAAGTCTAAATAAAATATGTCAATAGACTGTGTCTATCACAGTATAGAGACAGATTGTGTCCTATGTTCTCACCTGCATTGTTACCTAGATTTTTTTTCTCTGGACACAAGTTCTGACACTCCAATAGGAAAACTCCAATTCCATCATGAATATTGGGAGAAGCCTGAGACCTACCTGGCTCTCGCCTGGTTTGAAACTATGTCTAACATAAAGTACAGAGCCTGCCCTGGGAATCAGGTCCCAGGCAAAAGACTTCACAAACCCCCGACTCTCCTTCACTTTTATTCTCCTCATATTTAGTATCTAATTTCTGTTTAGTGACCCAGTAGAAAACAAATAGTCGAAAATATCCTTGTTTCCCCACATGACAGTATTGTACATAAGTAACCATAAAAACAATACCAGAAAACACTTAGAACTGATATTTTCAACAAAGTAACAGGCTTAAGTAGTCACCATACAAATATCAGTTACTTTTTTGATATGCCATTAGCAAACATACTGAGAAATAAGCTTAAGAAAAAAAAAACTCTCACTCTTATTGGCTTCAAAAAATTATCTATGAATAAAATCATAACCAAGTAGGTTAAAGACCTTCACAGTGAAAGTTTCCAAAGGTTGAAGAAAGAAATTTAGAGGACACTGGAAGATGGAAAGACATCTACAGTCACGGGTCAACAGAATTAATATAATAAAACAGCCACGTTACCACTAGCCATCTGAGTTCAGTGCAATTCTCACAAAATTCAAATGATGCTTTTTCAAAGAAATAAAAACAAAACAAAACCAACCAACCAACCAACCAACCAACCAACCAACCAACCAACCAACCTTTAAATTAACACAGGAGCCAAAACAATACAGAGGAAAGATAACATGCTCAGGTGTCACAATACCTTACTAAAAGGTACACGATGTAGCCATATTGCAGAAAGCAGTACTGACTTAAAAAGTGTTGGAAAGATCAATGGAACAAAGCTGGGACCGGATAGGAACCCACAACCGCAGCCACCTTAAAGGTTTCAAATCTACACACTGGGGAAAAGACAGTACTGCTAACAGTGGGTGCTGAGCAAAGTACACACCCATGGGAAAACTGATCCTTACTGCTCACCATGACCCCAAATAAAGCTAAAATAGACCAGACATCTTAATGTAACACCAGAGGGTTTGAGATTGTTAGAAGAAAAGAGGCAAATCCTTAAGCTTCAGGTTCAGTGAAAGACACTCTGAAGAACTCCTGCTGAGATTTGAAATGTGGGGGATCTCACAAAATTAAAAAGGATCTGCACACATAATAAATGGTTAACCAACTGAACAGACGGATTGCAGAGTGGGAGAATGCTTTTATTGGCTACACAGCTGACAAAAGGATGAGTATCTATCATATATAAAGAACAACAACAACAAAAATTTCCCCCAAATCCCAAACAACATAATTTGTAAATAGAATAACAAAAGAAATTTAACGTTAAAAAAAAGTTCATCATCTTCAACCATCACGGAAATACAAACCAGTACTACACTGAGACTACATCCCACCCCAGAGAGAATCGAGATCAACAAGAAAACAAATTCATAACAAGTATTGAGAGAGATATGCAGAAAGGGGAACATTTATACACTGCTGCAGGGAATACAGATGAATTTACTCCCTATAGAAACCAGATGGAGGAATCCTCAAAAACCTTAAAAATCAGGACTACGTTCTGAGTCAACTATATGACTGTGGGGATACAGGATGGTAAGACAGCACACCTTAGACAGAGGCACCTACACATCCACCTTTCACTAAGGCCAAGTTATGTGATCAACCAAGGTGGCTGTCAACAGAAGAGAGGATGAAGAAAATGTGTTACATACAGAATGAAATTATGTTGTTTTTAGGTAAACAGGCACACTGAGATCATTATGTTGAGCAAAATAAAACATACCCAGGAAGACAATTATCATGATTTCTCTAACTATTGGATGTATACTATACATATATACATAAAATAAAAATATAAGCGCACACTATATATGTATGTATAACACATAAAGCAGAAGGGACATAGGGAAGGACATGAGAGTAGCAGGTAGGTAACAGGGCATGGGAGAGCAAGGAAGATATATGACATGGAGATTATTAAAATGTATGATATACTTAAAGAAATTATCTTCATGGGACCTATCATTGCATACAATATATGCCAATTAAAAAAAAACTCTTTACATTAACACCCTTGTTTTTTTTATTTTATTTTATTAGATATTTTCTTTATTTACACTTCAAATGCTATCCCGAAAAGTTCCCTATACCCTCCCCCACCCTGCTCCCCTACCCACCCACTCCCACTTCTTGGCCCTGGTGTTCCCCTGTACTGGGGAATATAAAGTTTGCAAGACCAAGGGGCTTCTCTTCCCAATGATGGCTGACTAGACCCTCTTCTGCTACATATGCAGCTAGAGACATGAGCTCTGGGGGTACTGGTTAGTTCATATTGTTGTTCTACCTATAGGGTTGCAGACCCCTTCAGCTCCTTTGTACTTTCTCTAGCTCCTCCACTGGGGGCTCTATGTTCCATCCTATAGATGACTGTGAGCATCCACTTCTGTATTTGCCAAGCAAGCACTAGGATAACATCACAGGAGACAGCTATATCGGGGTCCCTTCAGCAAAATCTTGCTGGCAAATGCAATAGTGTCTGGGTTTGGTGGCTGGTTATGGGATGGATCCCCAGATGGGGTAGTCTATGGATAGTCCATCCTTCCATCTTAGCTCCAAACTTTGTCTCTGTAACTCCTTTTATGGGTATTTTGTTCCCTATTCTAAGGAGGAATGAAGTATCCACACACTGGTCTTCCTTCTTCTTGATTTTCTGGTGTTTTGCAAATTGTGTCTTGGGTATTCTAAGTTTCTGGGCTAATATCCACTTATCAGTGAGTACATATCTAGTGACTTTTTTGTGATTGGGTTACCTCACTAAGAATGATATCCTCCAATTACATCCATTTGCCCCAAAATTTCATAAATTCATTGTTTGTAATAGCTGAGTAGTACTCCAGTTCCAACTCTCTACTGATACCAGAATCTCTGCCAGATTCCCCAACATTCCACATCTTAAAAAAATTATCAGAAACATTAACTGTTGTCTCTCAAGAACCATCTTAAAGGGAAGCATTATTTCCAGTGTCCTGGATGCCAATGGCTACATTCATAAATGACCATGGGTTCAGTAGATAACAGATTAAGTGCATTTTGCATAAAAAGAAAATTGCCTCGGGTCTGCTCAGAAGTCTATAGAATTATTGAGGAAAAGCCCAATGAGTGTGATGGCTGCGATATGAAACACTCTTTTTAAAAGATGCCTGTATTGGTGGTTTGGCTCTGGTTGATGGATTCAACTATTGGCAGGTGATGGACAATGAGGACTCTGGCTGATCTATGTATCAATCCATTGGTGGACTTCCATGGCATTGTAGGCCAATGGAAACTCTCTGAGGCATGACTTGTTTGGAAGAAGTAGGTCACTGGGGTGGTGTGTCCTTTGGGTCTATGGATCATTCTAGTCCCTTCTCTTTGTCCATTGATTATTAGATACTCTGAGGTTGCTGCGTCACCTCTTCTGTTCCCGTTAATGTGCCATTCAACCTGTCCTCAGGCTTAAACCCACATATACGGCTAACCTGGTATAGAGTCTTTGAGACAAAATGGTTTCTCTTTTGTTTGAAGTTATGTCTTCTGGATATGATCTCTACATGTTCTCTCTCCACTCTGTTGGGTATTTAAGCTATTGAATTTAGGCATGGCCCCTGGTTAAGAGATGGGGCCCTCCATTCATCTCAAAAATTAACCCAGAATTTCTCCTGTCTGAAGGAAATACAGGGATAAAAAGTGGATCAGAGACTGAAGGAAAGGCCATGCAGAGACTGTTCCACCTGGGGATCCATATCATATGCAGCTACCAAATCCAGACACTACTGCTGATACCAAGAAGAAGTTGCTGACAGGAGCCTGATATAGCTGTCTCCTGAGAGGCTCTGCCAGAGCCTGACCAATACAGATGCAGATGTTTGCAGCCAACCATCAGACTGAGCACAGGGACCCCAATGGAGGAGTTAGGGGAAAGACTGAACGCGATGAAGGGGTTTGCAGCCCCATAAGAAGAACAATATTAACCAACCATATTGCCCAAAGCTCCCAGGGACTAAACTACCAACCAAAGAGGACCCATGGATCCAGTTGCATATGTAGCAGAGGATGACCTTATCTGACATGGGAGGGGAGACCCTTTGTCCTGTGAGGGCTTGATGCCCCAGCACAGGGGAATGCTAGGGCGGTGAGGCAGGAGTAGGAACACCCTCCTAGAAGCAGGGGGAGGGGGATAAGTTAGGAGGTTTGAGGAGGAGAAACCAGAAAAGGAGATAATATTCGAAATGTAAATAAATAAAATAACCAATAAAAATTAAAAAAAATAAATAAAATAATCGATTTCTTTTAGCTATTTGTTCCAAGAATTAAGAAACGCAGTAACAGATATATTCCAAGTCACTTAGCTGGAAGGTGTAAGAGATTAAAGGCAATTTCCAGTTAGATCATCACTGGCCAAACCCAGAGAGGCAACAGAATGTTGATTTATATCACAAATTTCACTTACTTCTTGAATATTCCCCTTAAGAGCTGAATTTCACTTCAGTATTAGCAACCAAAGTCTTCTCCACCCTGCCATCATGGTGTGACTCTGCATTATAGGCTCCCATATATAATAAGCCTCTTTTGACATTAATTGACATGTCACAGCCTGTCCAAGGTGTAAGCCGCTAGGAATTAGGGAGGTTGGGTGTGAAACAGCTCCATCCACAAAGATGATCAGACACCTGCCATCTTGTGTCACATTTTTGCTGTCACCAATTTAAATCATTAGAGAAGGATTTTTTTTTTTACTGCGTATGCTGTTTTATTAGATATTTTCCTCATTTACATTTCAAAAAATCCTGGTGATAGCTAATTTTTAGAAGCTAAAAATTAATTGGGTTATCAGAATGTCTGTATTGTAGAATAGAAAATTTCCCAAGTCAGGAGACAAACCTGAGGTACCATCTATTGGTTATTAGATCTTGTTTCTGTTTAAGGAAAGATTGCATTGTCAACAAAGATAAAGAGTATTTTCCAAGAGGCTAATGGATTCCAAATATGGCTAGATGATAAGTTCATGTCAAGAGCTATAAACACTAGCATGGATTTGAGAGCAATCACCCTAAGAGCTCAATTGGAGATATCACAGCAAACCTGGAAATGTTGGGACAGTCAGTTCTCTTCTTCCACCATTATTTGGCATTGAACCCAAGTCTCCAGGCTTGAGTGACAAGCACTTTTAACCACTGAGACGTTTTTTAATGCCTTAAGAGGAGAGTTTAAAAACGATGATCAACTGTCATTTGTCAAAAGGGAGATGAGGGGTTAGTGAGGACACCAGGGAACCCAACCAAATTATTTAAATCATTTTAATGCTCTAATGAATTTGGATTAACATAGCAAATAGTGGATCGTGGGAACCATAAGTCTGCCTATAGCATTAGCACCCAGTAGGAGAGTATGAATGATACAGGATAATATAGGGTTGTCTTCTGGAGGATGGAACCCTTGGCAGAGTTCTACAGTGAGATGAAGGCAATCCAGGGACAAGCACAAAGGACACTCTCAGATCCCAAACCTTAGTGTCATAAAACGTTGCTGAAAAGTTCTGTTTCAAGAATGGAGAAGGCAGGAAGGGATCCTGTTTTTTTTTTTTTCTGAAGTTACTGGTGTCCTAGGTTGTGTTCTGTGGACTCTGTCCTGTGTGGGATAAATGATTATCAGTTTGTGTCTCTTTCTCCATGATTAATTTTTTTTTCTGTCTCTTCAGAAAAACCATAGCTGTTATATGCATATAGCTCTTCTCACTTAATCACTCAAAACTCCCTCAGTAAAACCAATATCTTTATTTTATATTACATTTATATATATGTGTGTATGCATGTGTATGTATGTATGTATGCATGTACTTACGTATGTATGTATATATGCATTTAATGTGCATGTGTACTGTGTGTGTGTCTGTGTATGTGCACACATGTGTATAAGGGTGAGTCTATTAGAGGTCAGAGGACAACTTGTGGAAGTCAGTTCTTGCCTAGCATGTGATTCCCAGTGGTTAAATTCAAACCATCGAGCTTGGCAGCAGCACCTTTACCCACTGAGCCTTCTTTTCAGCACACTATTTTCTTTAATTGAGTGTCTTAAAGGATATGAGAGACCTAGAAGGTAGTAATTTGTACAATGCTAAAATGAAACAAATACAAGAAACACAGGATGGAAACAAATGGACCCAGTATACCATGTCAAAAGCAGAACAAGAAGGGAGAGATGTTAGGTGCTGAGGCAGGATGGTGCAAAGGTAAAGGGATTAAGTCTCTAAGCTAATTGCGTGTTTGAACACTGTCATAATTTTTTTTTAATGGTAAATAAGAGCAAAAATCTACAGTTGATAAGTTTAAGTGTGAAGTCTGATATGGTGTCCACAGCTTTGAAGGGTTTTTCTGCCATAGAGTTCCTTGAAATACATGGACTTCAGGTCAATTAATGTTACTGTGTGATTTGTTATTTGCAAGTTCTTTATAATACAGTTGTATTAAAAAAATACAAATCAAAACATGGTGTTGATAGTGAGGACAGCATTTCACAAGATAGTTAAACCATCAAGTCCGGGAGAAGCTGAATCCTTGCCCACCAGAGCCTGTGACCTGCCCTCAGTCTCTCCCCCAGGAAACCCTGGGCTCCCAAGTCCCAAGCTGATTCTGGGTAATTCAGTTTAGAAAAAAATTAGCCATTCTCTAAGATCTTTCAAGAGTTCTATGTAAAGATAAATAGAAAAAAAATTGCAAAAATTGTATTTAAGTGCAAAAGCATTCTTTATTTAGCAAAATAAAGTTTCCTTAAGTCAGTGATTCTCACCCTTCCTAATGCTGCAACCCGTTAATACAGTTCCTCATGTTGTGGCAATCCCCAACCATAAAAATAGTTTTGTTGCTACTTTATAATTGCAATTGTACTACTGTTATGAATCATAATGTAAATATTTATATTTTCTTTTTTTTACAGACTGAATGAAGACAGTGATTTTATATTCTAAAGGGTTTCATTCATAACAAAGATATATAATTGCTATCACCTTTATTTTCCTTTTTTTATTAGATATTTTCTTCATTTACATTTCAAGTTCTATCCCATAAGTCCCCTATACCCTCCACCTGCCCTGCTCCCCTACCCACCCACTCCCACTTATTGGCCCTGGCATGCCCCTGTACTGGGGCATATAAAGTTTGCTATACCAAGGGGCCTCTCTTCCCAATAATGGCGGACTATGCCATCTTCTAATACATATGCAGCTAGAGACACAAGCTCTGGGGGTTCTGATTTGTTCATATTGTTGTTCTATCTATAGGGTTGCAGAACCCTACAGCTCTTGGGTACTCTCTCTAGTTCCTACATTGGGGACCCTGTGTTCCACCCTATAGATGACTGTGAGTATTCACTTCTGTATTTGCCAGGCACTGACAAAGCCTCACAGGAGACAGCTATATCAAGGTCCTTTCATCAAAATCTTGCTGGTGTATGCAGTAGTGTCTGCGTTTGGTGGCTGATTATGTGATGGACCCCTCTGGGTGGGGCAGTCTCTGGATGGTCCATCCTTTCGTCTTAGATCCAAACTTTGTCTCTGCAACTCCTTCCATGGATATTTTATTCCCTATTCTAGGGAGGAATGAATGGTCTTAGGTGACCCCTGTGAAAGGGTTGTTTAACCTACTAACAGGATGCTACCTACGGATCGAGAGCTACTGCTTTAACTCAACTCACAATATACATCATGTTCCACGGAGTAAAACTTCAACCCACAAAATGATGAGAGTGATACTTCCATGAATTAACTCATTGTACAAAGTGAGGCATACATTTCCAGACTGCAACATGCAGCAGTGTAAGAGAAGGAGCGCAGCTGTATTTAAATGGGGGATTATTCTCTATTATCAGAAGAAGAGCCCAAACCGGGATAATCTGTAATCATATTTTTGGGAGTTAGAATATTTTAATTTTGTTTCTTACTTAATTCTTAAACTTTACTGTGTGACATTTTGTTTGATGGGATTGTTGAAACAACTTCCAGCTTCTGCACAGACTGAAATGGCAGGAACAAGAATTCAGTACGAGTTTTCTAGCACATTCTATATTGATGGATCCAGTCGTAGAGAATGAACTGAAAAGATGGCAGAATCATCTTCAGTCATTTTTTTTGTGCAATTTCAGCCCTGACCAAATTGGATCCAGGCTGAAATTGCTTCCAATATTGCCTTCTGAATTGAATTTCAATTTTCTAGTGTGTGTGAATACACCTGTGCTCATGGAATAGCATGCGTTTTCTTTCTCTCTAAAAACTCATAATTTAGTGTCTAAAAGGACTTTGCATGGATGGTGCTTCAGAAGCGCTCATCAGTAGGTTCAGAAGACTCGCCTGCCTTAATGGAACTTTCAATATAGTGGACACATAATAGTGATGATTGACAAGAAAATCTTTCATTGTTCAAGAGATTTCAGGTTTAAATTAACTTAGAATTTACCACAGAAGGAAAAATGACAAAAAAATGCTACAATTTGTAAGTACCTATTTTCTAGAATTGGAAATGCAATCATGGAAGCATCATGAGTGGATGTAATATAATAGCATCTAGAAAAGATGAGGCAAAGTGTCCTTGGAATACCTCTAAGTCTAATGTACCCCCCCAAATCTTGTTTCTTTCTGAAATGCTTATAAACTTTTAATATATGCATAGGTACATGTGTGAAAGTATTCCTATGTATGTCTGTTATGTACACATGTATATATACATATGTGTTGCACATTTATGTGTTTTTCCATGTATACATACTGATATACATAGTTACATGTTTTGTGTGTATTTATACATATGTGTATATATAGGTATACACATGTCTATTGAATTTTTGTCATAAAAATTCTGCAAGCTGAGAAAAGAAGGTGATGTGGAAATGTCAACACAAGGTCTTCCCAGAGAGACTTTGCTGATTTAATAGAAGATTGTCCCTTTCCAGCTTCTAGCTATTTTAAATAAGGCTGCTATGAACACAGTGGAGCATGTGTTCTTATTACCAGTTGGAACATCTTCTGGGTATATGTCCAGGAAAGGTATTGCTGGATCTTCCGGTAGTACTATGTACAATTTTCTGAGGAACTGCCAGACTGATTTCCAGAGTACAAGCTTGCAATCCTACCAGCAATGGAGGAGTGTTCCTCTTTTTCCACATCCTCTCCAGCATCTGCTGTAACCTGAATTTTTGATCTTAGCCATTCTGACTGGTATGAGGTGGAATCTCAAGGTTGTTTTAATTTGCATTTCCCAGATGATTAAGGATGTTGAGCATTTTTTCAGGTGCTTCTCAGCCCTTTGGTATTCTTCAGTTGAAAACTCTTTGTTTAGCACTGTACCCCATTTTTAATGGGGTTATTACATTTACAAAATAGAGTACTACTCAGCAACTAAAAACAACGAATTTATGAAATTCTTAGGCAAATGGATGGATCTGGAGGATATCATACTGAGTGATGTAACCCAACCACAAAATAACTCAAGTTGTATGCACTCACTGATAAGTGGATATTAGCCCAGAAACTTAGAATACTCAAGATACAATTTGCAAAACACAGGAAAATCAAGAAAAATGAAGACCAATGCATGGATACTTCATTCCTTCTTAGAATAGGGGACAAAATACCTATGGAAGGAGTTACAGAGACTAAGTTTGGAGCTGAGACCAAAGGATGGTCCATCCAGAGATTGCCTCAACCCGGAATCCATCCTATAATGAACCACAAAATGCAGACACTATTGCATATACCAGCAAAATTTTGCTGAAGGGACCATGATATAGCTGTTTCTTGTGAGGCTATGCCAGTGCCTGGAAAATACAAAAGTAGATGCTCACAGTCATCTATTGGATGGAACACAAGGCCCCCAATGGAGGAGCTAGAGAAAGTACCCAAGGAGCTTTAGGGGTCTGCAACCCTATAGGTGGAACAACAATATGAACTAACCAGTACCCCCAGAGCTCATGTCTCTAGCTGCATATGTAGAAGATGGCCTAGACAGCCATCATTGGGAAGAGAGGCCCCTTGGTATTGCAAACTTTTTTTTTTGTTTCTTTGGTTTTTGTTTGTTTGTTTGTTTTTGTTTTTGGAGACAGGGTTTCTCTGTATAGCTCTGGCTATCCTGGAACTCACTTTGTAGTACAGGCTGGTCTCAAACTCAGAAATCCACCTGCCTCTGCCTCCTGAGTGCTGGGATTAAAGGCGTGTGCCACCATGCCAGGCTCTTGCAAACTTTATATGCCCAAGTACAGGGGAACACCAGGGCCAAGAAGTGGGAGTGGGTGGGTAGGGGAGCAGGACGGGGTGGGGGAGGGTATAGGGGACCTTTGAGATAGCATTTGAAATGTAAATGAAGAAAATATCTAATAAAAATTCATTTAAAAAGAATAAAAAAGGAGATGGTCCCTACTTTCCATCCGACTGAAATATTGCGTATTGAGTTTTAAAGGAGGTTGAATACAGTGTCAGAACAGTGTGGAATCTTATGTGGATTACAACGTTGCAAAGTCAATCTTGAAAGATAAAGATCAGCAAAAGCTTATTCTGAGAGCCCATCCCAGTGCACAACACCAAACAATAAAGCCAGCCCTCTGAGTTTGGTCATAGCATAACTCCCAGGGCCACACCAAGGTGTGGGATCAGTGGTTTTCAACCTTACGACTTCTGTGACCCTCTAGAACAGTTTCTCATGTTGTAGTGACCCCCAACTATAAAATTATTTTGTTACTGTTATGAATTATAATGTAAATATCCGATGTGTGACTCTCAAATGGGTCACAACCTACAGGTGGAGAACTAGATTCATCTTGTCTGTATCCAGAGCCCAGAGACCAGGCATTACTATAATAAACTTGTGCCTTAATATTAGAGGAGTCAAATATATGCAGCTTGGTATTCTTCCTTATTATTTATTCATGTTTTTGAACATTTATTTTAATTGGTCTGTGTGTATGTGCGTGTGTGTAAAACCATAGTAATTAAGGAAGAAGAAGCTATGGAGTTGAAGAGTGGGTACAGCACAAAGAACAGGAGGAATTAGAGGCAGTGATGGAAAATATATAAATAGAGTACTCATTTATGAATTCTTGAAATATAGAACTTATTTTAATAAAAGTGAACTTGTATTTATGGTTTGATTCTGTTGCCTAAGGCTTGGGATACTTTAGATTAAATGTGCACCTTGAGTTACTTCACCAAAAATAAAAGGAATCATGGTTTTGTTTAAATTTTAAAAAGTGCACAATAAACACTCATAATTTGACTCTTGGAAATATGTATATTTTGAAGGTTATTGTAAATGTATATGTATCTATTATAAAATATATTGTAATAAATTGACATATTAAATATACTTATATGAAATCACCCTTATATTCTAGATACTAGTGACTTTTAGTATATCAATCATGATTTAGATTTAATATTGTAACTTGCCCTGAAATATATATACTATTATTCACATGCACATAATTCAGCCACTTTTATCACTTTGTTCCAGAACATGCTTAACAAAATTGTTGTAATGGTAGTGTACAGTTTCTGTCTCCTGCCAGGACCTGATGCATCAGTAGGAAAGGAACACTCAGAACTGAGGATAGTTGGCTCCATTCCCATCTCCAGTGACAGCTTTACCAAAGCTTATCTAAATACTGTATTCAGTTATAGAGGCATAGGAATTGCCTTTATTATTTTGGGTGGTCTTGAAAGAAGGGCAGACAAGCCCCCCCCCCTTTTGAGACAGAGTTTCTCTGTATAGCCCTGGCTGTCCTGGAACTCACTTTGTAGATCAGGCTGGCCTAGAACTCAGAAATCTGCCTTCCTCCCAAGTGCTGGGATTAAAGGCATGCACTACCACTGCCCAGCAACAAGTTTGTTCCTTATAACTGTCTCCCTAAAAGGGCAAATACTTCCTTTAGAGACTCAGAGTGTCAGAACATTATATTTGCTGAACATCAAATAAAAACCTGCCTGACATTTAAGAATCAATGAAGGCTGTTATATGATGTCTGAACTATCATTTTTGTTCTTATATAAGAATAGATTGTTGTAGCTAATGATTTTATAAATTATATTCATTTGGAAACTAGGTTAGAAGTTTATTACCTCACATTATTTGTTTAGAAAGCAATTTTCTAAATGAATGGGTTATGTGGCCAATATTTTTGCAAGTATGTCAGAACACATCATTGTCAGAAGAAGGTATGGGAGATCACAGAAGCAAAACAGATTCTAAATAGATCCAGACAAATGTGGAAGCTGGGCTCATGCTCACATTTGTCCAGCAGAAAGTAGTTGATGGATCCTCAAGATTCCTCCTGTAAGACTAATTAATACTGTGCTCTCACTGCCCCCATAGTTTATTCTCCTTGAAGATCACGTTATTGGGCAGTTCCCATCACAGACACCTCCCTTATACAGACAATGTTAGAAAGCCCATTTCTAAGATGCTGTGTTCTGCATGGTGTTTGGCCCACAAATGGCCGTGGGAACCTCATCTCCAAAATGCTTCTATTAGGTTGACACATAGCCTTGAGATTGTGACATCATTAGAAAGCTCTAGTTTACCCTTGACATCATCCTGAGTGAAGTAACCCATTCACAAAAGAACTCACATAACATGTACTCACTGATATGTGGATATTAGCCCAGAAACCTAGACTACCCAAGAAACAATTTACTAAACACATGATACTCAAGAAGAAGGTAGCTCAAAATGTGGACACGTCAACCCTTCCTAGAATTAAGAACAAAGCACACACTGAAAGAGTTAAAGGGAGCATTTGTGCAGCTCAATCCAAAGGATNCCTAGTTGGCCATCAGTGGGAAGAGAGGCCCCTTGGTTATGCAGACTTTATATGCCCCAATACAGGGGAACGCAGGGGCCAAGGGGTGGGAGCGGGTGGGTAGGGGAGCAGAGCCGGGAGGGGGGAGGATATAGGGAACTAGCTGGATAACACTTGAAATGTAAATGAAGAAAATATCTAATAAAAGTAGAAAAAAAAAAAAAAAGAAAAAGTCTCAAGAAAGGTACTTTCCTTCCATCGTTGAAATGAACAGAAAGAAAATATCATCTGTGGACCTTAAGGAAGACTCAGATGCTCTGAGTCCTTGGACAGCTTTATTTTGGATTTTGTAGCCTTCGGAGGTTTCTGTTGCTGAAAATATTGTTTCAGAGTGAGCAGCAGACATAAGACTTAAGAGACACGATCGTCAAAATTCTTCCAGAGGAGAAAATGTAGTTCTGCTAACATCTATTAGCTTTTAGCAAGAAGGACGTTTATGTCATGAAGATTAGAGCAATAGGTCCATTTGACTGCAGAATTTGAAAAGCAACACAAGTCCTCTCATGGTGGGTAAACCTCAGCCTGCCTTCCTGCATCATATCATTTTCAGAGACTACAGTGGAAGACAACTGTCACATTAAGGTCTATCTCCAGAGGAGGGAACTCATCTTTTTGATGGTTTGAATCACAGTGTTCCCAGACAGTCTCTGCTCTTTGGATAGTCGGTCCACAGCTGGTGTCACTATTTGGGTAGGTTCAGGAGGGGTGGTCTGGCTAATGGAAGTGTATCACGGCAGAGGGCTTTGGGATTATGTAGTCTCACTCTGATTCCCGCTTGCTCTCTCTACTGAGGCACGCTGCCTCGTGATAATGGGGGGAAACAGCATGAGGAATTTAGCCAAGGGGGGCAGGGACTTGGGATTGCTTTTAAGTGCAGTTTTTATTTCTCTTCATGACTATGAGTTAAAGCAAACTTTAAAGTGATCAACTTTGTAAATGTGAGGACAGCATGAATATTGGATCTCCAACACCCACAGGAAAAAAATGGCCACATATAGTGCCACACTTGTTACAATTACAGTGTCAATGCATTGCAACAAGTATTTCACTCATTGCTACATTCCTGTTAGAGATAGGGGGATATAAATAGTGGACAGACTCCATCCACTGCTTATAACTACCATGTCCTGCTATTTATTCTGCTCCCAGCAACCCAGGCAAAGGAATACACCCACATATCACATAGAAGACCTAATAGTTTTCCTGCATCTATATACTTAAATCCTGCAGTTTTGGTGAAATAGAAAATAGAGAGAGTTACATTCTTGCTGTTTCTCTTAAGCTTTTTGCTTATCTTCTAAGAAGGGTCATTTCTTTCAAGCATCTGTCTGATTCCTTCCCACTGCCAAATGTCTCTGATGAAGTTCAAAGATGTCTTATGGGTAGAGCTGTGCATGTGTGCAGGCACACACATGTCCCTCACCACTGGACAACCAGCCACATTCTTAGCCTAATCAGACTGCAAAAGCAACATTCAAATAAAAAAAATGGCACTTTTTCTGTTCTTTTACAACCATGGTTATTATTATTTTTTCACATAAATAGAACCCCAGTTTGGCTGCCAGCAGATCAAAGGCAGAGTTGCCATGAAGGGTAGTCAGGTTGCAGAGGCTGGCTGGCTTCTGACAGCTCTCAGCAGCTTTGATCAGACACCTATCAGCCCAGAGAGAGGCACTTTCATTTTTCCTCTTTTTTTTTTTTTTTTTTTTTTTTTTTTTTTTTTTTTTTTTTTTTTTTTTTTTTTTTTTTTTTTTTTTTTTTTTTTTTTTGCCTTTTGTCTGAGTCAGGAAATGAGAGAGATGATAGCAGCCTTTTGGTCCTAATCCTAACTGCTCTGCTTGACAGAAGATGAAAGGTGCAGCAATTACTGCTGGTAACAGCTGACTGCAGCGCGCATTCATTATCTTAGTTACCATTACAAATTACATGCTACTCTCCTTTACCTGAGGAAAGGAATATTTAAATCCAGCAAACTCTACCAGTGTTGTTTGATGGGCCCCAAGAGAGGACTCCTCTGCCAAAGAGTTTGAGCAGCTTCACCCAGCAGAGGGAATCAAAGGATGGCACCCAGGTGGCGTTGGCATTTGCCCATAGTGATGGCGCCCAGCAGGGGGCTGTTCACAGGGAGCCATGAACAGAGGGGACATAAGCTTCACACTGCTGAGCTTGAAGCTCTTTTACCTGAATACCTCCTCAGGGGTAGGTTATGTTGTTGCTCTGGGTGCTGGTGTGGCAATGTATTAATTTAATGGTGTATCGGCTCTATATTTTCCTTTCAATGATATTGACCACTAACCCAGGTCAGTTTATCCTTATGGAATGTCTCAGGCAACAGCCATTGTAGTATCACACCAATAATGCATGCAATGCCTTTCCCATAAGTGTGTGTGTGTGTGTGTGTGTGTGTTTGCTCATGTACACAAGAATATGTGCTAGTGCATATGGCTGGGGGGAAGGTGTTCCGGTTTGCTTTCTATTGCTGTAATAAAAGCTGTGACCAAAAGCCAACTTGTGGAAGAAAGGGTTTCTTTTCGTGTACAATTTGAGGTCACTAAGGGAATTCAGAGCAAGAGTTGGAGGTAAGAATCCAGATGTGCCAGCTGAAGCAGAGACTATGAATAAATGCTGATTCCTACATTGCTTCTTCTGGTTGATTCTCAGCTACCTTCCCACCTGCCCAGGGATGGCACCTACACTGGGCTGTGCTCTTTCATACCAATAAGAAGTCAAGAAAATTCCCTGCAGCTAGAGAGAGGGTTCTGTGGTTAAGGACACTGGCTGCTCATCCAGAGGACCAGAGTTCTATTCCTAACACTCAGATGGTAGTCTACAAATGCCTGTAACTTCAGTTCCAGGAGACCTACTGACACTGTAGTCCCATGGTGCATATACATACATCCACTCAAAAACATAAAATAAAAATAAACAAATGTTTAAAAACATAAAACTAGGTAACATATTATAGAAAAGCCACTAGTAATCTATTAGAAATCAACATCAAAACTTAACATCAGGACCAATACCCTGTGCTATTTCAGTTGTCCTGGAAATCCCTCCACACAAGGGTACCCTTCCAACCCACAGGTTCCAGATACCTGGATAACCTCTGCTAAATTGGTCCATGTTATATGATGGGAATCCTTTTCTGGCATTAACAGTAAAAGCCGTCACTTCCTGAGCTCAGTCTGCTCCCACTCATTGTGCTTATGCATGGCAGTACATACATCATCTCCTAACCTGCTGTGCCTTTGTAACATAAGTACATGCTATAAGTCAGAGTGTATGGAAAGCCTGGGTAATGTCACATGTTGAATACTACCTAGCTGGGGTCAGATTGCCTGCTGAGCCACCAGCACCACCTCTCCTGGAGGTTTGTCTTGAGTGTTGATTTTCCATCTTCACTCCCACACTCTTAATTTCGAATTCTGAAAGAGACCCTGCACTAAGCACCTTTACCATCTGGAAGCTTCAGGCTGCTTCCTGTATCATTTATGACAAACTTAATTATATTAATCTACCTCATAATGTTACCTCTAGCTAGATCTATCTGTTGACATGTTTCTGTGAAAGAATGCTGTTCGAAAGTATTCAGTACCACATGTGTTCTATTTATTCAAATATTAACATCATTTTATATGGGGAAATAATAATAATTCTAAAATAATTTGCCTCTGTTCATATTCATTCTGATCACTGAGGATTTACATAATTTGTAAGGGAAACTTCCAGAACAAGTAGATCACACAAATAATGAAAAATTTTAATTAGAATCAGCTGTGTCTGCATGAATACACTATTGTTCTGTTGATGTGGAATGAAGATAAATTTACCGGTAAACTGAATTTATGGGCTTCATCTTACCTTAGGTTGGTTTCAGGATCCACCATGAGTGGAATTTTGTAACTGGAAAGGAAGGCATCTCATTTAGCAAAGACAAATATGATGTTGGACTCTGCTTTTCAACACACATATTGAGCCTATGGTCCTTGGTAGAGTCAGTAGGATTTGCCTCTCCAGCTGATCCCTGTTCAGCTGAGATCACTGCTCTGATAAGTCACTTTCCTCATATTCTTGTTGATGTTCTGAAGGAGTAAGTGTATCTTAGAGAAGGGTGTGGGATATATTCCTTGCACATACATCATTCTAATTATGTATTTCTTGGACTCTGGGGCTTCAGTATCACTGTGAGCTGTCTTGTTAACTTGTCTCTGACAGTCAGCATCTTCGTGTTTAACTGACAAATGATCATCAAGAATGGGCACCTAGTTATTGCTTTAGGAGCTAGTCCTCTATGAATCAAGATTACCAATTGTGCAAAAGCACAGAGAAGCTCAGAATATGCACAGAATCCAGCTCCTAATGAAAGGACCCCCGTAGGGAGACCACCACTCAAGTCACGGGATATTGGCGAATCCCCCAAGAACTCACAGAAGACCAGGCTTGCTGTAAATCACATGAGGCTTTATTCGGGGAAAGCCAGAGCTCTGGGGACGACTCATATCCCGGAAGTGGATAGAGGAGTAGACCCTGAGGGAAAAGAGGACCCGGTTTTTATGGTTCCTCAAGAGGGAGAGAAGGAGGAGGAGGGAGTAGGGGATTTTTCTGAGTTGACAATATCTGACAATATCCATTCTTTCTACAGAAGAAATGGGTACACGGAAGGTTTTTATGCTCGGGTGCACAGGTGCAAAGTGAAATTCTTACCACAAACACTTGGCAGTGAGCTGCATCTCAATCCATCAACTAACCCACAAACTCTTGGCAATGAGCTATAGCAGTTGGCAAATACATGCATTCAAAGAACAGTAGGGGCAAGCACACAGATTCAAGAAATGTTCAGGCTATTATATTTAGCTATGTAAAGGCTTTCTACTAATAATGAAATCTCTTTCCCAGTTTCGGGGTCTTTGAGACCTGTTACATTTTCTCAGGATCTTTCACTACCACAGTGTACTTTCTGCTTTAGTATCATGTCTTCAGGCTGTTCATCACATAAAACACTTTCAGAGATAACAAAATGAAACGACAGCTTACAAAATGTATCCAGTTTCATTGACCAGCCTGATCCATTACCATGAAGAAGAGCTCTGAATAGCTTCTCGGGGATCTCTGATTTTGCACTATTACAGCTTCATTCGTGTATCTCTGATTCTTGTTCTGTATCATAAAGTACTGCAAGACTATGCTGTTATCAAACCTGTACCTGCATCTATCTATTTGTAGAAATCTCCTATATTTATAATTCTTTAGCATTTACTCTGATCCCACCACCTCATATCAAGTGTTGTGGTTAGGGTTTTATTGCTGTGAAGAGACAGCATGACCAAGGCAACTCTTATAAAGGCAAATATTTAATTGGGGCTGGCTTATAGTTTCAGAGGTTTATTCCATTATTAACAGGACAGGAAGCATGGCATCATGCAGACAGACATGGTGCTAGGGGAGCCAATAGTTCTCTATATCTTGATTGGAAGGCAGCAAGGAGAAGACTACCTTTTGCACTGGGTGTAATTTGAGCATATATATGAGAACACAAAACCTACCTCCACCGTGATAGACTTCCTCTAAAAAGGCCATACCTACTCCAACAAGGCCACACCTCCTAATAGTGCCACTACCTATGTGTCCAGCATTCAGTTGCATGAATCTATGGGGGCCATACCTTTTTTGTCCACCACATCAGGATACATCTTCCCACCTCTTCCTAGAACTCTGTACCATTGTGAGCTCCCTAGAACATCTTGGAGTCTCTCCAGATACTACACAGTTGTCTATCTACACCCCAAACCTATACACATCAGAAGATAAGAGCCCAAGAGTTTTGTAACTGAGGTCAGTGTCAGCATGTGCTGAGAACACAGAGTATCCTGTGTACCAATGTGCAAAGAATGAATTTGTGTATTTCTATTTATTTTCCCCCAATAAGATTGCACACAAATCACTATTGCATGGATCACTCCAATCTTTAATAAGATAGCATTAGACACAATCCATAACTTCTATTTTCATTTTGAAAATTTCAAAGCTTTGATTTCACTTCTGAATTTATTCCATCATTAGTCTAACAGGTCTCTCTGATTGGTGTGCCTTGAAGGTGGGAAAGGGACTTCACTTGGTGACAATATCCTGCTTCACAAGGGCACAGTGGAACAGGAAGGAAATGTCTGCATGTCGATGTGCAGAAAATGAAGGAGAGCTGCTATCATCTTTGTGTCAATCTTCCAAGTGATTCCCACAGCAAGAGTGTGTGGTTCTGTGGGAAGTCACTATCAGGAACTTGGTTCCTGTAAAGACTGGTAGACACCCTAGAGATTAAATTCATCACTCATTGCCTTGCTTAGAGTAAGTACTCCTGTACTCTGAGAAGTTGGGGACTGTGCTTATGAGAGGGAAACTCAGAAGCTTGTGCTGCAGTGGAGAGGGGAATTGTCACCACTTTCCAGTGACAGCTGCCAGCACTCTCTCATGGTTTCACACCTCATCTGGCCTCCCAGTCTCAGAAGTCTGCAAATGACAGCATATCTGCTTCCAGGGGATACCATCTCAACCTTTGCAAGAACTCTGCGAACATCCTTTCCTCTCTGCCTGCTCTTTCTCTGGTCCTGGGTAGGGATTCCTTTGGCTCACACTGCTGTGGCCTCTGAAAGGAACAACACCTTCATGGAGAGCCATCCTTAGTGGGCTATGCATACTCTAATTGAGAGTTGTTCTGTTCACACAGTGGGGTACCCTCTCCCCTCTGAATGGGTTGCAAACTTGACAGATGCAAGGTGGCACTCTCCTAACCTGAAGTTCCTGTTAAAAAAAATGTAACACCCAAGAATCAAATAACCCCATTAAGAAATGGCTCTGGAGTGTTCCCCTTTCTCCACATCCACGCCAGCATCTGTTGTCACCTGAATTTTTGATCTTAGCCATTCTTACTGGTGTGAGGTGGAATCTCAGGGTTGTTTTGGTTTTCATTTCCCTGATGATTAAGGATGTTGAACATTTTTTCATTGTTGGTGGGACTGCAGGCTTGATCAACCACTCTGGAAATCAGTCTGGCGGTTCCTCAGAAAATTGGACATAGTACTACCGGAAGATCCTGCAATACCTTTACTGGGCATATATCCAGAAGATATTCCATCTGGTAATAAGGACACATGTTCCACTATGTTCATAGCAGCCTTATTCATAATAGCCAGAAGCTGGAAAGAACCCAGATGTCCCTCAACAGAGGAATGGCTACAAAAAATTTGGTATATTTACAGCTATTAAAAACAATAAATATATGAAATTCCTAGGCAAATGGATGGATCTGGAGGCCATCATCCTGAGTGAGGTAACCCAATCACAAAAGCACTCACATAACATGTACTCACTGATATGTGGATATTAGCCCAGAAACCTAGACTACCCAAGATACAATTTACTAAACACATGAAACTCAGGAAGAAGGAAAATCAAAATGTGGACACGTCACCCCTTCTTAGAATTAAGAACAAAGCACACATTGAAGGAGTTACAGAGATCATGTGTGAAGCTGAATCCAAAGGATGGACCCAATGACTGCGGCTGCCAAGGATCCATCCCACAATCAGTCATCAAACATAGACACTATAGCATAAGCCAGCAAGATAGTACTGAAAGGGCCCGGATATAGCTGTCTCGGGGGAAAATATACCAGTGCCTGGCAAACATGGAGGTGGATGCTCACAGTCAGCTATTAGATGGAACACAGGGTTCCCAAGGAAGGAGCTAGAGAAAGTTCCCAAGGAGCTGAAGGGTTCTTCAACCTTATAGGTGGAAAAATAACATGAACTAACTAGTACCCCCTGAGCTCATGTCTCTAGCTGCATATATAGAAGAGGATGGCCTAGTTGGCCATCATTGGGAAGAGAGGCCCCTTGGTCATGCAGACTTTATATGCCCCAGTACAGGGGAACGCCAGGGCCAAGATGTGGGAGTGGGTGGATAGGTGAGCAGGGCCGGGAGGGGGCAGGGTATAGGGAACTTTCTGGATAACACTTGAAATGTAAATGAAGAAAATATCTAATAAAAGTTGGGGAAAAAAAAAAGAAATGGCTCTGGAACTATGCAGGGAGTCCACAAAAGAAGAAACCCATATGGTCATGAAAACACTTTCAAAAGTGTTCAAACTTTTTAGCCACAAGGCAAATGTGAATCAAAACTATCTTATGATTCATCTCACTCCAGTCATAATAACCATGAGCCAGAATGAAATGACAATATATTCTGGTCAGAAGGTGAGGAAATGGGACCTGGTATTGGCTCTTGGTGGCAGTGTGAACTGAGATTGCCACTTTGGAAGTTTCTTAAACACTGCACCTTTACATGTTTCCACCCAGGTTCTTTGCTGATCTATTTATAATAGCTAGGAAATGGAAGCAGGCTATGTGTCCATCAACAGATCAACAGATGAGTGGATAATGTGTCCATACACACAGAGGAATTTTATTTAGCTCTAAGAAAGTGAAACTGTTAAATGTGCATGTTAATGACTAAAACTAGAAAAATCTCATCTGAGCAAAGTAAACCAGGCCCTGAAAGACAGAAACATGTTTTTTTATATGAGCAACACAGCTTTGCAGTTTTTCATATTTAACTTTGAGTACCTATGGGTACCAGGAAACTAGGCAGTAGCCATTCAGAGAAAGGGTAGTAAAACACTGTAAAGTAAAAGTGGTAAAGGGGACCTTGGGGTGGGAAAGTTTAAACAGACAGGAAACAGGAAGACAAAAGAGAAAAGGGTTAGGGGAAGAGGGTTAAGTAAAAAGAAATGAACATGAGAAGCAGATGTAGAATCAACTATCTTATAACTTTATAGAAATAGAATTTTAAAAAGATTTGAAGGGAGGCATCCTGCATGGCTAGAATTTCCAGTGTGGGTCATTTTCCAGGAGCTTTTGATTGGCAAAGGCTCAGAGCTACCCTAAGCAACATAGGCTCTGTTCCTCAAGGTTGTTCAGAAGAACTATATGCTAATACCCTAAATGTGATATCCTTGTGACTGTTTGCTTCCAGACAGCATGAAAACCTTCAGGGACACCTACCAAAGTTCTGAGTGGCCCGATAAATGAGTAACTTGCCACAAAATCAGAATCAGACCTCATTTATTTTTATTTTTTAATTAGATATTTTCTTTATTTACATTTCAAATGCTATCCAGAAAGTTCCCTATACCCTCCCCCGCCCTGCTCCCCCCACCACTCCTACTTCCTGGCCCTGGCATTCCCCTGTACTGGGGCATATAATGTTTGTAAGACCGAGGGACCTCTCTTCCCAGTGATGGCTGACTAGGCCATCTTCTGTTGCATATGCATCTAGAAACATGAGCTCTGGGGGTACTGGTTAGTTCATATTGTTGTTCTACCTAAACGGTTGTAGACCCCCTTCAACTCCTTGGGTAACTTCTCTAGCTTCTCCATTGGGGGCCCTGTGTTCCATCCTATAGATGACTGTGAGCATCCCCTTCTGTGTTTGCCAGGTACTCAGACCTCTAAAAGCCATCTCTACTCACTGTTTGTCTTTTGCTCAGATTAAATTATGTGCCCAAGATATGGTGTTGCAGAAGGTCACTGGTTTAAATTAGACATTAGACACCATGTTAAGATAAAGATGAGTGCTATCTTCTCAGGCATGTACATTGTCCCTCTCGATTAAAGCTCCCAGAAGACTGTGACTTGAGGGCAGTGGGCTTCACTTCCATCTCTCTTCTCTATATGGTCTTTCTAAAGGAAACACAACTGACCATATAGTGCTTTTATTAGACACCTTGAGAACAAATGAAGTAAACATTGCATTAGATTCTTGATAATTCAATTTAATATTAGGACTTGTTTGTAAAGATTCAAAATAGGGGCTGGTGAGATGGCTCAGCGGGTAAGAGCACCCGACTGCTCTTCCGAAGGTGATAAGTTCAAATCCCAGCATCCACATGGTGGCTCACAACCATCCGTAACGAGATCTGGCGTCCTCTTCTGGAGTGTCTGAAGACAGCTACAGTGTACTTACATATAATAATTAATAAAAAAGATTCAAAATAACATTAATCTTGACAGGTGAGTCATTTATATATAAAGGTCACATTCTAAAGGGACTATGGAGTTGATACTAATATCTGTCCTAATTTTTAAAATGTGCCTATGTTCAGTAATGTAAGTTTTGTCATCTTATGTTAGTTCATGAGTCTAACCTTTGGTAAAGTAAAATGCAGAATATGTGCCAGAATTATATTTTGACTATGAAAATAAGTACATAAATAAATAAAAGTCAAGGCAGGAGCCAAAGTCAATACGGGCTGTAAAACCTATCCAACAATAGACAACCAGACAAGGCCTAGAGAGAAGGCAGGCTCAGGATCGAGTATTCACTGTGTCAGAGGAGGCTGCCCTGTCCAGTGCTGACACACATCCTCCTTCTACCTGTGAGGTCTTTATAACATTCTGTATTGTACTTGTGACATCAGCAGTGTCACATATGAGGGAAAGACATTTGGATTCAAAGGATGGAAAACTTCAACAAAAGTATGAGGCTTCAATAAAAATATAAACCTGTGTCTTCCCAAACAGGAACTATTATATGTCCACTTTCAGCTTCTAGCTTCAAAGTTTCTGAATCACCTTTTAATACTCTTTATCCTATGGTTACAGGATGGTGCAGCCAATCTCGGTGCTGTGTTAATTAATATCCAAGCCAGAAAGAAAAAAAGAACACTTTGCTTAGCAGGAAATGTGCATGAGTTTACACATTTATTTAAACATGAGTTTCAGCTCTTGTGATCCTATGTCCCACATCACCACTAAGTAACTCCCTCCAAGGTTATTTCTAGATCAGAAAGAGATCCTATGGAATGTACAGGCAGCCTCACCAGGCCTGTGTCTGAGTCAGGGTTGTTAACAAACAAGAGAATTTGGAGCAGCTATTGAGCCCACTAAACTCAAAGTCAAGGGACATTGGAATTATGATTCCATTATGGTCTTACTTGAGGTATTGGCTTGGCCAAGAAGTTCAGGGTGATAGTTGAAAGAGATATTGGCAGTGGGGCTCAATGAATGATACTTCAGCTCTGCAGAGTTCTGCTTCTTTGTGCTGTGTTAGAACATTAGTTTAGAAAATGCTAATGTGCTTAATGAACACATTCTAATATGTTAATTGGATACTTAGGAAGTGAGTAGTAATATCCGGAACTATGTAGACAACAATAGCCCAGAGAAGGCAAGCAGGAGACAGGCTTCTCTCTGTGCAGTCCAGGAGTACGGTCCTGCAGGTGGGTTTCCTCTCTGTACTCCTAGGCCCAGCATACTTCCTACCCAGAGAAAGACTCAATAATTGGAATTACAGATTTATGTTAATCACTCACTGCCAAATGCACCACATACCACTGCACTAATGTATATTATCATCTCTTCAAAATCAGGGACTAGATTTAAATAAAAGCTCTGTTATACCAAAGGAGTCGATTGTAGTTTCAACACCGAGGGCAGAAGGGAATGGATAACAGAGATGGAGAATGATGGAATTCCAAGCACATGCGCATTGAAATCTGACTCAATCGAGTTGAGAAGAATTGAGCACATCTAGCAGGTGCAGGGCTGGCCATATTTAGGGAAGCAGAGAGAGAGAGAGAGAGAGAGAGAGAGAGAGAGAGAGAGAGAGAGAGATTTATTCAGGCTTATCTGCTGGCAATGGCCACTGTGCACTATGACACTGGAACCCCAGAGAAGCTATCTAGTGACCCTTTGTGTAAAGCATAAATGTGGTAGTTTCCACTGGTCACTCTTTAAAAGCTCATAATTATTTCATTCTTGTACTTCTACAGATGCAATATCCCCTCCCCCTGCCCCCCAAAAAAAGAAAAAAGAAAAAGAAACAAAAAATCTTCCCAAGAACTAATCAGAAATGCTTCCACACATGGAGAGGCAAAATAGGTACTTGAACAAGACACAGACATGATTCCTTGTACCAAATTATCCTCATGAAAGTCAGTCCTTTTTGCACTTTGGTGCACAGAATATACTCTTTTACAGTGTAAACCAATCACTGGATGGCAGAGGGGCCGAGGAGTCTGGCCATTGGCTCTCAGCTGCTCATCCTCCTCCTCCCTAACCTGTTGGTCCTATTCTGTCTAGTTTTTCCTGCCCTCAAGTCCCCTAAGGAGTCTTAGTATTTTCATTTTTCATTCTTTACATCATCATGAGTATGCCAAGTTGGGTGGAGGAGTAAGAGACTCTGGGAACCATTTGTCCTTTCCATCCAGTCTCTGGATTGTTGCTATAAGTGAAGGACCAGCTTCATTGGAGAGTACAGTGAAGAATCAAACATTTCTAGATGTGTTTTGCAGATGTCTAGGCTCAATGTCCATTGGATTCTGCACTACAGTGTTGCATGACTTAAGAGAGAGAAGCTTAAGAGAGAGGACTTTCAGTAGACATCTTGGCTTCTGTTACACTCAGGGGATCGCCTCAGCAGTAAGTAACTGAGTGTGCAGTGACCTATTTGGCAGCAGGCAACCTTCATTTGCTATTCTATACCACTTAAATATTCTCATTTGCATCTCTCATTTTCTCCAGCTTCCCTCTGGAGAGCTTCAGCTCTTCATTAGTCTTGGAATGACAGAAGCAGAGACCCCACTGCTTTTCCCTTCCTCCCTCCAGCTGGTGACTTCACTTTATTCTGATTCTGTCCCTCCTTTAAATGCATAATTTCCCGATAAATGTCATATGCTCTTACACACCAAATCCCATGCCCCTCTGTCCCATCTAGAAACCACTTTCTTAAGCAATGAGCACTCTGAACATGTTAGGCAAATTATTGGTCTCCATGAAGCAGTTTAAACACTTCACTTATCTGTGGTTTTAACATCATGGACAGCTATTGACCTCTTACAGCTGGCTGTAGACCATTTATCATCCTATTTGTCTTCATACCCGAGTGAGTGGGCACACATTCCACATTTCATGTATGCAAAAGCTGAGGCTTATAAGATTGAAGGAAAAATGACTAGGATGGATGGATGATTGGGACTTTATTTTTAACTATGCCCAAGGCATCTTTAATCTGAACTCAATCTCTAAATATAGAAATTCATGAAATAAACCTTCTCAAAGAAGAATATATGATTTAAAACAGGCAGTTTTGGCTTTTAGACCCTGGCACCTCATGTGCCTCTCAATTAAAAGAGAAACTCCCACACAAACAAACAAACAAACAAACAAACAAAATCTCACAATGAGTGATCTTTCCATAGTTCATCAGGTGACAAACTAGCTGTGTTAATCCCCAAGAGACTGGACACTTTATGCCTAGTTTCTGCCACTGTCTACTTGTGGTAGGCTGCAACACAATACCCTAGAGAGTGTTTCTTGCCTGGGCCAGGATTTAGTTCATATCCAGGCTTCCTCCTAATAAATTCTCAAACAGGAATGCCTATGGCACTGGGCATGGTGCAGACACTGATTCTGGGAAGGAGACTGTTCTCAAAGCTCTGTCTCCTGTGATCAGCGAGTTTATTAAACTTACTCTTCTGTTAGTGAACCCCTCAGTGATGTGTGTGTAAGTGTGCATGTGTGTGTGCATGTGTGTATGTATGTGGATGTGAGTGTGTGTGTGTGTGTTATATAGACAGAGATGTATAGAGAAACAGAGAGAGATAGTCAGAGAGAGAGAGACAGAACACAGAGAGACAGACAAAGACACACAGCTATAGATGATAGATAGATAGATAGATAGATAGATAAATAGATAGATAGATAGATAGATAGATAGATAGAGCATGTTGTTTGCTTTTCCATGACTTCTGGGTGGATGCTTTAAATATGCCAGGTGAGGATGAGGGAAACAACCCCATTACACTAATATTTCTGGGGAGAAATATCTATAAACTCAGAGGGTTCATTTAATGTCTTCATATTTAATCTTCTTCCCCATGATAAAGTGTTTTAAGAGACTTCAAGTACGGATGGCATTCATTAAAAGTCACTGATTACACAGCCCCCTGGACTGAACCAAAGCGTTGGAAGAAAGGCACCCTCAACCCTACACACACCAAAGGGCCTTTCAACCATGGCTGAACATCAAATACCTGAACAGCCCTTGGCTGCAGCCTTATCTATTGTGTCTGTGACACCTCAACACCTGAAACTTGAACTTGCCCCATTAATAATCCACCATGCCCCAGCCCTGCCACTCAACAGAGATGACCCTGTATTGGCTTCCCAAAAAACCAGAAAAACTTCAGCTAGCGGTTCTCAAATCTTAAGCATCTCCTAACTTTTTCCCCAGCCAGGCTCTGTCTTCCCCAGGGACTTCCAGCCATTGTTTAGACTTGAAATCCCTGTGAGCAAGACCTTGAGGTTCCTTGTAGCAAGGGAAACAAATGGCCTTGGAGTCTCAAGGGAAGCTGAGTAGGCAGTACCTTTCCACCCCATGCCTCATTTGAAGCATGGCTTCTCTTACAGTTCACTGTTCATTCAACAGAGTTATGGAGCATGTGTATTGGCCTAAGAGCCATGTGGTGATAGCTACAGAGACCCTGCCACTGTTCCAAAAAATCAGGGTACACCTACTTGAAAAGTTAGAACCAGGTAGAGCAGGCAACAGCTGAAAGGAGCATCATGGCCCAGAGCCCAAGAGCTCTCTCCCATAATACTAATTTAGCTGAGTGAACTAAGTCTGTGACTGAAGGACTAAGACCCGTTTTAATAGGAAATAGGAACATAAACACCTGCATTCCTTTCAGGCAAACACCTGCGAATGACTGGAGAGAAGAGGTTTCTTCCTTGTGACTTCTCTCTCCTTACCTTTCCTTACTGTTATTGTACATTCAGTCTGAACGCAGTGTCAACCTTAGCCTGGCCTGAGGAATGGGATTTATGATGGAGAATGATTGTGGGGATATTGGTATTATTTAACCTTGCCTTTCTCCTAGACATTCTCCAAAACAGAAAAGCAAAAGGCAAGGAAACAGAAAATCTACTATGAGGAACCCCAAGGCTCACGTTTTCTCTCAGATGTTTTGTTCTGAGAATGGTCCTGTCTGTGTGGGGGTAGTGCTGTGTTCATGATGCATTGATATCAACATCCATATCAGACAGTATCATTCACAGCCACTCACAACAGTATCTTCTGTCAAGTGCATTGTATGCTCAGCAGTCATGCCTGCCACCCCATGCCCCATCTCTTTCTCTCCTTTCTCCCTCTATCCTTTGCTCCCCCTTCCCTCCCCTCCCCTNTCCTCTCCTCTCCTCTCCTCTCCTCTTCCCTTTCCCCCTTTTCCTTTTCTTTCCTTTTATTTTGAGGCAGGATCTCAATGTTTATTGCTATCTGGCCTCAAATAAGAAGCAATTTTCCTTCCCCAGCCTCTGATTGGCAGATGTGAGCCACTGCTAGCGGCTTACACCTGTCATTTGTGTTACCACTTGAATCATGACAGTAACAAGTAGATTTCCTGGGGCAAAGATTCAAATATTTTTTTAAAAAATTTCTGATAATTATCATCAAATACAGTTCAGACGAAGATGTGGCAATGTGCTTCCGAGCAGCCACCGCCTATCTGGCATCAGTCCTGTGTTAGTTAAAACTAAGTTAGGTAAGAGAGGCTAAGGCCAACATTGCTGTGAGGACTACCAATTCCTGTGGGAGTCACCCTGTGTCATTAACTCTTGTTAATCGCTCACTCAGAACATTTGCCGCTGTGCTTGACTTTATCTTTCGTGTGCTCATATTCATTGTATGTTGATTGGATAGTTCTCACTATTCCTTACTTTGTGAGTCCTGGATGCAGCCATGAATTTGAAAATTGCTTTCAGAGTCTAAACATTCCTTTTGGTGATCTTGTCACATAGGCTTTCTATTCTGGATCTAGGCTGAAAAAAAATGTTGCCCCACTCATACAAATTGAAAAGAAACAGGGCAAATTATTATGCAAATATGTATCTTAAAAGGACAATATTAAAACAAAGTAGCACATGTGTGTGTTAGTGTATGCATGGATTGACATGTGTGTGAAGGTTTGTTATGAAAGATAAAAAATTATGCTTTGCAAATCATTATAACTTTGCTGTTAAGTATGTTTATTCACCAACAATGATACATTTTTAGAATTATAATATACAGTGGGGGAAAAATCATCTATTTTAGTATTTAAACTTTTGGCTTGTTGCTTTTGGAGAATCAGGGGCAGTAAATCAGTAGCCTGGAAATTATCAGAATTTCAACATTATTTCCTACTGTATGCCCCAAATACATACCACACTAACCATTGCATTAAGGACAAAGCAATAAAAGACCAACAATTAAATCCACAATATCATTGATGAATTTAGCCTCTACCCATCCATGTTATAATTACTATCTGTGACTGCAGGTGATGTGCTCAAACTCAGCTTGCTCTCACTTACATCTTTGTAGATCATATGTGAATCTTTCCCTGAGTTATCCTCAGAGATGCTTTCAAAGTATCTAGAGAGAATACTGTTATTTTGCCCTCTACTGGGCCACAGTCACAGGTACATGCTGTCTTCTCCTCATGCTGGATGGTGTTTTAAGTCATTCCTCAGGACCTCTGTCTTATGTCTCCATTGCTTCAGAGATCTCTGCTCAGCTTCTGTGCCTCGTTTTGAACACTGGCCTGGCATATCTGTGTGGAAGCTACAAAGCTAACCAGATAGAGAAGCAAAGTCTTTCTGCCAGGGTCAGGATGTTAAACAGAGATGGCCGTGCATGGCCAGAGTAGAGCCTGAACACTCTTGGCAGACAGAAACAATGATGAAGGGGCTGGTGAGATGGCTTAGTGGTTATCTCAGATGGTCCCCAATCACTTATCACTCCAGTTCTAGAGGAGCTGACAACCTCCTTTAGCCTCTGAGGACACCACACTTGCACATGGTGGATAGACATACAAACAGGTAAAACATCCCTATACATAAAATAGAATTTTAAAAAGAAAAGGGAAAGAAATTAAAGTCCAAACTGAGGGACCACAGCCCAGAATTGTGGCTCAGCTTACCATGGGGTTCTGACCGACCCAGACTTAGAAAGAAACACATTAGCAGGCTTGTGGCTGGCAGCCCCTTTCCAAGAAAATAGGAAACAGAGCTGGAAATGTGATGAAGCATCTGATCTGGAGGTGAGGTCAAAGGACACCAGTCTTTGGTAAACAGATGATGGCAGTGTCTGAGTATGTGCCCACGCCTGAGAGGGCTTCACATGGGCAGGTCGGGACATCCGGAAAAATAGCTTCAGCTAGTCTGACTCCCAGAGAGAGAAAACAAAAATAAATGGGGGATCTCAGAAAGGATTAGCATCCTAATTCCCTCAAAAAATGAGAAAACAAGGAGGTCATGGGGGTCAAATGATTTTACTAGAGTCACAAAGAGCAGAAGATTTTTCTGGAAGTGAAAAGCTGCCTTGAGAAAGCCTTTAGCTCACCGAACCAGGGCATAGGCCACTGTCCTCTAAGACTTCTTTTGCTCACAGGTAGAGGTAGAGAGGGGCCTTGCTGGTGAGCTGCTGTGAGATGGACCATGTATTTGGAAACATGCACAACAGAGAATCTGAGTTCAGGGATCTCACTGAATGGTTCTGATCACTGATGAAAGTATGATCTTGGAATGAGAGCCTAAACCAGCACACTAGAGCCTTTCTCAGTCTAAGGATTGACATGCAGCAGTTTGCAGTGATTTGAAATGCACATGTTTTCTGAAGTGCTTGTTTACTGGCTTCAAAGAATAAATTGCACCTTATAAATCTTAACAAAAAAACCCTCTCAGTGGTATAATTTGGTAAAAACATATTTGATGATTTTTTTTTTAATAAGGAAAGGGCAGGGTCTTATGTGTAACTTTATCTTGCTGGCTTCAAACTAGGTATTCTCCTGCCTCAAATCTCTCAAGCTGGGCTTACAGAAGGTGTTGAGTTGGTAGAAAACATGCTTTATTGTAAAGATGTACATTGATTTCATGATGAGTAAGATATGACATTGCTCTTTTTGGGAGAGGGAATGGGATAAATTTATCCTTTAGGCAAGGAAATTGCATACATTCTGTTCCTAAATCACGCATTGCAAAATGTTTCAGAATATATTTGGGGGAGTTTGCTTCTGTGGAATTGTGAAAACCAGGCAGCTTTTCTTCATACAGTCCCTAGTGCCACCTGCACTGTATAAAGTTACTCATACATCACCTACCATCCACCGACTCACCTACCCATCCACCTATTCACCTACTCATCTACCACTTACCTACCCATCAACCTATATATTTTTTAATGCATCTGTCCATCTATTCATCCATCTACCCACCCACCATCTAAGCATCCATCCATCCATCCATCCATCCATGGTCTTTCTATCCATCCACTTATGTATCCATCCACACAAACAACCAGCCACCCATATGTCCATTTATCACACAAATTTTAATCCACTGGGAACATATCACACTCTGAAGCCCCATGATAATAGAAGCAATGTAAACAAATAAATTAAGATGGTATCTCTTTATAAGGCTAGGGAAAAAGAGATGCAATCCTCCAATTTTAATATGTGTTATTTGGCAGATGTTTTGATAGTTACCCAATCTTTGGAGTAGAGGACTAGAGTAGCAAAGCATAGGTGTGTTGGCTGAGCATCTCCGAGCACTGCATTGGTGTGTGTGTGTGTGTGTGTGTGTGTGTGTGTGTGTGTGTGTGAGAGAGAGAGAGAGAGAGAGAGAGAGAGAGAGAGAGAGAGAGAACACAAAGGGTTCCTGTAGTACAGGAGATGCCCTTGGCCCAGCTAAATAACTCACATGGTTCTCAAGGGGTAGGACTCAGAATGCCTACTCTTAAGGAGGCATGTCACTTAAGGAGGCATGTCAGTTCTGTTCAGGCTGCCATACACTGCACAGCTTCCCGTATTGGTCTAATTGGTATGAGAAGGAAAGGTGAAGGGGCTCTTCTTCAATTCTTAAACATTTAAGATGCTTGCCTACCTGATTTGGTAGCCAGGAATAGATGTAGCAGTACTCAGTTACTTAAAAGTTTTCTCCTCTGGACATTTGCTTAGTCTGCAGTCTTAGTAGTTGCATTTCTGGATGAACATTGTAAACTCTTGAGATGATGTGATGTGCCAGAGAATTTCAGCCCAGAATACTGATGAAATCTAGTTGTTTCTCTTGGGGGAGGGGAGGGGCGTGAGTAAGTCTACCCAAACCCAAATTAAATTCTGTCCTTACATATAGTAGACAATTCCTTTACTATTGAGGTACTTTCCCATCACAAGTATACCCTTTTTTGGTAAATTAATTATATTTGTATTCCTATTGGTTTATTTGTCTTTCAAGAGCCATCTATCTGTCAGAATGCTTTTTCTCTCAACTCTTGTTGCTGACATTTCCCTAGTTAGATTTCTGCATGTAAAGGATATCCACTAAAACACTTGGTTTTTGTTTAACTTTTGGCGTCTGTATAAAATCCCCTTATTTTGAATTCATTCAGTAGTTGGTGTTATTTTAATCTTATTCTGTGCCTTATTGGACTTGTCTTCCTAGCAAAAGGTTGGCATGCTCTGTTTTGGCCTGAAGGAGGCTGGAGAGACTTTTTGAATGATGTATTTGAGTAAATATTCCGCAGACCCGACTTCACATTTGATTTGTGCATTCTTTTTGAGATCTAACTTTTGTTATGCAATTCAGTTTAACTTACTAAATGGAGAGTCTGTTGCAATTCGGGGAGCGTGAGCTAAGTGAGAGAGTTTACATATACAAAATCCTAATGTAAGACAGAGGTAGCCTTCCTAATGGTGTGGCGCTGGCTGAAGATTTCAGCTGTCGTCCACTTAGATGGAAGTCAGACTGCTTGGAGTTTGTTTCAGCTCCGTTTATCGAGCTGATGCAGCTGCTGTGTCCTATAAAGAAAGTGCCAAGAAGAAATAATGAGTTCAGTCAGCTCTTCAAGAAAGAAAAAGCTTCATGGCAAAACCAGAGATAAGAATATTAGAAAAGAACACGAAGAACCCGAGAGTCAGCATTTGAATAATTCTCACTGTGTATTTACCTAACATTGCCTTAGACACTTCCCTTGTGAAGATTTCTTCTTTATACAGTTGCCTGCATACCATACATCAAAATCCATGCTGTCTTTTTCCTTTCTCTCTTCCTCAGAGCTGGCACGACAGTGCTCATTGATGAGCACAAAGCATAGGATTTCAATCCCTGTTTGCTCTGAGCGCGCACTCCAGACACTTCAATTGGCATGAACGCAGTGCCCACTAACAGGAAAAGGTCTGAACACAGTGCCAAGGAAGGAGTCCCACTCATTCAAGAAGGAAAAATGTAGACAAATCCATTCATTTTGTGTAAGTGCAGTGCCCAGTTCAGGGACCGGCAAGCGATTTCATGAGGTTTCCCTTCTGCTTTCTTGAGATAACCAGATGGGAAGGCTCTCATGAAACTCAGATTGTTGAAACTTTCATCCATGTTTGTGGGGGACCATAGAACGTTTTCATACAAAATGCTGGCAGGATCTTGCAAAACTTTGTCCTGTTTTAGCTCTAGAAATAAATATGGCTTCATTGCTCCTCGTGGGGCATTATATAAACAGACCGACCTTGTGACTTCAAAAGTTGTTATTTTAAGGAAATGAAATCTTGGGACTTCCATTAGATAATGTTTTTATACCTGACGTCGAAATCAGGAAATGCATCAATTGTCTTCCATGTGCCTTACATTCTAATTGCAGATTAGTTTAAAAGCCAGTAGACTCTCTCCTGCAATAATATTTAAACAATCACTGTCATCAGGTTTGAGCAGAGAATATTCTAGAAGGATAGGTTAAAACAATGTTGTGTGTATGCACGTGGGTGTATTCACGTTTTCATACATGTAGGGGCTAGAGGTTGACTCCAAGTTTCGGGTTCAATCTCTGTCCATTTACACATGGAGGCAGGGTCTCTCACATGAACCTAGAGCTGGTTAAATTGTCTAGTCCAGCTAGGCAACTTGCTCTACAGATCACCTGCCAACATCTACTGAAGGCTGAGAGTACAGATGGGCAGCCATACTTACACAACATACATAGGTGCTAAGGATCTGAATCCTCACCCTGACAAGTTAATTAATTTCCACAAAGCCACCTCCCCAGCTCCTATCCAGGTATATTAAGGATTTTCATGATTTTTTTTAACATGGATTACTATCTCTCTACTAATTATGACTCATAGGAACTTTGATGTTAAGATACTATGAACTGTTTCATGAACATAGAGAAAAATCATGGATAGAAAATCCATCCCAGAGACCCTAAGCATGAGGCAGATTTAGTTATAGAATGAACAGCCATTTCAAGAGCATACTGGTGAACAAGACAGTGTGGTCTACAGTTCACAGTGTTAACAGAAGGATGACCTGACTATGTACACACAAGAAAACACAGGAGGGGAGAGGAAATGGATTAAATTTCCTACAGCTCTTTAATTATGGAAAAGATTCTCAAAATGAATCGCCTCACTTTAATTTTCTTCTCTTTGGTTTATTCTATCTTCAGAATTACAGGATTGTAAACTCTTCTGTGAGACTTGGGAGTTTAAGGGACAGGTCTGCAATGACTCAGTTCAAACACTGTGCACTCCTGCATTGGGTTCTTGTTCCCACTGGACGCTTTTTATTTATTTATTTATTTTCAGAAATGAAAGGGAAAGCTGACCCTGTGCCTTTGGGACATTTGAGTTTTTGGTCCCTGAAGAAAATAATCAGTCATACTCCCGCACCTAACACAGGAAAGTTAGTAAGCTAGTGAACCAGATGGATTGGAAGTATTTAAATAATTTCTTTGGATAACATGCAGTTTTACTTTTTATGCAAATAAATCATGTCTGGGTACATATGTGATTGCTATTAAGAACACTGTTATGAACAGCTGTCAAGGAGAAAGTACTCTGACCAGGTACATTACTAGAAAAACCTTTTGGGTTTTGGGACCACAGATTTCAGTACACAGCTTCGTGTTTTTCAGAAGGCTCTTGCTGTTTTAATACATCAGGCTGAGGTTTGAATTATGATTATTTTAGAAGTAGGCCATTGCTGGCATTGCAAAATGAATTTTGATGCAAGAAATGATTATCATAAAATTCCCAAAGTCCTTTGCAGTCTGTCCTGAGACACATAAAACTACCCAGTGCACTCACAATGAGGACTCCTAAATCCTCACAGTAGGAGCTCACAGCGAATTAGAAAGGGAGTCACATATCATGGGGCTTATGTAAGTGCCTGAAAGAGGAAGATTACATAAATCAAGAATACTTGTAGGGATTTCTATGAGAAATATAAAGAAGAAAGGTAATAGTTAAGATTAAGAAAAGTAGATAAGAGAAAGTCTATCATCAAGAGAAAAGCCAACAAATTAGCGGCTGCTAACTAGCCCAGATGTTAAAAGAAAAGGGAAAAAATGATGTGCTTAATAACATTTTAGATCCACAGGGAAAGCACTAGTTATTCAAAGAGAGATTACTAGAATTTATCCCAACTGAAGAGAAGAGAAACGAATTAAAACAACCTGAAGCCAAAAGAAGCAAGTCTAGTGCTGCTTTTCAGCCAGTAAAGAGAAATGGTTAGGAAAATATTGAAGGGTGGTGTTCAGAACTTCCCAAATAGACTCAAGCATTGGCAGAGCATTGGAACTTAAGAAGATCAGTCCAGGGGAGATAGCAGCTACACAACATACAGTCACACAAATACAGGCACACAATTCAGACATACCCAAATCTGTGGTAGAATTTCAGATTTAGGGAGATAATTGGCTTCTTGTAATGGTGGGATGCATACGATTCATGCCGCCTGCAAAAATACAAGCTTACTCGAGTGCTATGTGATCTTCCAGGGAAGACCAAAGGAAGGAAACAATAATACTGAGACTATTAAGGAGAGGGTAAGGTTTGTGAGCACCTGGCTTTCTTGGCCTAGGGTCCTGACTATTCCTGTCTCTTCCTGGGTCCCAGACAGAGTGGGACTGGGAAGATTGTGTGTGTGTGTGTGTGTGTGTGTGTGTGTGTGTGCGCGCGTGCGCGCGCGCGCGTGTGCACATGCATGTGTGTGTTTATGTGCATATGGGGCTGTTGGCATGTGTGTGGGCGTGTTCACTCTCCCACTTTGTCAGCAGAAGAGGAGGAGGATGACAGTTCTAGGATGGAAAAACATCAGGAAACTTAAGCACCCCGTGGAGAAATGTTAGCATTTCAAGGAGCATGGATGGGATGAAGAACATCTGAGCACAGCAGAAGGCATCTGGAGAGGCAGTCACTAGGAGGCCACTCTGGTTCCCTAGATTTCTCTACAGACACTTGTGATACGGCTGGCAGAAACAAGGGTTTGGGAGTCTAAATTCAGAAGCTGTGATGAACTTAGCTTAGCTTCTACTTAGGTTCCTGGGTAAGTAAGCAATGTCAGGGTCACAGGATGACTTCCACAGAGGAGAGAAAAATCCATGTGTGAGTCCATGCAAGCTGGGAATTGGAAGAACTAATATTTCCCAGAACTCATAATTTCTCATCTCCAGTGTCCAAGGAGGGGAATCCCAATGTTACCCAAAGAGGCATAAAGAGTAGCATGGAGAAAGAACCAGTAAAGGCAAGACTTTAGTGGTTTTGGCTCCAATAGGGTTAAGTGGGAGGCAACTTCAGCTATTAAAACACATGCATAGACTTCAAGGAAGTATACTCAATACATTAAAGAAAACACAGCACTAATGCCTTAATGATAGGTGTAGTCACAGGAGAATGGAAAATTATTTTTCTATTGGAGTGCCATATGAAAAGCAGGTCTATACAATATAGTTAATTGCATTTTGAGAAAGGTATAACACAATTCAGTGTAGCAGGATCACCCTTTAAATGATAATTATAGTTCAATCATATGCTCATATGCAAAAAAAGTTAAACAAGTACCCAAGAGTCAACCTGTAATTCAGACCTTATATGAAAGTCAATTATATGTAATCAAAAAGCTAAGTGTACAATGTAAATGTGTAAAGAGACTAAAGGACAGTGGTATAAATTGTGTATGACCTTGGGTTGGCCAAGAGTTTTTAGATAAATAATAAGAAATCCACAGTTCCTTAGAGTGTACTCTTTAAGGCATGCAGAACATCAACAATTGACAGCAATGCACGAACTCAAAAGATGCACATAACAGTTTGTACTTAAACACTCTACTCAGAGAAGCAATTATCAAAAGAAATTTAAATATGTCTCAAGTTGATGTGTTGTTCAGGGCGAAGACAGTTTCAAGATGCAATTTATCTTTCACTTAAAATCAATGAAGCCATTTACACAAACAATTTAGGGTATCGAGTGAGTCTGCTTTCAAATTACCTAGGATGAAATGAACTAGAAGAAAGTGAAAATTTCAACTTCTTGAACTGTTGTGATAGGCAATGGAGTCTCTACCTCATAATTCTTCAGTAAAAAGTTTAGATAAAGTAGAAGGTTATTGCAGACACTCATTTTTCTCCTGAATATATTATTGAATATCAGTTCACAGTCTAATCTACTTTAACCTATTTGTGTCCATTATGTTGACATTTTAAAATAGAAAGCTTTGTAATGAGACTTATTGGTGTGCCCAACATGTCTCCTGATGGCTTCATGCATCATCACTCTGATGGCACCAAGACAGGTATGGGCATGAAAGTGACTCAACACACAATAGAAAACTTACTTAAAATATTATGAGCTTTTATTCTTGAGATTTTATGGCACACTTCTTGATCCTGAACTTCATAGGTAACACTGAAGCCCAGAAAAGCATAAACGTTTTACACTCTTAAGAGGTTAACCTGGAACCTGTGACCTCTGAAACTCTTAATGCAGTCACAAGAGGAAATTGAACCTAGTAAGGGGATGGATCTTTTGTGCCCTCACTAGATGTCTTAGAGGAATTGCAGTAGTAGGTAGTTTGTGATGCTCGGTTGGTGAAATTTGCAGTATTAGTCTACACATTCAAGCCTGTGTATTTGATACCCTTGGCTTGGTCTCAGCTCTGTACTGCAGTCTGACCCTTAGCTCTTTTACTTTGCAATAAGAAGGTGATTAGCCAGTTATGGGAGACCAGCAAGCAATACTTATTGAGAACACTGATCTGTTATACACAGTAAGAAAGGTTCTGATGGCTTCAGAAGCTGAACTTGAAAAAGTGACTTTCTCAGTTTGAGAAAGATGACATCTCAATTATAAACATATATGCCCCAAATGCAAGGGTATCCATATTCATAAAAGGAACATCACTAGAGCTTAAATCATATATCAAAACCTACACATAAATAGGGGAGACTTCAATACTCTGCTATCACCAATGGACAGGTCATTGAGACAGAAACAGAGAGATAATGACACTAACATGTTGTGAATCAAATGGACCTAACAGGTGTCTACAGAAACTTTCACCCAAACGCAAAAGACTACACTTCCTTCTCAGCACCTCACTGAACCTTCTCTAAAATTGACTATATAGTCAGTCACAAAGCAAGTCTCAATAAATACAAGAAAATTGAAATAAGTCCTTGATCTTATCAAACCACCATGGATTAAAGCTGGACTTCAACAATAACAGAAACAATAGAAAGCCTACAAACTCATGGAAACTGAGCAACTCTCTACTCAGTGATCACTGGGTCAGGGAAGATATAAAGAAAGATTTTTAAAGACTTTTTAGAATTCAATAAAAAAGAAGGCACAATATACTCAAACTTATGGGACACAATGAAAACAGTGCTAAGAGGAAAATTCATAGCACTAAGTGCCTTCATAAAGAAACCAGTAAGTTCTCATGCTAGCAATTTAAATGTACACCTGAAAAGGATAGACATGAAAAGAAGCAAATTCACCCAAGAGATGTAAATGGCAGGAAATAATCAAACTCATGGCTGAAATTAATAAATAATTAGAAACAAGGAGAACAGTACAAAGAATCAAAACAAATTGCTGGTTCTTTGAGAAAATCAACAGGATAGACAAACACTTAGCTAAACCAACTAGAAGGCAGAGAGACAGTATCAAAATTAACAAAAACAGAAATGAAAAGGGAGACATAACAACAAACACTGAGGAAATCCAAAGAATCTTTAGATCTTATTTTACAAGCTCATATTCTTTAAATTTGGAAACTCTAAATGAAGTGAATAATTTTCTAGATAGATTCCACTTACCAAAGTTAAATCAAGATTAGGGAAACTATTTCAATAGTCAACTCATAAGGAAATAAACATAGTCATTTAAACTCTCCCAACCAAAAAAAGCCCTGGGACAGATTGTTTTAGCACAAATTTATACCAGACATTTTCAAATTATTTGACAAATAGAAACAGAAGGAACATTGAAGAACTCATTCCGTGAGGCCATAGTCACCCTGATACCTAAATCACACAAAGACTCAGCAAAGAAAGAAAATTTGAGACCAAATTTTCTTATGAACATTGATGTAAAAATACTCAATAAAATACTTACCAAGTGAATCCAAGAACATATCAAAAACATCATCCACCATGATCAACTAAGCTTCATCCCAAGAATGTTGGGATAATTCAATATACAAAAATCTGTCGACGTAATCCACCATATCAACAAAATGAAAGACAGTAAATCACACAATCATCTCATTAGACGCTGAAAATACCTTTAACAAAACCCAACACCTCTTCATATTAACAGTCATAGAAACATCGGGCATTCAAGATGCATACCTAAACAAAATAAAAGCAATATATACCAAGCCAATAGTCAACACCAAATTCAATGCAGAAAAACTTAAAGCAATGCAGCTAAAATCTGAGACAAGAAAAGGCTGCCCATTCTCTCCCTATCTATTCAACATAGTACTTTGAAGTTCTAGCTAGAGCAATAAGACAAAGGAGATCAAGGGGATAGAAATGGGAAGGAAGTCAAAGTATTACTATTCAAAGACAATATGAGACTACACATGTGATCCCTCCCCCCAAAATATACCAGAGAAGTTCTGTGGACAATAAACATCTTCAGCAAAGTGGCTGGATACAAAATCAACTAAAAAGATTAGTAGCCCTTCTTTATACAAACATTATATGGGTCAACAAATTAGGGAAACAACACCCTTTACAATACCCACAAATAATATAATGTATCTTGGTGTAATTGTAATCAAGCAAGTGAAAGCCCTCTATGACAACAGCTTCAAATCTTTTAAGAAAGGAATCGGGTACTGTTTAGTTCATATTGTCATGTCTCTAGATGCATATGTTAGGAGAAGATGGCTTAGTCGGCCATCACTGGGAAGAGAGGCCCCTTGGTCTTACAAACTTTATATGTCCCAGAACAGGGGAATGCAAGGTCCAGGAAGTGGGAGTGGGCAGGTGGGGAATCAGGGCGGGGGGTGGGTATAGGGAACTTTCGAGATAGCATTTGAAATGTAAGTAAAGAAAATATCTAATAAAAAAAAAAAGAAAGAAATTGGGAAAGATATCAGAAGATGGAAAGATATCCCATGCTCATGGATTAGTAGAAATGACATAGTAAAAATGGACATCTTACCAAAAGCAATCTACAGATTTAATACAATTCTCATAAAAATTTCAACATAATTCATTACAGACCTTGAAAGAGCAATTCTCAACTTTATTATAGAAAAGCAAAAAACACAGGTAGGTTCCTCAAAACAATCCTGAATAATAAAAGGACTTCTGGAGGTATCATCATCCCTGATTTCAAGTTATACTATAAAGTAATAGTAATAATAATAAAATTCACATGGTATTGGCATGAAAACAGACAGGTTGATAAATGGAATAGAATCAAAGACCCAGAAATAAATCTGCGCAGCTACAGACACTTGATTTTGATAAGGAGGCCAGAGAAAGCATCTTCAACAAAAGGTGCTGGTCTAACTGGATATTTGCATGTAAAAGAATGCAAATAGATTCATATTTATCACTCTGCAGAAAACTCAAGTCCAAGTGGATCAAAGTCCTCATCGTAAAACCAGATACATTAAATCTAATAGAACAGAAAGTGGGGAATAACCTTGAAGTCATTGATATTGGAGAGAACTTCCTGAACAGAAGCCATTGATATGGCTCAGACACTAAGATTAGCAATTAATGTATGGGACCTCATGAAACTGAAAATCTTTTGTAAGTCAAAGGACACTGTCAATAGGACAAAATGACAACCCACAGATTAGAAAAAGATTTTCACCAACCCTACATCTGACAGAAGGCTAATATACAAAATATATAGTTAGCCGGGCGTGGTGGCACACACCTTTAATTCTAGCACTTGGGAGGCAGAGGCAAGTGGATTTCTGAGTTTGAGGTCAGCCTGGTCTACAAAGTGAGTTCCAGGATACCCAGGGCTACACAGAGAAACCCTGTCTCAAACACACACACACACACACACACACACACACACACACACACACACACACATATATAATTCAAAAAGTTAGAGATCAACAAACCAAATAACCCAATTTAAAAATGAGTCATAGAGAATTCTCAACAGTGGAATTTCAAATAGCCTAGAAGCACTTAAAGAAATGTTCAGTGTCCTTAGTCATTAGGGAAATGCTAATCAAAATGACTCTGAGATTTTATATTTCACCCATCAGAATGACTAAGATAAAAAATCTTAAGGGATAGCACATGCTGACCAGGATGTGGAGCAAGAGAACACTCCTCCATTGATGGTGGAAGTTCAAACTTGTATAATCACTCTGGAAATCTATTTGGTGATTTTTCAGAAAATTGGCTATAGTTTTACCTCAACACCTAGCTATACCACTCCTGAGAACATATCCAAAAGATGCTCCACCATTCCACAAGGACTCTTGCTCAACTATGTTCAGAAACAGCCATATTTATAACAACCAGAAACTAAAAACAAACTAGATGTCCCTTAATTGAAGAATGTATAAAGCAAATATGCTTCATCTACACAATGGAATACAGAGCTATTAAAGACAAGGACATCATGAACATTTCATGCAAATGGGTGGGACTAGAAAATATCATCCTAACTGGGCTGTCTTGTCTTGTCTTGTCACAGTAGGAGAGGATGCATCTAATCCTACAGTAACTTGATGTGCTGGGGAGGGGACTGGTAACTAAAAGTGGGCTCATCCTTTTCCAAGGAGAAGGGTAGGGAAAATGGCAGGAGGATCTGCATAAAGGGAGGAAAGTGAGGGATGATATTAGGATGTAAAGTGAATAAATAAATTTAATAAAAATTAAAAACAATGTATGTTCAACATTTTTTGTCATCAGGGAAATGCAAATTAAAATGACTCTGAGATTCTATTTTACACTCAGCAGAATGGCTAAGGTCAAAACTCAAGCGACAGCTTATGCTGGTGAGGATGTGGAGGAAGGGAATACTCCTCTGTTTGCTAGTGGGAGTACAAACTAGTATAATCACTTTGGAAATCAATTTGTTGGTTTACTAGAAAATTTGGAATAGTTCTATCCAGATTCCTAGCTATACCACTCTTGGTCATATAACCAAAAGATATCCCACTATAACACAAAGGCATCTGCTCAACTATGTTTCATGCCATTGGATCCTATTCTGTCTGGGCCTCAGTGGGAGAGCATGCACTCAGGCCGGCTATGCCTGGATGTCCTAAGGTAGGGTGGTACACAGGGGGACTTTTCCTTCTCTGTGGGGAATGGGATAGGGTAATGGAGGGATGGATTTGTCAGACTGGGAAGAGAGGAGGGACAGGGGGGATCAGGATATAAAATGAATTTTAAAAATGGACCCTAGTGCTTGATAACACAGTTATCACCAGAGTGCTTGATAACACAGTTATCACCAGAGTGCTTGATAACACAGTTATCACCAGACCCAGGTTTAGGTCTTAGTTTTAGTTTCTAAGCAGCTAACAAAACCTCATGGGGGTGGTTTAGAGGCTTCCATTTATGAAACAGCTATAAAGTGGCATTACTTTATCTTTGTACACAATTCTGTCTGTGCTTCATAGATACTATGCATTTTACACACCGAAGTCTTGTGGTAGCCTGACTTCACAAAAATCCAGTGACTAAAGGCATGCTTTATTCATTTGTCTGTTTAGTTTTGGGAAATTCTCTGCAATTAAGATAATTTATTTAAAATGGCCTTACCTAAAAAAAAAAATCCAGTGACATCATTTTAACACTGTGTGCTCTCTTTTAATCTCTGTACTAGGCATTAATTCCCACAATATTTCAAATCCACTGATTATTGTGCTTTTTACACTGACCTGTGATTCACATTAATATTGTAATTAACATTATTATTTTAGTTATTCAGGAACACTGTAAACTACTCCCACATAAGATGGCAGACTTAGTTGATCAACATTTCATGTCCTATCTGCTTTGATGACTTATCAATCCCCTCACCCATTTCCTTCTCCTTTAGCCACTCTGTTCTCTGAGTTTAAAGCAATATTGACAGTATGCAAATCAATAACGACAATGGCTCCTTAGTGTCCAAGAGAAAGAAAGAGGCACTGACCTCTCACTTGGCATCGATAGCTTGCCAGTGACTTAACACAGCGAAGAAGGCATGTTGAAAGGCAAGACAGATAAAAACAGGCCTCTGTGACGTCCTGGCTGTGAACACATCAGAAACAGCCTGAAGGAAATAAGAAGAGCTACTTGAGTGAGCATACAAGTGGGGAGAAAGAGAAATAAACCTTGTTGCTTATCTGGAGAAGGTTTTAATAGCCCCCTCCAAAAGACCAAACCAGCCTTTTCTAACACCAGCTTACAATTCTTCAATTCTGTGAAGGCAGAGAGAAGCAGGTAGCTACAGAAGTAAAGCTGGGTGCTAGCAGAGGTAGGCTTCTCAAGTTTATGGAAATAAGTGTGTCCAAGGCACAAAACAAGCACCAATGGAGAAGATCCAGAAACCCCATAGATAGTAGGGATGTATTAAACCACAGACATGCAATGTGAATGAGGTTATCTTCCCTGAGGAGCTGGCCATGCTCAGGAGAGCTGTATGATTCATGTGGCTTCATAGAGTTAACATGGAGGCTATTTCTTCAAATGAAGAGAGGAGGGAAGTGAGGTCTCATTGTAGGTTAGGAAATATCACAGCTCCACATGAATATTTATTTTTGTGAGTTGAACAGAACAGATTCTGTAAGTTTAACTTCCTTGCACCAGTGACTGTGAAGTTATAGGGAAACATGGTCCTTTCAGTTGAATGCAACAACAAAAACAAACCTCACAAAACAGTAATCAACTCAGAATAAGGAAGTGTCAGATGAAGCAAGCTTGTATCAAATACATCGGAGGCCAAGGAGTCAAAAGAGCATGCTGAACATCAACTCTTGGACACCAGGGTTCTATTTTTCTATCTGCAGTTGTGTTCAGTATGTCTTTTTTTCTAAATCAAACTTCAGTTTCAAAGCTGTAGTTGAGGGCTCTGCCCATGGAAAAATATCTAGGATCTTGATCATTCTCCTTTTCAGGTTGGTTCCTTATTTTCTACCAACTTTCTAAAGCACTGAATCTATACTCAAAAATAGGAATACTTTCTCCCCTCCTCTTCTTCTCTTACTTTGCATCGGCTCTGACCTATAACTCAGTTCACTGCCTATGCTTGTACTAGAGGACGATTATCCCAGTGTTCATACTGCTCACCTTTATTCTTCCCTGCAGAATGGCTTCTTGTGGTCAGGGCAAGGAGGTCAGCATGAGCCACACCAAAACCTCTGCATTTTTTTTTGTCACAATGCCTCAAAACTACAGACTTGTGATCCTATTAAATGATCATATTTTATGGATCTTATCTGCAGTATGATGGCCAACGATTCTCTTGTCAGCCATCTTGGCTGATGATATAAATAGAGGGTCTGAATTATGTTTTTTTTCAAATAATGTCTTGATTGGAGATTTCTATATAAAACTCCTTTTGATGTGGAAGGATGGGATGGCGCTCTGTGGAATAGGCATGTAACTTGCCTTTTAATTCAACATTCATCATGTTTCTCTCTTCACTCTGCTTCTTCATTTAGAAAAAGCAGAGGTGGAATTATGCATTCTTTAAGACCAGTTCCAAAGTAAACATTCATTAATTTGGTACCACTACTACTGTGTTTCTGTATTTATATAACAGAGTTTCTCTCATACTGGATCTATAAGGATTAGTTCTTATAAGTAGCTATAGTCATAGACAGTACAAAAGGATCCAGGAGTTTTTGTTTTATGTAAGAGTTAGAGTTTAATCTCTCTAGACTGAATGAAGCACTTTTCCTCAACCCATTTGAACACAATCCATTTTCCTTTTCATTTCTTATTTTTCATTCTTTGACAGTCAACCTTTTGATGATATTGTTATGTTGTCCTTTTCTCCAAATTGAAATATGTTTCCTCTGGAGGGAGTAAATTAAGCTGCTAAGACTCAGAAAGCTGAGGAAACTTGCAAGGCTCAGGAAACTCAAAAAACTTACAAGACTTGGGAATGTTGGAAAGTTTCTAGATTCATAAGTCACCTGCCCAAGGTTGTACAAGAAGCAAATTATCTAGAGATGCAGAAGAAACTCTTTAGTGAAAATAGCTATAAGCTCAGCAGAAGTTCAACGAATGCTGTTTTCATGAGTCATTGCCCACTCTGGCAAGGACGTTTTAGGTAAGTAGCTGCCTGAGAGTTGCCCCTGTTTCTTTAAGTAGCACAGATACTTATTGATTCTTCAGGCTTGACTTGGTTACAATAATTTCTTTGTCTTACATTGGTCAGTAGCTGAGATGAATAGATATTTTCCCAGATCACTGATGCCCATGTAAACAGACTCTTTCTGAAGTAGACTAGTTGGATACATTTTACTTTGTCTCCAACTTGGCTCTGTCACTTAAGGAATATAACATTTTCCCACGAATTTCTGCCTTAATAGATGGCAGTAGTTTTTGTGGAGTGTAGATTTTGTTTATTTTAGTACAAATACCAGTCTATCAGAATTTACTAAAACAGTAATTTTAGCATGTGTCCCTTATCTGAGACACAGTGCACCAAGATTGTTCAAACACCATGATGAATACATCAGTGAAGAATTTTGGTGAAGTTGGCATGTATATAAGTGTCTTCCCTACTGTGGGTCTCATTGAACCACTAGAGGATGCATTGATATTCTTCAGTATCCTGTAACTGGACCTTACATGTAGTAACCATGCTTGCAGACTCCAGTCTGAAAGTCACTTTTAGTGTTGACTGTGAGGACTGTACAACTGTGGGAACAGGTGCCCTAAACTCTCTCCCTCTCCTTCACTCTTGTCCTTCAGCCCACATTCCATCTTTCCTTTTCTTCAGTGCATTAGATAAAATGCTGACATTTTTTGAGAATTCACGGAAAGGAAACAACACTCAAGAGTAGAGATGTGTGAATGTGGAGTGGATAACTTGACATAAAAATAAAATTCTGGCCCAGGACAGAAATCAACCCCCTGTCCCTAGACAGAGGATCATAATCCAGTCCATCTGTGTGGTTGCCTGTTTTCTGACCCACTTTTTCCTTAACTTCAAGTAAGTGTATGGCTAGCTGTCTTCATGAGCATGCGTTATACGTTAACACACAGTATAGTCACTGGTAACACGGGCTGCTTCTAGATGTCAATTTTGTTAATAGCTCCATTCTGTAATGAAATAAAAACTTGCTTCTGTGAGCCAGTTGGCAGCTTGCCTAGAAAAAGCCATATTTAATATCTTCTCTGTCATGTCTTTGCATTACTGCCAATCTTGACTACGTACTGAGAAAGTCCGTTCCCACTTCTCTATAAAATATTGTCCTGTCAGATCGTCACTTTTGTAAGCCATGGTCTTTAAGCTAAAATCTCAAGTCAGTAGCCTAGGTCAGCCTTTTGTTTTTCTAGTTTGTTGAAGTCTTTAAAAATTAATATGTTTTATTAGGTCTTTGAGAATCACATTTAAAAGTTTTTGTTTTTATCATACACAGTCTCTCCCCCAGTTCTTCCCAAACTCCCCACCTACACTGGTTACCCAACTGTGTCCTCTGGATCTGATGTTTCACCCATAGAGCTTTTTGTGGTACCATATACTTCTGGGGGTATGCCCTCCCACTGGAGTGTGAGCAACCTACCAATGGAAACACTCCTGAAGAAAACTGATGCTTTCTTCCCCAGTAGCCATCAAATGTCAAGGGCTCCTCAGCTAGAGATGGACTTTCATCTTCATTTAGACCCTCTCCATGCTGGGATTTGGTTTGGCTTGAGGTTGCATGGGCTTTGTGTGTGCTTTAATTGTGACTTCACACAGATGCAGCTATTCTATTGTTTCCAAAGGACACAGTTTTCTTGCAATTATCTACCACTCTAACTCTTACGTTCTTCCCCATTTTTCACAGTGATCCACAGGCATTGGATAGAAAGCGTGTAGTATAGGCGTTCCAGTTAGGGATGAGAATTTAGCACTCTTACATTCTCCGCACCTTGGCCAGTTGTGAGTCTATGAGTAAATCATCATCTATGGCAAGGAGAAGCTTCTCTAATGAGAGTTGAGTGAAGCATTGATCTCTGGGTATAGCGAAAAGTCATTTGGAGTCAGACTAACGCTATGTCCATTTAGAATAGCAACAGGTTCCCGTTGAAGATCTATGTCTCCTCTAGTCATAGGTTCTTGGCGCAATTATGTTGTTTTATTTTGTGGAACATAACTTAAATTCAAGCTGCAAGTGATTGGCTCCTCCCATGATCTTCCTGCCACAATTGCACCATGCACCTGTGTTTTGCCTGGCCAGTTGTTGAACTCACAGTGGCAGGGCTTCAGCTGGGAAATAATGACACTGTATTCTCCTCTTTTTAGAACTAAAGAAGTTAGTCGGTATCCAGTAGTGAGGAAGCTGCTGAGAGGTTTGTTTGTTTGTTTGTTCTTGTTTTTGTTTGATTGTTTTGAAGGTCAGAGGGGGTCTGGCCTAAAGGGTGTCTGTGCTGTTTTCATCATGGGTCAAGTAGGTGTTTCTGGAGAAAATATCATGTGCAAGAGCCTGTTTGTACCACAGGAAAGGAGTGTTATCATTTGTATCATCTTAGGAATTTTAAGTAATAGAGAGATGATTTAACATATTCTGGGGATGGGGGTAATGCAGGTTTTATATCAACACTGCTTGCTTTAGGAAAATCAGCCTACATCTACATCAACATTTACTTCCTGGGTCCTAAATAATTGAATTATGCCTAGTTACCATAAAAATGTGAAGGTTATATAAACAGTATTTTAAAGATTTTTTTTTGTGTGTGTTGTACAATAAAACAGAAGAAAGTCTTGAGGAGGAAGAACTTTTTTTTTTTTTTTTTGAGGATGTGGCCACTTCTCTAGTTCCCATGCTTCAAGTGGATGATCCCACACCCATAAGCATATGGATAGCACTAAATTGACTTAGTGGGTTGTCTTAGCTATGGTCTCCATTAATGCAATAAAATGCATGGATAAAAGTAATCTGGGGAGGAGGGGGTTTATTTCAGTGTACAGGTCCATAGCACAGTCTATCACTGAAGGAAATCATGGCAGGTAGCCAGAGAGGGCAGCAACCTGGAGGCATGGGCTGATCCACAACATAGAGGAATGTAGCATACCTAGACTTACTCCCCTTGACTTGTCTTTCTTTCTTTCTTTCTTTCTTTCTTTCTTTCTTTCTTTCTTTCTTTCTTTCTTTCTTTCTTTCTTTCTGTATTTTTTTTATTAGATATTTTCTTTCTTTACATTTCAAATGTTATCCCTTTTCCTGGTCCCCCCCCTGGAAACACCATATTCCATCCTCCCTCCCCCTGCTTCTATGAGGGTGTTCCTCCACCCACCCACTCCCACCTCCTTGCCCTCAGTTCCCCCACACTAGGACGTCTATCAAGGCTTCATAAGGCCAAGGACCTTTCCTCCCATTGATGCCTGACAAGGTCATCCTGTGCTACATACGCAGCTGGAGCCATGTGTACTCCTTTGTTGATGGCTTAGTCCCTGAGAGCTCTTGGGGGACAAGTTGGTTGATATTGTTGTTCTTCCTGTGGGTTTGCAGTCCCCTTCAACCCCTTCTCTAAGTCCTCTACTAGGGATCCTGTGCTCAGTCCAATAGTTAGCTGCAAGCATCCATCTCTGTTTGTTTTTTTTTTTTTTGAGACAGGGTTTCTCTGTATAGCCCGGCTGTCCTGAAACTCACTTTGTAGACCAGGCTGGCCTCGAACTCAGAAATCTGCCTGCCTCTGCCTCCTGAGTTTAATCCCTCCTGGGATTAAAGGCATGTGCCACCACGCCTGGCCATCTCTGTATTTTTAAGGCTCTGGCAGGGCCTCTCAGGAAACAGCCAAATCAGCCTCCTTTCAGCATGAACTTCTTGTCATCCATAATAGTGTCTGGGTTTGGTAACTGTACATGGGATGAATCCCCAGGTGGTACAGTCTCTGGATAGACTTTCCTTTAGTCTCTGTTCTACACTTTATCTCCATATTTGCTCCTGTGAGTATTTTGTTCTTCTAAGAACTGGAGCACCCACACTTTGTTCTTCCTTCTTCTTGAGCTTCATGTGGTCTGCGAATTGTTTATTGATTATTTGGAGCTTTGGGGCTAATATCCACATATCAATGAGTGCATACCATGTGTGTTCTTTTGCGATTGGGTTACCTCACTCAGGTTGATATTTTCTAGTTCTATCCATTTGCCTAAGAATTTCATGAATTCATCATTTTTAATAGCAGAGTAGTGCTCCATTGTGTAAATGTACCACATTTTCTGTATCCATTCCTTTGTTGAAGGACATCTGGGTTATTTCTCACTCCTGGCTATTATAAATAAGCTCAGCCTTCTTTCTTATATTATTCAGGACCACCTGCCCAGGGGAGGTACTGCCTTCAGTGGAATAGTTTCTCACACATCATTAATCAAGAAAACACATGACAGGTTTTTCTACAGGTCAGTGTAATGGGGGCATTTTCTCAATCGAGGTTTCTTTTTCCCAAGGGACTCTAGCTTGTGTCAAGTTGACAAAGTACTATTCAGCACAAAGGTTACCACTAAATAAATAAACAAGGAAGTAAATAAAGATAGCAACTTAGGGGGTAGCTGACATGTTGGGGAGAGATGGATAGTTATCTGGATATGACCATGTTTCATTGTGTACATGTATAAATTTCTCAAGTAGAAAAAATATTTTAAATAGAAAATAAAACTGCAAAACAAATGAAATAATGTATGCATTATGAAGATATCTATATCACATACATTAGTGGACTATCATTTAGGAAAATATAGCATCTTATATATAGATATTTGAGAAAGATGGTATTGTGTAGAAAGCTGCATATTTTACTTTATGAGAACAGTGTGTTTGGCAGCCTGGGGAGGAGATGACCTTTTGTGAAGAGAGCATCGTGAGTCATTGTGATACAGACTTAGCAATTCTAGAGTTATTATTAATAAACGATACATCACATCACCACACACAACAGGCTCAGCATGCCAGGGAAGGAAATCGTAGTTTTGAGAATTTCGAAACAGCATTTCAAGGGGGGAGATGATGGGGTTTGCTGCAGAAAAACAAGCATTTGAATTCTGTAGATAAAAATATATGGCCTCTCTGAGCTCCCAAAACATCTATACATGCATGATATCAAAATATTTCTAAAGCATGATGGGAAATGAGAAAACATAATCCCATGTAGGCGTTTGCAGACATATTTTCTTATTCCATTTCCTTGACTCTTAGTCTCTTTGTTTTTCCTATGCGGGTATTCATTAGCTTGCCAGGTTTTATAAAAATTAAACAAGGTGACTGATTAAATTGCTGAGGAAGACTGCCCAGTGCTGGAGGGTTCCCATAGGTCCACTTCGCTTCTCTGTATCCCCAGCAGTGCTGGGCTGTGCAAAGCCCAGGCATTCTAAACTGGGATTCCCTGTTTGCAGCTGAGTTACAGGCCTTCTATGGATTCTTGACATGTGGAAATGAACCTAAGAGATGATATTCCTACTCTCTAAACTATTCTGTGATGGCAGAACCTTGTCTTCAAAATGAGGCTCATGTGCAGAAACATGATGTAAATGCTACCCCTAGCTGCCTAGCTGCCTGGAGGTACCAGGAGTCTCTGAGCTGGTCTCTAGCAACTTGGGTGTTCAGGCAACCATTGTGAATGTATACGTGCACTTCATAGCCTTAGTAGTACTTCCTGGGCATATGACTTATGGTGCTTTTTTGTTCTGGAATCCATCCTGTCAAACTTTCTCCAAAATGTGTTGTTAAGCACTAAATTCCATGTTTGACATGATACTCTATTTTCACTTCTACAGTGTTATCTGTTTTCTCCATGGACTCTTGAGCAATGTTTGTCGTCAAAGGATTGTTTTCGGTTATTTAGGTCAGGGGATGCGACAGAGCAGAAAGGGAAATGAGCCACTCGGATCTGTGAGTGACTGAGAGGCCCAAGAAGAGTGAAGTCACAGTGTTCTGAATACAGTATCAGGAAGGTGCAGTTTGAATTGTATATATCCCGGACATGCGTGCTCAAGAACTGGAATTGTATATATCCCAGACACACATGCTCAAGAACTGGAATTGTATATATCCTGGACGGACACGTGTGCTCCAGAACTGTGGTGGGAATGGGGTTTGGGCGAGGGATGCCTCTACTGGCTGAAGCTTGATAGCTTTTGCGATGTCAGAAAAAAAACCAGTTTGATTGACAGTCTGTCCTCTGAGCTTCTGGTCTCTGAATCCAAAGAACCAACTTATGGCACATTGGAAAGACAAAAGTTCTTCATGATAAGACATGCACAGAGTTTTGGCTGTTTCATTCCCTACATGATATAACATGACAATGATTTGCATACCATTTGCATCATATTAGATATTCTAAGTAATAAAGAAATGATTTAAGGTAGTCAGGGGATAGTTATGCATGCAGCTTTTCTATCGGCACTGCTTCATCTTATTCACTGTATGTGAATACCTAGGCTTGTCCATCTTCAGGGTGCTGGAACGATCCCTCATGGTACCAAGAGAGCATTTCTTTTCCTCTTTCAGCTTCTTTGCTATATGAAGTTCTATGTTAGGGTGTTACATCTTCTTCCTGGGGCGTCAGCAGTTATTGAATGGGCTAGTCGCTTTGAAACATTTTTTTATGCACATATACATTTAATGAAAAAAACTTAATAAAAATATTACAAAAAAGCAGGCAGGAGAATTCATTGAAAGACTGCAGGGTGCATGAAGGAATCAGAAATAAAGTGCTATAAAAATAATATGCTATTATGTTAAGATCTCAGTTAACTTTTCAGATGAGATTAGAAAATAGATTCTCTTAATTTTATGGAAGTCATTTAATTATGTTGCTCCCCAAATGCCTTTATAAGAGCAAAGATTTTGTGAGTTAGATTGCTTTGTTATAAAATTGAAAAGGTAGTGTATCAGTTCCTTTCTTCTTTCCTGTAATCAGATCTAGAGGAATCCCAGGAAGGTAGACTGGGCAGGTTCTGCCTGACCTGAACTTTGTATTAAATCAAATGATCTCCATCTACGGCTGTTCTTTGGGCAGGGTAACAGGATATGTTTGCTAGCTGGAACTTAAAAATCATGTAGAATTTACTGTTGTAAAAACTTTAATCTAAAGCAACACACACAAGATTTCTGAGCTGCTTTCAAAATATTTTTTTCTTTCATTGTTACACAAAATTGGATTTACTAAGACAACACACATTTTTGTCCTTTACAAGCAAAGCTGTCTATCACTTCTAGTTCAGATTTCTTCTTCCCTTTTTAAGTTATTTTCCTGTGAATTCAGATGTTTCTACTTTTCTTAGTGTGTGTGTGTGTGTGTGTGTGTGTGTGAGAGAGAGAGAGAGAGAGAGAGAGAGAGAGAGAGAGAGAGAGAGAGAGAGAGAGAGAGTTGCCTGAAGCCTGGAGAACCTTCTTTATGAAAGTCATGTGCTGCACAGTGAGGACCTTTGCCTGGCTTCTTCCCCTGCAGGAGATTTTCTCTGGGATGGCTTCTGTGTCTCTCAGGTGAACAAGCAGATTTGAAGCTATAAGATGGTGTGGCCCCAATGCTGGTAACAAAAAGCCTGGCTGTTAAGTATTGTTTACATCTGTCAGCCCCTTTTTTTCTCAGACTCTAAAATCTCCCTTTCTCTTTATCTACTGGCAGCTATGTGGTTGCCAGGCTCAAACCTGAAGGTTATCTGGGAGGACACTGGAGGGGAGCAAGTGCTAACTCAACAGGGCAAACAGTGGTGGCTTCTGATCAAAGTACTTCATAGCTGTAAGCCCTCAGTGCCATGTTGACCACCGTGGCCTGGTGAGCAGGATTTCTGGAGAAGGTCACAGCTGTCTGCAGGAACTCAAAACAGTATTGATTGCTGGGCCCTTTCTGTGATATGAACTCCCTCCTTAAAGACTGCTATCTGCAGTCACTGGGCAGAATGGGGGACACTGAAGCATACACCATACAATGCTGCTTGCGAAGTCAGCATCTCTTCACTCTTCTTTATAGGTTGAGAAGTTGAAGCTCAGAACATCAAGCTCACTTGGGATCTGGTGTATACCAAACAGCAGGTTTACTGGTAGGGAGAATCAGACATGAGACAACATATGTGGGGTTTGCATAGCTCATTTAAAACCCGGTTTCTTTCTTAGAATTGTGTATGGAACTTCTTAGTTGAGGGGAACTAAACTTCAGTGGGTATGGATAATGATTGAAAGACTCTAGATGCTGTCAGGTTCTGTTCTTTCTAAAAAGCCACAGAGAGAAGAGTCCCAGCTCAGGTATCAGTGTCTTGAACCCTATGCTTATGCTAATGCTCTGTGCCCTGAAGCCTGGAATATTTCAAGTGGCATGGTTGGACCTTCCTCCCCACCTCAGTCTTCTTGTTCTCTCGTGTATTTCTGCAAGGACCAACAATGACCCAGGACTCTTTGCAACCAGGTTGCAGCATAGAATCTGTAAATAAATCAATTAAAGAAATTGATCAGGGGGCAATCACTCTGAGCCCAGCATGAGTGTGCACCACTGGCCTGTATCTCAGCTATCCCTATATCTCTGTCTGCCTGTCTGTCTGTCTTTATATCTCAAAGTAGACTTTGTCTTTATTGCCTTATTTTTTTAGCCCTGAAGTACTGTGGTTCCAAAAATAACTCATCCCCATGAAAGCTGTATGAAGCTGGTTTGGACTCGCAGTGATAAGAGCCTCTCATAACACTTTAGCATGAATAGCCCTCTCTGATGGCTCCTTCATGCTATAAGGCAGCTTCAGTGTAGTGAGTGCCCATGTGCTGTCAAGTCCTCTACTAAATACGTCTTGTGCCATCTCTAAGTCATTGGATTGTCACAATAACCCAACCATGACTTATTTCAATTAATCAGCTAAAAGGCTAAAAGTGAGTGCCCAGCACAGACATGGTAAGTGGCAGTCAAGCCTGTAGGTTCCTGTTTACAGTACTGAGTTCTATATTATGAGTCTTTCAAATCTCGTTTCATTTAACATAAGTGTGTAGCTTCATATTGAAGTTTTGAGTTTAAAAGTCTATTGCATATCCTTAATTTGTGTTGATTCTATCAAAAAAGGAACAAAATTTTCCCTCAAAATGGAACCTTTATCTAGTCCACAGTAAAACCACTCATGGCTTCTAATAGATTATTTAATTTTTAAGGACATATTTATTTTTTATTTTTGATTATGAGTGTTTTAGTTGCATGTATACTCTAATTTGGATACTTATAAAGATAATATTTTGCAGGTCACATACCATGTCAAAATGAGAGATGGTGAAAGGTAAATAAAACAGCTACCTGGGATGTAATAAAAAAAATCAGGATATGCATGCCACACTGTGTCCAGTGCTCAGAGATGGGTATGTATCCTGGGATCTGGTCCCAGGTGGGCTGGGTTGTGGTTCCCTCTGTTTGGCTTTATGTCTACAGTGAGACACAAATGCTAAGCACATAGGATTCTACCTGTCTTCTTTGTGCCCATAGGATGGCATCGTGGGTGAAACAGTGCCATTGAATCATTTTGCATCAATTAGTCTTGATTAATATCAAGTGAATCATGCTTTTAACATGATGACATGCTACTCTGGACAACGTGAAAAGGAAGTGAATGGAGCAGATGGGAAAAGCACAGGTGTGAGAGGTAGACATGATATCTAATCTCCCTGGAACCTAAGCCAGCCCCTCTGTGAATCTGATAGACACCAGGGTCACCAATGTGGAGTCCATCACAGAAACTTTCTGTTTATTTTTGGAAGAAATGGCTCACACCTCTTAACTCAGAGAGCTTGAGGTAGTGTGTGGATAAGGGAAGGAGAAGTTTTGCCGGAACATCGACTGAGTTCATTGCACAGATGTGTAAGGATTGCTTTCAGCCTTTCTCAGGTTTTTCTCACTATCTCTCTCCTTGAGTTTGTTTCCATCTCAATATAACCAATATAAATTTCTTTATCTCTAGATTCCATATGCTACAGTCATTGAGTTTGCACAAAGAAGAAAAACCTGCAACCAACTTGTATCTTTCATTTTTCATTTCTCTATCAAACATGCTATCTAGCCAAGGACTATGACATCTGAGAGTTCCTTAGAACTCAGGAATTAAGCATCATACTTATTCTTGTATCTCCATGTATGTCACTGCATTCCTAATTCAAGACTATCCTGTATGTGAGTTTGATAAACATGCTGAAGAATTTTTCTCCATTGTTTTTTTTTCAGTGCTTTGTTTTTCTATCTATGATGTATAGACAGTAACAATGCTTGCCTTATGGGAGTAACTTCAGTTTGTGTGTTCATGGTATCAGAACTCTATCCATGAGAGACAAGTGGTTGAAAAGATTATGAGTGGAAGTGGTTATATGTTAGTTTTTCATATATTGACTTGATCAAACTAAAATCAACAAGAAACTCCATCAAGGGATAGGATCTTTATGATAAAATTTTTATTATAGGAGTCCCAATCCTTTAGATAGTAATAAGTATTGTCAGATGTCTATCATCTATAAGATACCACAGTTAGTGCAAGAGGTGCAGCAAAATTAGATCCAGGCTCTCCTCCCTCCACAAATGTACATTTTATTTATTTATTTATTTATTTATTTATTTATTTATTTATTTATTTATTAGATAATTTCTTCATTTACATTACAAGTGTTATCCCAAAAGTCCCCTATTCCCTCCCCCCGCCCTGCTCCCCTACCCACCCACTCCCACTACTTGGCCCTGGCATTCCCCTGTACTGGGGCTTACAAACATTGCCAGACCTAGGATCTTTCTTCCCCAGTAATGGCCAACAAGGCCAACTTCTAATACATATACTGCTAGAGACGTGAGCTCTGGGGGTTCTGATTAGTTCATATTGTTGTTCCATCTATAGGGTTGCAGACCCCTACAGCTCTTGGGTTCTCTCTCTGGCTTAAATGTTGGGGACCCTATGTTCTGCCCTATAGATGATTGTGAGCATCCACTCCTGTATTTGTCAGGGACTGTCAAAGCCTCACAGGAGAAAGCTATATCAGGGTCCTTTCAGCAATGTCCTGCTGGAATATGCAGTAGTGTCTGCATTTGGTGGCTGATTATGTGATGGACCACCTGGGTGGGGTACTCTCTGGATGGTCCATCCTTTCATTTTAGTTCCACACTTTGTCTCTGTACTTCCTTCCATGTATATTTTAATCCCTATTCTAGGGAGGAATGAAGTATCCACGCGTTGGACTTTCTTGATTTTCTTGTGTTTTGGAAATTGTGTCTTGGGTATTCTAGGTTCCTGGGCTAATATCCGCTTAACAGTGAGTGCATATTAAGTGAATTCTTTTGTGATTGGGTTACCTCACTCAGGATGATATCCTCCAGATACATCCATTTGCTCAAGAATTTCATAAATTCATTGTTTTTAATAGCTGAGTAGTACTCCATTGTATAAATGTACCACATTTTCTGTATCCATTCCTCTGTTGAGGGACATTTGGGTTCTTTCCAGCTTTTGGCTATAATAAATAAAGCTGCTATGAACATAGTGGAGCATGTGTCCTTGTGACCAGTTGGAATATCTTCTGGGTATATGCCCAGTAGAGGTATTGCTGGATTTTTCGGTAGTACTATGTCCAGTTTTCTGAGAAACCTCCAGACTGATTTCCAGAGTGGTTATACCAGCTTGCAATCCCACCAGCAACGAAGGAATGTTCCTCTTTCTCCACATCCTCGCCAGCATCTGCCATCACCTGAATTTTTGATCTTAGCCATTCTGACTGGTGTGAGGTGGAATCTCAGGGTTGTTTTGATTTGCATTTCTCTGATGATTAAGGATTTCAAACATTTTTTACGGTGCTTCTCAGCCCTTTGGCATTCTTCAGTTGAGAATTCTTTGTTTAGCTCTGTACCCCATTTTTTAATGGGGTTATTTGAATTTCTGCAGTTCAGCTTCTTGAGCTCTTTGTAAATATTGGATATTAGCCTCCTATCAGATTTAGGATTGCTAAAAATTCTTTCCCAATCTGTTGGTGGCCTTTTTGTCCTGTTGACAGTATCTTTTGCTTTACAGAAGCTTTGCAATTTTATAAGGTCTCATTTGTCAATTTGTGATCTTACAACACAGGCCATTGGTGTTCTGTTTAGGAATTTTACCCCTGTGCCCATATCTTCAAGGGTTTTCCCCACTTTCTCCCCTATGAATTTCAGTGTCTCTGGTTTAATGTGGAGGTCTTTGATCCACTTAGACTTGAGCTTTGTACAAGGAGATAAAAATGGATCAATTCGCATTCTTCTACATGTTGACCGCCAGTTGTGCCAGCACCATTTGTTGAAAATGCTGTCTTTTTTCCACTGGATAGTTTTAGCTCCCTTGTCGAAGACAAGGTGACCAAAGGTGTGTGGGTTCGTTTCTGGGTCTTCAATTCTATTCCATTGGTCTACCTGTCTGTTGTTATACCAGTACCATGCAGTTTTTTTTTTATCACAATTGCTCTGTAGTAGAGCTTGTTTTTCTCCATTGTTAATTGATATCCCTTTCCCAAACTGTCTCACCTCTAGCTTCACAGCCACAGGCCACACGTTTATTTACCTTTGCATGGTGTAGTCTTCTGGGGAAATGCTGAAATTCGTTCTTATAGAGACTTGGTGTTGCAACAGCTCTGGAGATCTTGAGGTACCATGCTCACCAAAGCCACTGGAGATGGGGAATGTCCTGCAACCATCTCCAGAGGATCCAGGTGGCCCAACATCTCTTAGTCCAATTCCAACATCTGATTTCTGGGCAAAGCTTTCTCACTTCAAGTCTCTCCTTTGCACACAGCCACAAGCACTTTCTTGTTATCTTAAGAATCTTTATAGCTACACTTGGTTTCAGCTACACACACTGGCACCAATGCTATGAACAGTCCCAAGAAGGATTAAAATGTTTGCATGTTTTTGAGCTGACTACGGTAAGCCAGCAATGGGGATGAGTGTACTGTTAGCCCAGTAGAGTCTGTGTTCGTACAGGAGATGTGCTGATTAATACATCGCACAATTAGCTCCAGATCTTACAGCTGTGTTAATTGATGAGCAGTCAGAGCTTAGGGCTGTGTAATTATGTGCACTGGAGTGCTGAGGCGGGAACTGACTTTGTGATTCCTCTGGCTTACAATGAGGATGCGCATTTAATCCTTTTGACTTAGACTTGGGTGCCAAAAAAAGTGGTGCTAGCTACATCTCTGCAGTATTATGCCTCCAAGGCAGTGCTCTTTTGCATTATTTGAGGAAAAAAGAATGCGTCTAAAAACTGCGGTCACACCCAGTTATCTGTGGGGAAAGATGATTTTCTTGCTTATTTGTGAAATGCACTGGACAGCTTGAACATTTCCAAGCTGATTTCCTAATTAACTTCCTTACCATCAGTACCATAACTCCACAGATACACTGGGATCACACTCAAGTTTAGTCTTAGGATTGACTGCTCCTTTGGGACAGCAACATCAGGAAATTATTTTTTTCTAGTAATTTATTATTTTTTATTCACTTTACATCCTGAGCACAGTTCTCCCCTCCTCCCAGTCCCACCCTTACAAATCCCTCCCTGAATTACCTGCTCCTCTTCTCCTCCTTTAGGTACCACTCCACCCTGGGACACCTCAGTTCTCTCCCACTGAGGCCCAATCAAGCAGTCCAATAGGGGAAGGGGATTCAATGACAGGCAACAGAGTTACAGACAGCCTCATTCTCCTATAGTTACGGGACACACATGAAGACCAACTTGCCCATCTGCCACAAATATAGGGGGGGGGGGCGGAGGTCCAGCCCCTGCGTGCTCTTCAGGCAATTCTTATTCAAGGAAGAGATAACAAGGAAAATTGCTGATTCAAGAGTGCTGACATACACAGTGTAAATGCTTCTGTCACATGTAGCTCACCAATGGGGTCGCTACCGAGGGCTAGATGAAATCTGCCCGTTTAAGTACTGAAGATAATTATGGGCAGGTACATTGTGAGGGTAGGAAGGGTGGCAGTATGATTCAATCCCCTCCCCCACTGTCATCATTTTCTGTCCTGCTCACATGACAATTCGTGAAATGTATGAACTCAAAATGTTAGGATATTTTTTAGACAATGTGGCTCTACAATAGCACCCTCTCTCTCTTTCTCCCTACACACACAGACACACAGACACACAGACACAGACACGCACGTGGAGAGAGAGAGAGACAGAGACAGACAGAGACAGACAGACACACTCAATATTTGAATCACACGAATGACACAAGTTGAGTTTTAGCAGATTGTACTTCATCTTATTTATATTTACTCTTACATTAAACCAAGTACATAGACCCTTCCCCCTGTCTTTCTTCTACTGCCATCTCTCCTGAAAAACGTTTGATGGTTACTAATCATTAATTTTAGATTTCAGATTAGCTAAAATTATGTTCACAAATAATGTCCTTAAACACTCACATTGTGTGATAGCATCTACACTGTATTACTCACACAGTAGACAAAGTCAGAAAGCCATTGTGCCCACTCTCCACATTTTGCTGATGTTCACAGTCTTCCAGCTATGGATTTACTCTTTGTTCCCTAACACACCACGTGTCTATTTCATACTGACTTGGCTTCACATTAAGTCTGAATCTGAATATCTCACAGAGAGCATCTCTGTCTCATGAAACAGAACTGCCCTCTTTCTATGGAGCCAGATGTGTAGCTCTGCATTTCCTTCATGTTCCAGGGCAAACCACATAGAAATCAGCACTTATAGGGGAGACAGTTTGGACCCGGAATATTTATGTCTGTCTGTCTGTCTGTTTTTGTTTAACAATAGTCATGAAAGAAAAAAAAAAGCCATGAAGTTTGGAGGGAGAAGGAGGAAGTAGAGGGTAGGGGTGGGTTGAGTGACATGGATGCAGTGTTCACGTATGAAATTCTCAAATTTTCATACTGATACTTATTAAATGGGTTATTGAACCCAATATCCATTGCTAGTACTGGCATTCATTTTTTCTAAAGTCACCAGGTACATGCCCTGGTCCCCATGCTTCTGCTTGGACACAGAATTATCTATAGCTATGTAGGTTTCATAGTAGAGGCCCTATGAGCACCTGCAGTTACATAGAGGTCACATAACACCACTGGTGATTCTTTCATAGGAGAACTGTGCATATATTTGTACAGTGATTCACATTGGATAGAAGCCTTGACTGGTTTTAGAAGTTTAAGCTTAAAATAATGTTCCCCAGATTTCTGAAGGCTTTACTTTGTGACTTCCTGCATGCAGCACCATTGTTAGCCAGTAGTTTATAATCTCTCATAAGGACACTGGTAAGTATATTATATTTTCTGAAATATTTAAACTAACTTTATCTGTGGTAGTCTAGAATTCATAAATATTCAGCCAATAAAGGTGTTACAACTTTTTAATCCCATTGTAACATGCTACATTTTCAATCAATAGTTTTTTAAGTTCTGAGGATTTTCTTTTATTCATTCATACTCTGTATACTTTATGGAAAATCCCACAATGTAAATATTAAATACCTCTCTCCTTTTCAATCCTTATTTATTTCTATTGTTATTCTATGAAGCTGTAATTTAGGCTGTAAGTTCAAATTTCCTGTTTTGCTAATTATATTTTCAGTTGCTCCCTGAGTATTTCTTGTTCTCTATTTCTTTCTCACAACTGTGCATGTTATTAGTATATATTCATGGTTCAAGATAATGAGTTTCGTTATGATGTCTTCATACAATTCTATCATGTAATTGATCTCTTTCATCCCCACTATTCTCTGCTCTTTTCCTCTTCTCAAATGGCTCCTACTCTGAATCAAACTCACATTTTAAGGGCTTAGATTATATATTTTTTAAAGATTCCAGATTTTAGAGAAAACACAATATCTCTTTTTCTGAGCTTGGCTAAGTTTGCTTTGCACTAAGATGGCTGACCTCAGATTTAATCTACCTTTCAGCAAACAGCACAATGTTTTCTGATCAACAGATGATTGCGCATCCAGACACAATTTTCTTTGGACTCATCTGCACAGAGACATGGTAGTACACATGTCTTTATTGGATTTTGATTCAAAGTACTCCAATTATCTTCTTAGAATCAGAATAGCTGAGTAGTGTAGTAATTCTAGCTCTAGTTTTCTAAGGAGCATGCATGATTGTTTCCATAGTGGCTGTCCTGAGCAATGAAGGTTCAGTTTCCATCCTCTGTTACAGAAACCTAGCTTCTTCGGCACCATTTGTTGAAGATCAACCTTTTTTTTTTTTTTTTTTTTTTTTTTTTTCCAACTTTTATTAGATAATTTCTTCATTTACATTTCAAGTGTTATCCAGAAAGTTCCCTATACCCTCCCCCGTCCCGGCCCTGCTCCCCTACCCACCCGCTCCCACATCTTGGCCCTGGTGTTCCCCTGTACTGGGGCATATAAAGTCTGCATGACCAAGGGGCCTCTCTTCCCAATGATGGCCAACTAGGCCATCCTCTTCTATATATGCAGCTAGAGAAATGAGCTCAGGGGATACTAGTTAGTTCATGTTATTCTTCCACCTATAGGGTTGAAGACCCCTTCAGCTCCTTGGTTACTTTCTCTATCTCCTTCCTTGGGAACCCTGTGTTCCAACTAATAGCTGACTGTGAGCTTCCACCTCCATGTTTGCCAGGCATTGGTATAGTCTCCCACGAGACAGCTATATCCGGGCCCTTTGAGCACTATCTTGCTGGCATATGCTATAGTGTTTATGTTTGGTGGCTGATTGTGGGATGGATCCCTGGCAGCTTCAGTCATTGGGTCCATCCTTTGGATTCAGCTTCACACATGATCTCTGTAACTCTTTAAATGTGTGCTTTGTTCTTAATTCTAAGAAGGGGTGACGTGTCCACATTTTGATCTTCCTTCTTCTTGAGTTTCATGTGTTTAGTAAATTGTATCTTGGGTAGTCTAGGTTGGGCTAATATCCACATATCAGTGAGTACATGTTATGTGAGTTCTTTTGTGATTGGGTTACTTCACTCAGGATGATGGCCTCCAAATCCA